>JAABOM020000110.1:13412213-13431213 GCA_011800125.2 Solanum clarkiae | reverse complement strand
GATTTTGGCACTTGATCAGGCGGCGAGACCGCATTATTTTATGTATGATATGATTATTAGGCGGCAGGACCGCAGCGAAGACCTTGTCGGCCCGCATTTATGTATATGTTTAAAGAAATATGTATTTGTATTGTTGTATGGGATGTTGCTGGATTTTATTGCAGGTGAGGTTAGTTAATAGAACAGAGGAAACTCTGCTGAAATTTCGGCAGGTGTTCAGGTCGGATAAATGAGGAAATTCAGATTTGTATGTATCTAGGTGCCCTATCGGGCACTGGTCACGACCCTAGGTTGGGATGTGACAATAGTACATCTGGAAATGGTGCTAATAGATATATTCTCACACATTCCCTATGGGATCGACCTCAACTCTGGTTGAATTCTATATTTGATCAATTATCGCTTTACTATTCCTTTTGGACTGTAAATTTGGGCATATCAAATTTTGGCATCGTTGCTGGGGAATATGACGAATAGTCTATTAGTTTCTACTTTTAGTTTGTAATACTAGTCCCTAATTTTACTTTTGTTTCTTGTTTTTGTTTCTTGGTAGGGAGCCAACATTGCATGCCAAACACCCGAAGGAAGGGTGAAACACTTGTTCCCTACGACCCCGATCTTACTAAATCAATTCGCAGAATAAATGCCCAGGAGTATGAAGTGGCTAGATAGAGATAGTTGGTTGTGAACTGTGCAGGTAGGGAAACAACGGTCTGGATGATGATGAAACTGCTGGCAATGAGGTACCACCGACGGCACCACTTAGACAGCTGCCGCTGTCCAGTGTGAGACCCTAAGTGCCTCAGCCGCCCCAACCAGTGAATGATGATGATGAGGGTGTTGCTACCACTGGGGCAATTGTACTTCCCCCACTGCCACAAATGTTAAGTTCACTAGCACTAGTACTATGCTGCAGATGCTACAATTGAAAGGGTTGTTTAGCGGAGCAGCAACTGAGGATGCAAATCAGCATGTCCTCAACTTTCTGGCAATATGTCAATCTTCTGAGATTCTTTAGGTCAGTGAGCAGACAATTAGGTTGTGGTTATTCCCATTGTCTCTTTCCAACGCGGCAACTAAGTGGTTGAATGAGCTTCCACATGATTCCATCCGCACTTGGGGAGAGTGATAACATGCAAAGTAGAGATGGCACTAATATGAGTGGCATGTACCCCTCAAGACCATTCACAAGGAGTCAAGCAAAAGATCTCCAAGACCTACAAGCAATGTCCATGAAAAAAGAAGGCATTGGAGGAGCTTGAGGGTCACCAAAGAAAGGCTTACAATGTGTGGAAGGTCTATCAAGGTGAGGAGAAGGAAGAAACGAGGCCATGTGTGCAAATAGCTGTTACTTAAATTCAAGGATTTGAAAAGAAGGCAACCCAATAAGGCCCTTACTCTTTAAGGGAAAAATTGTAAAGAAAATGTCTTCTTTTATTTTCTTAGTATAAATAGTCTTATTTTAGCATTTGGAAGACTTAGACTATGTTGAATATAGAATTCTCAAATTGTAGTATCTTCTTAGTGAGTCATTAGGGTGAACTCTTAGAATTGTTAGTTGACTTGTTTTCTTGATTAGTTAAAGGTTGTCCATTTGTGGTTCTTAATTTCCTTCAATTTTCTTGTTAGAGTTTTATTTAAGTTGTTGAAATCAATTGGGAGGTGAGGGTTTTAGTCCCTTGTTGCCCATAATTTCAATAGTTTGAATTTAATCCACATATCTTTCTGTCTTTATTCCCTTTTCTCTTTCTTTCTTGTTCGATCTTTATCATTTGGTCTAGGAATTTTGATTCACTCAAAGTTCAAAAATCCAAAAAAAACCCCAAAAAGTTTTCATTTGATTTGTTGTTTTTTACACTAGATTCTTGTTCACTAGTGTTTTTTGAGCCTAAATCTCAAATTTCATTCAATTTGGAGTTGTGGAAGTGAAGTTGCCATTGAAGGATTTTGAGCATTCAAACTTTTTAAATTTTGAAAGTGAGTTCATTGATTGAGAAGAAATTGAAGGTTAATAATCATTGGAGTTAGTTCTCTATATCAAGGGGAAGCTGATCCTAAATTTTGAGCCAATTCTGAGTTGATTTTAAGATGTTGAGATTTAGTGTATGTTCATGGTGTTCTAGGTGTTCTTGAAGATATTCAAGTGTTCTTGAAGAAAAAGAAGACCAAAAGATACATTTGATCCCTTTTTTTTTTTTCAAATCAAAGTTGGTCAAGGTGTTGGTTGACCCTTAGTGAAAATTTAAAAAAAAAATTATTTTTTTAAAAAAAAAATTTAAAAAATTTAGTTTCTATGTCAAAGCCAAATCAGTGCCAACTCAGTGCCCAGTAGTGAGTCATCGAAGGAGAGCCTTCCAGGTGTGCCATATGGCGTGTTTTGGTCAATTTCAGAGACCAAAATCTGCAGAGTTTTTACACCCTTAAATTTTGCTAAGTATGAGAGATTTTTTGGGCATAAATTTTTTTCTAAGTGTCCATACGACGTGATTCTTTTTTTTTAAATTTTTGTTCTTCGATTCTCCAACTATTTAGCAAGTAACTAATATCTTTAACTACTTGTTAACTAGTTTTAATCATCAAATCATCAAATCAAACCCTTTTCAAGTCATGAACACCTTAAGGATTCAAAGTTTTTTCTAAGTGTCCAAACTCAATTCTTCTTTTTTGTAACTCATTTTTCTTTCATTTCTCAACTGTTTAACAACTAATTAACATATTTAATTACTTGTTAACTAGTTTTTGAATATTAAATCATCTCTTTAATTCTTCAAATTAGGTAACAACAAGTACTTTCTTATATTTTTGTTACTTAGTTTTTTTTTTTTTTTGAGTGCAATATTTCTTGTGCCTCTTTCTTCTAGTTTTTCTTCTTTTATTCATGTTTGACTCACCCTTCTTTCAAGAGTCATAAGATCCACCTCACCACAAAGGATAGGTGACCTTGAATTGATTCAGTGGAGCTAATTCACTATCAATTTTGAGACGACGCCATAGAAGGTGTGTTGAGAGTTACATAGGAGTGACGTGAAGCTTTTGCTACTAATCTTGTTTGTTGAGTATCGTAGGTATCATATCTAATACAATTCCCATTGAGGAGGGTTCAAAGAACATCAGTGCTTACTTCTCCAAACAAATAGCGAAAATGAATGGAAGGATGGTAGGTACAGAGGAAAGGTTGCTACGGGTGGAGAATGTGAATCGGGGGAAAGAAATTCAACCCGAAAAGGAATAAATAAGGAGGGCATCGATGCATTCCACCACAATTACCTTGGGACAAGCCCATAATTTATGTTTTCCTCCACAAAGCTGAATCCAAAGTTACCAAAACTCCACTTTCCAAATGAACAACAATCTAAACCATCCAAGACAAGCTACATTACCTCCACTAAATGCACCAAATGTTCTCTACCAAGACAACCAATACCAAAATCCCCTCTATGATGAAATGCGTGAAGATCTCAATAATGATGAGTTTTGGGAGCATGGGGGTAGGGATACCTATGAAGTACAAAGGGAACGAGTCTGACCTTAGGACTTCGGGTAGGATCATGGCATGGGAGGCCGAGATTATTAGTATAGAATAGATAGAGTGGGGAATAGAGGAGATAGGCTGCGATATAGAGGAGATAGGATGAGAAATGAAGAAGAAAGGTTAGATGAGAGGGTAAATTTTGGTTGCTTCATGGAGCAAGGAAAATCTTTGCTTAATAATGATGAAGACTTGAAGGTGAAATCCAATCTTTCATGTGTTGTGAGAAGAATTAAGGGAGCCCTTTCCAAAGAAGAACTTGATCAAAGGGAAAATCAATTTCATGTTAGGTGCAAAATTCAAGATAAAGTGTGTTCTTTAATCATTGATGGTGGAAGTTCCATTGTTGTTCCACAGGAAGAAGGTTCCTTGGATAAAAATAAGGAGAATATGTGCATGATAGCAAAGCCAAGAAAGTGTTTAAGGGGTGTGGATGAGGGATATTTTCTAGTAGGTCGTGTCAACACCCATCTTTTATTGCATGCTAACCAAAATACTAGCACTTTGCCTAGTATTGTTTCTTCTCTTTTACAGGACTATGACGAGCAAGGAAAGGAAAATGTGGTAGTAGTTGACCTATCAAGAAGGTTTAGGTTGGTGCCTACCTTGGCTTCTAGAATGATGAGATTTGAAAGCTTAAAGGAATTCTATCTTGGGGATCCCGACTTCAAAGATACTTTTGATAATCTTATCCAAAGGAAGCGGGTTGATAGGTTTCAATTAGTTGATGGATGTTTGTTCAAGGATGGATGAGCTTGTGTTCCTTTGAGCTCATGGAGAGATCTACTTGTCAAGGAGGCTCATAATGGTGGTTTAATGGGATACTTGGGGGTACCCAAAACACTTGACATTCTAAAGGAGCAATTCTTTTGGCCTAAGATGAAGCATGATGTGGAGCGAATTTGTGGACAATGTCTCAATTGTAAGCATGCCAAATCCATGACTTGGCCCCAAGGTAAGTATACCCCTCTCCTTACTCCTAGTGGCCCATGGATGGATATCTCTACGGATTTTATGTTGGGTCTTCCTAGGACTAAAAGAGGACATGATAGCATAATTGTGGTAGTGGATAGATTTTCTAACATGACTCATTTTATTCCATGCCATAAATGTGATGATGCATCCATGTAGCAACTTTATTTGTCATCAATGCTCTTAAGTTGCATAGAGTCCCTCAAACCATTATTAGTGATAGGAATTCCAAATTACTTAGTCAATTTTGGAAGAGTCTATGGGGTACACTTGGTACCATACTTATGTTCTCTACTTCTTGCCGCCCTCAAACGAATGGACAAATTAAAGTAGTCAATGGGACTCTTGGAAGTGTGCTTTGGTGTATGATTAGAGGAACTTCAACTACTTGGGAAGACCATTTACCCTTGATTGAATTTGCATACAATTGGTCTTTCCACTATTTTATTGGAATGTCACCATTTGAGGAATTTTATGGCTTATAACCTTTGTTTCCACTAACCATGACTCCGTTATCTAGTAATTTTGTTTTGAGCCTAGATGTCAAGAAAAGAGCAAAGGAGATGATGAGCATTCATGCCAAGGTTAAAGAGACCATTGAAAAGAACAATTCTAAGGTGGCTATTCGAAAGAATTGGGGGAGAAAGGAAGTGATCTTCAACCCAAATGATTGGGTGTGGATAGAGAGGTTTCCACATGTTCAAAAAGAAAAAGGTAAGCCCAAGAGGATATGGACGTTTCAAAGTACTCAAGATAATCAATGACAATGCCTACATGATTTACTTGCCAAGTGAGTATAATGTTCATAATGTTTTCAATGTTAGTGATTTATCTCGTTGTGTTGTAGGTGAATCTTTGGATTCGACGACGAATCCTTTTAAAGAAGGGGAGGATGATAACATGAAAAGTACAGATGACACCAACATGAGTGACATGTACCCCTCAAGACCATTCACAAGGAGTCAAGCAAAAGATCTCCAAGACCTATAAGCAATGTTCGTGAAAAAAAGAAAGCAATGGAGGAGCTTGAGGGTCACCAAAGAAATACTTATAATGTGTGGAAGGCCTATCAAGGTGAGGAGAAGGAGGAAAAAAGGCCATGTGTGCAAATATCTATTACTTGAATTCAAGGATTTGAAAGGAAGGCAACGAAACAAGGCTCTTACTTATTAAGGGTAAAATTGTAAAGAAAATGTCTTCTTTTATTTACTTAGTATAAATAGTATTATTTTAGCATTTGGAAGACTTAGACTATGTTGAATATGGAATTCTCAAATTGTGATATCTTCTTAGTGAGTAATTAGGGTGAACTCTTAGAATTGTTAGTTGACTTGTTTGCTTACTTGATTGAAGGTTGCCCATTTGTGGTTCTTAGTTTCCTTCAATTTTCTTGTTAGGGTTTTATTTGAGTTGTTGAAATCAATTGGAAGGTGAGGGTTTTAGTCCCTTGTTGCCCATAATTTCAATGGTTTGAATTTAATCCACATATCCTTCTATCTTTGTTCCCTTTTCCCTTTCTTTCTTATTTGATCTTTATCAGAGAGTTAAAGGAGGTATTCTTGGAGAGGTTCTTCCTCGCATCAAGACAGCTGAAAATCACATATGACATCGGGTCTCACAAGCAACTGTCGAATGAAGCATTATGTGAGACTTGGGAGAGATTCAGGCAGAAGCTTAAGCAATGCCCCGATCATCTCCTCACAGATGAACACTTGAAGGCAGTCTTATATAGGTCATGCAATTTTGTGACAAAGCCGATCATTGATGTTGCTTGTGGGGGATCATACATGTGTAGGACTTTCCCAAAGATAGTGGTGATCTTAGATCAAGTAGCCAAGAACAACAGGGCATGGTACACTAGAGATGGATACTGTTTGGGACTCGTCTTTGAGATGACTGCGGAGCAGCGAAGAAAGGAGGAGGAACGGGATCAATACATGGCCCACATAAAGACCCAGCTGGACTTGTTGGCAAAAAGTATCTTAGATGGAGGCATAGAAAAGGTAAAAGCTGTAGACATAATGCCCAGGTACGATGATCAGGGCTATAACTATGATGAGGAGGCGAACTTCTTAGGCAACCAGGGGGGTTACCGGCCATTCAACGCCAGTAATCAAGGTCGGAAGTATGGTCGTGATCAAAACTATCAAGGAAACTGGCAGAACAGAGACGGCTATAGGAACCAAGAGTGCCAGAATGATGTTGGTGGAAGCTCAAAATTAGAAGAGATGATAGCAAAGGTGCTTGACAAAGTTGAGTCCACTAAGGTAGGGATGCGAGATATAAAAGAGGAGATGTCCAATGTTCGAAAGTTGGTCGACTTGCATTCCACCTCGATCAAGCAATTAGATTAGCAGATGTGGCAATTGTCAGCAGCTATAAATCAGAGAAAAGTTGGGTCACTTTCGAGCGATGCTATTCAGAACCTGAAAAATGATAGTCATTACATGACAGTAACCACGAGGAGCGTAAGGTACTCTTTGACCCTATTATACACAGTAATATAGGTTTAGATGTAGCTAAAAGGCAAGATGTCTAACCCCGTGTAGGTGTATGTTGATGATTTGAGTGAAGAAGTAGAGGTGACACCAGCAAAGCCTAAAGTTACTAAAGAGCCTGAGGTGACACCAGCAGTGACCCAACCTCTTCCAGCTATTCCTAATCCACCACCACCATTCCCACAGAAGTTGCAAAAGAAGATTGAAGATGGCAAGTTTCAGAAGTTCTTGTCCATGCTAAAAGAGATTTCAATGAACATCCCTCTAGTGGAGGCACTTGAGCAGATGTCGGGCTACGCTAAGTTCATGAAAAACTTAGTGACTAATAAGAGGACATCCATGATCAAGCCAGCAAATAATCTCCACCATTGTAGTGCCATTGCCACAAGATCTCTTATAGAAAAGAAGGAAGATCAGGGAGCTTTCACCATCCTGTGTACCATTGAAGCATTTGATTTTGCAAGAGCGCTCTGTGATCTGAGTGCCATAATCAACTTGATGCCGCTGGCAGTTTACAGGCAGTTGGGCTTAAGAGCCCCCACACCCACTAGAATGTGGTTACGCATAGGAAATAGATTGGTGAAGCGGCCCATGGGGATTCTATGTGATGTGCTGGTCCGTGTGGGCCGGTTTATCTTTCCTGCGAACTTTGTCATTTTGGACTACCAGGTAGATTTTGAGGTTCCCATCATCCTTGGGAGACCATTTTTGGATACTGGCAAGGAATTAGTAGACGTAGAGAGAGGGGAGCTGACCTTCAGACTTAAAACTAAAGAGGTAAAGTTCAGTGTGTGTGCTGTAATGAAGAGACCTAAAGAAGTGGCTGTTATGTCAATCCTAGATGTTGAAGATGATTGTCTTTCTGAGATCCCACTAGAGGAAACAATGAGTGTGGACATGCTAGCAGTGGTGTTGATGAACTTCCCAGATGATGGTATTAGTGGGTATGCAACCACTATGACTGCATTACAAGGTAAGGGTACCAGGTCATTTGTCCCTAGAAAGTTGGACTTAACCTGCAGAACAGGTCTACACTGCCAGCTAAACCATCCATCGAGGAGCCTCTAGCTGTGGAGCTTAAGGAGCTGTCCCAACACCTCAGGTATGCATTTTTGGGCACTGACAACATCTCTCTGTGATTGTAGGTAGAGATCTTTATGAAAACCGGGTGAAGGCATTGCTAGGGGTTCTCCAAAAGTTCAAGCGAGCTATTGGTTGGACCATTGCAAATATTATAGGGATTTCTCTAGGGATATGCACACAAGATAAAATCGGAGGATAACTGTGTGCCCAGTATTGAGCACCAACGCAGGCTAAACCCACATATGCAAGAGGTGGTAAAAAAAGATATCATTAAGTGGATGGACTGACACACTTAGCCATAAAATTTCTGAAAAGGTCATAGAAGTGGATAAGGTGAAGATCGAGGTGATTGAGAAACTGCGGCCTCCCATATCTGTGGATAAGGTGAAGATCGAGGTGATTAAGAAACTGTCGTCTCCCATATCTGTGAAGGGGATCCGAAATTTCCTTAGGCATGCATGTTTCTATCGCTGCTTTATCAAAGACTTCTCCAAGATCGCACATCCTTTTTGCAAGCTATTGGAGAGGGATGCAAAGTTCCATTTTGATGATAGCTGCAGACAGGCCTTTGAGACCCTGAAACAAAAGCTGATTTCTGCTCCTATGGTGGTTGCACCTGATTAGACTGCCCCGTTTGAGGTGATGTGCAATGCAAGCGGAATTGCTATGGGTGTTGTGCTTGGACAGAAGCGCAACAAGATATTCCACCCCATCTACTACACCAACAAGACCCTCAATGATGCTCAAAAGAATTATACAGTGACTGAGCAGGAATTGCTGGTTGTGGTATATGCATTTGACAAGTTCTGGGCATACTTATTGGGCACCAAACCGATAGTGCACATCGACCATACAGTCTTGCGGTATCTCATGGCAAAGAAATATGCTAAGCCAAGGATGGTCAGATGGGTTCTCCTGCTGCAGGAGTTTGACTTCAAGGTCCTAGACAAAAAAGGATCTGAGAACTAAGTAACAAACTACTTGTCCAGGTTGGAAGATGATTGAAGACTGAAGGATTGGTTGAACATCAACGATTCCTTTCCTGATGAGCAGGTATTGGCAACTTCTATTGACCTTATTCCTTGGTTTGCTGATTTTGCTAATTTTTTGGTGAACGATATTATGCCAGAGGGCCTTAACCCTCACCAGAGAAAAAAGTTCCTTTTTGATGTGGGCAAGTACTTTTGGGATAACCCGCACTTGTTTCGAACATGTGCTGATGGGTTTATCAGGCGGTGCATCCCAGAAGCGGGGATGTTGAGTATTATGGAGTCTTGTCACCCATCCGCAGTGGGGGTCATCATGGTGGGGTCAGAACAATGAAGAAGATTCTCCAATGTGGGTACTACTGTCCCACCATCTATAAAGATGCACATGACGTGGTTCTTGGGTGTGACCAGTGCCAGCAATAGGGAAACATCTCGAAGCACCAAGAGCTACCTATGACCCCGATTCTTGAGGTCGAAATATTTTATGTCTGGGGAATTGAATTCATGGGCCCATTTGTGAGTTCATACGGGATGAAGTACATCCTGGTGGCAGTGGACTCTATCTCCAAATGGGTGGAGGCGGTAGCATTACCAAACAATGAGGGAAAGAGTGTTGTCCAATTTTGAGGCGGAACACCTTTTCCAGATTTAGGACACCCAGAACTATCATCAATGATGGGGGTTCTCACTTCTGTAACAAGGTTTTCTGTGTTGTGCTAGCAAAATATAAAATCTGACAGCACAAGGTTGCCACACCCTATCACCCGTAGACTAGTGGATAGGTTGAAGTGTCAAACAGAGAGATCAAGGAAATCCTGACCAAGTTTGTAAATACTACCCGGACGGATTGGGCAAGGAAGCTAGATGATGCACTTTGGGCCTACAGGACAGCTTATAAAACAGCCATTGGCATGTCCCCATATCAGTTGGTGTTTAATAAAGCCTGTCATCTACCCATGGAGTTATAGCACAAAGCAGTCTGGGCTTTGAAGAAGCTCAATATGAATTGTGAGGAGGCTGCTGACTTGAGACTTGACCAGCTCAATGAGTTGGACGAGTTTCACCTCCACGCATATGAGAGTGAAGCACTGTACAAATAGAGGATAAAGGTCCAACATGACAAGCATATTTCCCAATGGAGCTTTGGTGTTGGTGATAAGGTCTCACTGTACAACTCCATGTCAAAACGCTTCCCAGTTAAGCTCAAGTTATGATGGTCTGGGCTATACAATTAGCCAGGTGTTTCCCCATGGTGCAATTGAGCTAGAAGCAGAAAATAGGGACCGATTCAAGGTAAACGACTAGAGAGTGAAGCAATATATGGGTGCAACAAGAAAAGCCTCAGTGATTAAGGTCTTGCTTCTTGACGAAGTTTGAGTAGTCAAGACAATGTGTCGTGCCGCAACGTTAAATCAAACGCTCCATGAGAGGCAACCCATCCATTGTAATAGTTATGAAAAAAATTTAATTTTTAGGTCATGCATTTTCTTGTTTTTGATTTGTGTGTCCAGGTGAGTATAGGTGCTATTCTGGAGTTCGTGAGTCCCCAGACGGTGGAAGACATGTCTTGAGGCTAAAATACACCATCTGCGTCGAGCCAAAAATTTGCTAAGTGTGGCCACACGGCCCACATACATAGGTTGTGTCATATATAACGGCTCGTGAAAAGAGCCGTCTGACGGCTGTGTGAGTGTAACTTGCAAGCATGCCGAAAATACCAAATGTAGTCTCATGGGCGGCTTACACGGCCCATCAATCCTTACACCGGCCGTGAAATGGTGCCATTATGTACATATATGCCAGGTAAGTCAAATCGCATGAAGTATGGGCACACAGACCACCTAACGGTCAGTGACGAGTGTCACAACCCGTCTGGTGGCTTGTCGAGGCGTCATCAATAGTGTAGTGCCAAGTAAGTGAAACGTGAGTGAAGTAAGATGGGACAGATGGTCCAAATGTCCATGACATGTGTCACGAGCCGTGAGGCCGCCTGTATGGTGAGCTTTGACCGGTTAAACATGGTTGACCGAGGGTCTTTAAAACCCTTTCTTTTGTCCCACTTATCCACTCCCAAATTCCCTATTCTCTCTCTATCTCACGGCTCTCTCTCCTCTTTTCACACCTTCTCTCTTAAAACCCCAACAAATTACTATCTTATTTATGACCATTTGTGAGTTAATCACACGATTTGTAGCTTAATCTAAGTGTGGGTCTCTTTTCAAAGAAAGTCTTCTTCTTCATTGCTATTTATCAAGTAAGAACTAAATGTTCTATCTTCTAATGTTGATTTTGGTGCTTGCATGTGTAGATTTTAGTCAAAGATTAGTTCTTTCTTGATTTAAAGCATCATAATTTACATTATTGATGTGGGTGTGCATGTGGTGGTGAAAACCACAATTGTTGAGTCCTTAAGGTCTTAACTATAAAAGTGATGATTTTAGGTGATATTGTGCATGATTTTTGGGGAAAGTGACTTGTATGTGCTATTGTGTTGATGAAATTATGATTGAGTGGGGGTGAAATTGCATGAACATGGGTATATGTGCATGACGAGTTGGAAATGGGTCAAAGGGGGTCGGACGGCCGTTTTCACGGACCGTGTCATGGTTCACGGAACATGTAACGGCCCGTGACATACCGTCAGCCATCCATGCAACCAGTGCCTTTTGATGGGCCCTTTCACGGACCGTGTCTCATTACACGGATCGTGTAGGGTCTCGTTGACCCTGTTCCACCTTCATTATTTTACTTAGGTTGCTTTTTATTTTTAATTCACATATGTTCTTAAGTGTAATGGCCCTATGATAGACCGGGTGATGCCACTCTTAAGGTTTACTATCACTTTTGTGGCACAAGGGAAGTCTGAGTACCCGTTAGTGCGTTAACCTGCGTGTGCAATAATTTCTAACGAATTATATTCCTTGGTGCCACTTGCAGATACTATGGGTCCACGCCGCAACTTACTCAGACACAGTGATAGGGATGAGCCTGTGTCACGACTCCATGACTCCCCAACCATATCATCTAGCAATCGGGATGGGAGTGACTCAGGCGATGACTCCTCCAGTGGGTCCGAAATTAGGTATACATGCAATGTCTCCCCCCACTCTCTTCGTACTACGTGGGCTCGTGCATCAGGCCGTTGCAGAGCTCCCCAGTCTGAAGAGGGGGTACCTTCCACTGGAGTTAAGGAGGAGGCAGATGCCCCAGAACAAGAGAAGAACACTTCGGAGCAGACAAGTTGGGGAAAACTCCGGAGGCTGAGGGTCACGACACTGAGGAGGAGGCAAATGAGGTCAAACTCTGAGACAGTGATGACGAGGCCATTCATTTTGCAGTCTCCCAGATGACGGACCCTGAAACTACTAGGGCACTTATTGTCTTTCTAAGGGGTCGGTTGACAGTCCCAGGCGCTAAGGATATCTACACTAACGTACTTAAAAAAGGTTCCAGGGGGTTCAAACAACGGCCGGTCATTCTGGAGGTTCGGGTCATCACTGACCAACTTGACAGAGTTTTGAAAAATCAGAGATACTTTAACTCATATAAGTTCGGTTGGATGGCGTAACCACCTGGGCAGTATGGGCCCGTATAGTTGAAGAGTTCTATTCTAACTATACATGTAGTCTACTAAACTCTATGGAGGGTACCCGGTTAAGAAAGGTGAAGAGACAGGTCGCACTTACTAGGTCCCCGTGGTCACATATGATGGTGCGTGGTACACGAGTGAATATCTCAGAAACCACCATCAACCGATTCCTATTTGGGCCAGATTACCAAGCTCCTCTAGATGCCCAGTTCATGGATAGACACATGCAGATTATGTACGCAGCGTGGATGTCTGATTTGTCATCTAGGGCTGCACTATTGGGATAGATCGTAGAGCGAATAGCCATTCAAAGGGCAGAGGCTCCTTGGGCTACAAATGCCAAGTGTCCTATCACCGAAGCGTCATTGACATTTGCTGCAAAATTTTGAAAGTCGATGGTGCGGGCAAGGTTTCGGCCTACAAGAAACGATAATCTACTCCAACCTTTGCATGCCTCTCTGATAGAATGCCTGATTTCTAGATACGGAGTAAATGTGGGATGATTTATTGCTTTCGAGATGCGGGATCGAGCTTTATCTGAGAGAGCTGGAATGCCTTTCCCGTGCCTGGTTCATGCCCTTTGCAAACAAGCTGGTGTTCCTACTACTCACTTTTTGGACAAGAAAATAGCTCCCAAGGGCGTAACCAACATTACCTTGATCAAAGATGTCCAAAACCCCCTCATGAGGAGTAGTACACGTTCACTAGAGGGGCCAATAAACTTCCCCTTAGCACTTCCACAACAATCGTTTCCATTTGAGAACTAAACCACTGCCCCATTATAAGGCGCGGCTTCTGAGCGGCCTAAGGGTAGTGGTGCAGCTCCTCTAGTACAGCAAGGTTATGCACATATGCCTTATGAGTTCTTAGCCTGGTTGGTTGTGGACCAGCGACAGACATGCGCTATTGTTGACCAGATTGTAGAGAGAATCCCACAGGTGGTCTAGTCTCATTCGCAGCGGGTGGTAGACCAACGTAATAGAGTCCTTCTGAGCCAAATCACCACTTTATAGAGCCAAGTCAACACTTTGGGGGGTAATTTCCATAATATGTTCAGGAGTATGACTGGGGATGAAATGATGATTTTGGTTTAAACGGTGATTGATATAAAGGCTCAGATTGCTAAGCTGACTGCACAGTATTAGGCCCCCACACTGGCCCTACCTCCAGAGTCATAGATGAGCTTATTCAATATCCCAGCGACACCAGTTCTGGATGAGATGTGGGGCATTCCACCCGCCTAATCTGATATACCTGCGCCACCCACTGATCAACTCAAGTGGAAGGACAAGGGTAAGCGACGCGGCCACCAAAAGAGTCCTCCGTGTGACCCACAGAAGGAAGAAGAGCGGTAGATGAGCAAGACCGCTAGGGCCCAGCACCAAGTAGCGGCTGAACAGGCAAAATGAGCACGCCTGGTCGAAGAAGCAGCTCGGGTAGGAGCCTCTGGTAGCACCTTTAGAGATGGTGCTACATATGCTGATACAAACCCCTAGGAGGGTCTGGTCCCACCCACACTACTGACGCCTAGGGCATCCCAGGTATGTTATATCCCCTATCTATTCATTTACTCATGATATGGGTGAGGCATCCTACCACTCGAGAGTTTTTCTTTCCATGTTTCTTTTCTCTAAAGTGTATTATCTAGTAGAACTGGCATGTTTAAGTCGTAATGTTTGTGTATATATAAGTGTTCACAACTTTCTAGGGTAGCCCTTGTGTTGATCTTTGTGATGTCCCATGTTGACAATGTTAAAGTTATATGTGTTTGCATCTCATCCTGACTAACTTGCATGATTATTGGTAAGTATTATGCATGTATGGTCGGCATTTTGATGAATGAAACATGCCTATGTGATTTAGCACTAATTAGTGTAGAAGATGTGCCATGTGTATGTGAACTGGTTGCATAATTCAATCAATGCACTTATGAGATAAAACTTGCCTGGTTAGTCCCACTGAAGTGATTGAATGACTGGATTAAGAGGTGACCTTAGGCCATTGTTGTTGACTAGTCACTTAGTCAAAATTGATCAACTAAATGAAATTGCCCTCTTGAACCAAAAGTTGAGCCTAAATGGACCTTTTTCTTTGTAATCACCCAAATTCACTTCCTCAATCTATCTGTTGATCTCTGTTTTGGCCCTGGTCTCTCCAAGGACATTGTGAACCTCCACCCAGGTCAAAAACCTAAGTTGAGGGTGACTTATATTGGCCCTAGTCCCTTATAAAGACATTGTGAACCTTGACCCAAGCCAAAGGCTTAAGTTGAGGGTGGCTAGTGCAGGGAGAACAGAAAAATGAATGTGGAAAAGAAAAAAGTGATAAAAGGATAAAAAGAAATGGGTTGTGACCTGAGAAAATCAATGAGCGAAAAAGAAAAAGAATAAAAATAAGTAAATGAGCACGAAAATCACTTCCTATACTATAAAAAGCGGGAAAAAATAGGGACAAGAAATATTGGTAACGAAAAAGCAAATGGCTGAGTCGAAGTAAGCGTTTGGGAGAGGTCGTTTAGTTAGCTTAATCCTAAACATACCTCACCCAATTCTGAGCCTATGTACAAGATGCAAAAGTCATAATATGATCCTAAAAAGGCCATTCAAGAGTTAAGGTGGTAAAAATAAGGGCAAGTTCATGATCGATACATGTGTGTCCAATAAAAATCATTTCTGAGAGTGAGTGACTATATTCTAGTCTCTTTTTTACATGCTTACGTTCAGTGTGAGACTTCTTTGTGGTGAAGGCACTATCTTTTGCATCAATTGGTTGCTAACTCAACTGAGGCATCTTTATTCTTGATCATATGTGGACTAACCATGTATGCATGATGGTTGGCTTAATCTTTGTGGATCCGTTTGGGGTGTGAGCACATTCTTAAACTTGTTAGCGGGGCATATGTGTTGAAAATAGTGGGGCGATCCATAGTTTGAGTGAAAACTTATTTTTATGCATTGTTTGGTTGAGTCGTCATTGCTTGAGGACAAGCAA
Organism: Solanum clarkiae; assembly: GCA_011800125.2. Taxonomy (NCBI): domain Eukaryota; kingdom Viridiplantae; phylum Streptophyta; class Magnoliopsida; order Solanales; family Solanaceae; genus Solanum; species Solanum clarkiae. The sequence continues at coordinate 13,415,562 of JAABOM020000110.1, read as the reverse complement.
TCATTCTAAGTTGAGGGTGTTGATGAGTCATAGAAATACGACTCTTATAATGCTTTAAACAGATAGTCTCTTTTTTACATGCTTACGTTGAGTGTGAGACTTCTTTGTGGTGAAGGCACTATCTTTTGCATCAATTGGTTGCTAACTCAACTGAGGCATCTTTATTCTTGATCATATGTGGACTAACCATGTATGCATGATGGTTGGCTTAATCTTTGTGGATCCGTTTGGGGTGTGAGCACATTCTTAAACTTGTTAGCGGGGCATATGTGTTGAAAATAGTGGGGCGATCCATAGTTTGAGTGAACACTTGTGTTTATGCATTGTTTGGTTGAGTCGTCATTGCTTGAGGACAAGCAATCATTCTAAGTTGAGGGCGTTGATGAGTCGTAGAAATACGACTCTTATAATGCTTTAAACAGAGGATTTCTACGCGTTCTCAAGTATATGTGTTAGTTTGATGTTTGTTTTTGTGAGTTTTCAGGAAAAATGACTAAGGCAGGGAGAAATGGGTGAACTATAGAACAAGGATGAAAAAGAGAAAAATTGGAATCAAGTATGGGCACACGAATGCCTACACGGCTCGTGTACTGTTACACAGACCGTGAGGCTCATCGTGGCCTCACACTTGGCGATTGATGGCATAAAGAGTTGAAGGCATGTCCCACGGCACCTTCCACAGGCCGTGGGATGTCAGATGGGTCATGAGTTTGACCGTCAAAGTGACGTGAAGGGGAGTATCGTCAAAGAGCAGCGAAATGTGCAAAGTGTAAACAGACAGGGCCTTGCCACGGGCCGTGTGACCAACCACGGTCCGTGATATAGGTTGTGGTGATGATGGATATTGTGAAAATTAAAGGGTAACCAGACGGACCGTCAACTGCCATGCGGGCCGTTGACCTGCACGTGGAGAGTGACAGTGGAGCGAGTCTCTGGAGGCCAAGTATATCCACACAGACCGTTTGACGGTCCATCTACCGTCTCACGGGCCGTATGGTGGCCCGTGTCTATGCTGACGGGTTTTTTCTATTTTAATTTGGATTAAGTTTTCTTTGTATATAAATAGTTATTTTATTTCATTTTTAGGGAGTCTTGGACGGCTAGAAAGAGAAAACACTTAAAAACATTACTTTCCTTGAGATTTCACTACATTTTTGGGATTTTGCTTATCTAGTTCAAGATTGTAACTCGTGGATTCATTGATTCTTCAATAGTAAGTCATTTATTATGAATTTTTTGTATCATTGTGGGTTTTGTTTCTTAAATATGCTAGGCTAAACCCACAAGTAGGGTTGTGGGAACCATGACAAATCACTAAGATAGGCGAATATGGGATAAATCTCGGGATTGAGTAGCGTATATGTCGTAGTAATCTTCGTTATAATTTCTTTCTTGATGAGTCGACACATTAGGGTAAGTCTTCATTTATTACATGCCCAAAAGGGATGTTTTGATTAGGAAAAGAGTTCTATGACAGAAATTCGGAGTTTTTAACCTAGTCTAAGTACTTGAGATCGAAAGGTGAGAGTATTCCGGGATTAACAATAAGGGTTAGTACGTATATGTTCTGAGACCAAAAGATGATAAACGATATGCAAGAAGGACCGAGAGGTGAAGTAAATGTTACATAACTTATTAGATCTTATATACATAATCATGAACGAGTTTACCATTAGATTTGGCTATCGTATTAGATGTCATGGGGAACACAATCCTAACTTCGCATATATTGTCTGAAATCTAGTAGTCCTTGCAGTCATTTACTGTGTTTATTTTAGTAACTTAGTTCGAAAACCAAAATCCCCCATTTACTTTATGCACTTTTATTTCGAAAATAGATATTACATTTGAAAACCGTGCTAATAGAGATATTCTCACGCAGTTCCTGCGGGATCGACCTCAACTCTGGTTGAGTTTTATATTTGATTAACGACCGCTTCACTATTCCTTTTGGAGTGTAAATTTGGGCGTATCATGAAGTCACAGGCTGGCTATCAATTCACATGATCAAACTTACAATACAATTCTTGATTCATTATCGGATTTTTCTAAACCTCACATAACTCAGATTTTGTCTTAAACAAGCCTAAGCTCAAAATTTTCAACTCACTATTCGAAAGTTTTTTGACTCAATTTTCTTTTCATCGACCTACTCATAACAGTGGGGTCAAATCATTTTAATAGATACCACTTTATCCATCGCTCATTCCCGAACAAAAAGAACTGGGCTAACGTAAAAGAATAGTACTACCTTAATTGGTGAACAATTAAGGGTACTTGTCCTGCATATCCTTCTCAGTTTTCCACATCGCTTTCTCAATCAGATGATACTTCCATTGGACCTTTACGAACTTAATTTCCTTGATCCTCAACTTTTGAACATTCTAATCAAGAATTGCAATAGACTCTTTCTTACATTGGAGATTATTGTCTAGTAACACTGAATCCCACTAAACAATGTATTCTCCATCCCCATAGTACTTTTTCATCATGGACACATAGAACACTGGATGGACTCCAGACATACTGGGGGTATAACCAATCTTGGCCCTACATATTCAAGAATCTCGAATAGACCACTATAGCGGGGACTAAGCTTGCTCTTATTTACCGAACTTCATAATACCCTTTATGGGGGGCACTTTCAAGAGAACTTGTTCACTAACTTAAAATTTCATATCTCTAACTTTGAGATATGCATATTCTTTCTATCGACTCTAGGCTTTTTAGGAGCTTAACTTGGATGCTCCTTACCTTATCCTGAGCATCCTTTTCAAAATCAACTCCCAAGGACTTAATATATCCAGCCTTAAAATATCCAATGGGTGATCTACATCCTCTCCCATAAAGGATTTCAAAAGAATTCATATCTATGTTAGGTGATAATTATTATTATAAAAGAACTCATACAATGGTAGGAACTTGTCCCAATGACTATAAAAGTCGATCACACATGCCCTTAACACGTTTTCCAATGCTTGAATAGTTCAATCGATCTGACTGCCCATCAGTCTATGGATGAAAAACGGTGCTTAACAATTCGATTTTCGATTTTCGGTTTATTCGATAAGGATGATTAATGACAATTTGCATTAGTAAAAACAGATGAAATACAAAAGAGTAAAAATTAAAGAGTAAATATTAGAGTGGGTAATTAATCACTAAAGTATGATAAAGATAAAAATAGGTAAAATACTACTATAGTGTCTTATTACTATTAAATTATGAATATCTAATATTTACAAATGGGTAAGATAGTGAATTATTATAAACTTATTGAGTTATCGATTTATCCAATAACCCAATAGTAAAAATTAATATCGAACCAACACCCCAATAATTTTTTGAA
>JAABOM020000110.1:13381789-13412113 GCA_011800125.2 Solanum clarkiae | reverse complement strand
TTTACTGTAAGATCTGTACTGTAAAATCTGTGCACAGCTGTAAACAAATGACCAACTGATCAGTGGTGAAACTGTATTGGGTTCATCCCTGGCTAGGTTACACTCAATCCCTCGGGCTACCCCCCCGATAGGATCGTCCCCTGGCTAGGTTATACTCAACCCCTCGGGGCTACCACCTACCAAAAACTGTATACGTTATCTTTCAATTACCTTTGAGATGATTCGTTTGGTGGCCATAATATTGGAGACACAGGACTGTATATGTAGCATGTGACATGTATATAATCATATAAGACAATATGATAAATAAAAGACTACGTTGGATAAACAATGAAATGCATATGAAATGGAACAACTTGTGAATTTTATTTCGTAATAAAAACTCAGGTAACTTGGTATTCAAGCATGTATGCAGTTTTAAAGGTGACTATGTATTTTCTGCTCATGACCCATATTTATGCTACTTCTTTGGCCGACCTTCTCTTAGTATTTTGACCATCTTACATCACACATTAATAAGTTGCTTATCCAGCAGCTTGTCCATTAAACTTGGGCCGAAATGGGTCTCCAAGTTGATTGACTTAGGCTCTCTATTTTGCCAACTTTTCTTATTTGGTTTTGGGCCCAAAGTATCCAAGAGTTTATGATGTATTTGGTCCATTCTTACTATCATCCTTGGGCTGTAAATGTAGTCCACATGTGATGTTAAAACATGGCCCAAAGTTACACCCTTAACATGAATTTTATTCATACTCGGACTTGGACAATTTCGACACCGGGGCTCGTCTCCGTTTAGTTAGCAATTTAAGCTAAATAAGTAGCTTACTCACCTACTTGCTTCCTCAGTCCTACAAGCACCTCAATTCTCTCACTTTATTTTAAGGTTGTAATCTTCTCCCTTCGACACAAAACATGTATAAACCCGACCCTCTTAAGCGTTAGACGTATATATAGCCCATTAACACGAGATTCAACCACTTTTAAAAATTAGCGCTAGTTTAATCAAATCATGTCATATTTTATTTGTATAGTATTAGTGTCGTAAGATGTGGGGTGTTACAGTTATACCCATGTTGGCATGTAATAATTTGTTGGGAAGACCATGGCAATTTGATAGGGATGTTGTGCACCAAGGAAGATCAAACAAATACACTTTTGTGATTGAAGGTAGGAAATATGTTCTTGTACCTCTCACTCTATACGAAGTGAGTGAGGATTATCAATCTATGAAGGATCTTCATGAGAAAATAAAGGTGGTAGAGGCAAATGGTAGTAGTGGAAGTTCCATTGTTGTTCCAAAGGAAGGAGTGTTCTTGGCTAAAAATAAGAACAATATGTGTATGGTGGCAAAGCCATGAAAGTGTTTAAAGGGTGTAGATGAGGGATGCTTTCTAGTATGCCTTTTCAACACCCATATTTTATTGCATGCTAACCAAAATACTAGCACTTCGCCTAGTATTGTTTCTTCTCTTTTGCAGGACTATGTTGAGCTATTTGCAGAGGAAATGCCTGCGAGACTTCCTCCTTTGAGGGGAATTGAACACCAAATACATTTTGTACCAGGTTCACAAATTCCCAACCGTCCATCCTATAGGAGCAATCTAAATGAAACCAAGGAGCTACAAAGGAAAGTAGAAGAGCTTATTGAAAAGGGGTTGATCAAAGAAACCCTAAGTTCTTGTTCCATACCGATGATTCTTATTCCCATGAAATATGGAACTTGGAGAATGTGTGTTGATTGTAGAGCCATAAAAAAGATTACGGTTAAGTATCGACATCCAATTCCTAGGCTTGATGATATGCTTGATGAGTTATGTGGCTCTAGTCTGTTCTCCAAGATTGACCTTTGAAGTGGGTACCATCAAATTCGTATGAAACTGAGTGATGAGTGGAAATGGCTTTCAAGACAAAGTTTAGGTTGTACGAATGGCTTGTGATACCATTTGGATTGACAAATGCCCCAAACACTTTCATGAGGTTGATGAATCATGTTCTCAAACCTTTCATCAGCAAGTTTGTTATGGTGTATTTTGATGACATCCTTGTGTATAGCATGACAATTGAGGAACATGTGTCCCATTTGAAGCAAGCATTTGATGTCTTACTACAAGAGCATCTCTTTGCTAATCTCAAGAAGTGCTCATTTTTGTTGAAAGGTTTATGTTTTTTGGTTTTGTGGTTAGTGTAAATAGGATAGAGGTTGATGAAGAGAAGGTAGTGTCCATCAAGTCTTCCCAACCCCAACCAATGCAACTGATTTAAGAAGTTTTCATGGGTTAGCAAGTTTTTGTCGTAAATTTTTAAAGGGTTTTAGTTCAATTTCTTCTCCTTTGACCGAGGTGACCAAGAAAGATGTACCCTTTTTATGGGGAGAAGAGCAACAGAAGTCTTTTCAATCCTTGAAATCGATTTCGAGTTCTTCACCATTGCTTTGACTATCCAACTTTGATACCTTTGAAATTGAATGTAATTCTTCGAGTATTGGAATAGGTGGTGTATTGACACAAGAGGGAAAACTATTGGCTTACTTTAGTGAAAAGCTAAAAGCGGGTACTCTACTCAACTTATGACAAGGAATTATATGCACTTATGCGGGTGTTGACTTATTGGCAACACCACTTGTGGAATAAAGAGTTTGTTATAAAGACTGAACATGAGTCCTTGAAGCGTCTTAAGGGGCAATCCAAGTTGAACAAGCGACACGTAAAGTGGGTTGAATTGGTAAGGCAGTCATACTTCCTTCACCTAAACTAGAACTTAATTTAGCGGCTCTTTCAAAAATGCATGAATGTAAATAAAAAACATCTCCTGGATAAGCTTCACGACCGGGCGGTCTTCGTAGTAGAAGAGACATTTGGCGATAAGCTTGTGCTTATTTTGAGAGATCATCATAAATGATTAAAGTGTGTCATTCACGATACATAAAATATTCATCCAAAGCTGCTCCTGTATAAGGAGCAAGATATTGTAATGTAGCAGAGGGAATCCGCCATTTTGGCTACCACAATAGTGTATTCCATGTTCATTGAAGCCTTTCCCTATGTGATCAACTACAAGAAAGGCAAGGAAAATATGGTGGCAGATGTTTTATCAAGAAGGTTTGTGTTGATGACTACCTTGGCTTCTAGAATGAAGGGGTTTGAAAGCTTCAAAGAATTCTATTCTAGGGATCCCGACTTCAAAGATACTTTTGATAATCTTACCCAAGGGAAGCGGGTTGATAGGTTTCAATTAGTTGATGGTTTTTTTTTTCAAGGATGGACAAGCTTGTATTCTTATGAGTTCATGGAGATAGCTATTTGTTAATGAGTCTCATAGTGGTTGTTTGATGGGACACTTTGGGCTACCCAAAACACTTGACATTCTAAAGGATCAATTCGTTTGGCCCAAGATAAAGCATGATGTAGAGCAAATTTGTGGACAATGTCTTGATTGTAAGCATGTCAAATCCATGACTCGTCCCCAAGGTAAGTATACCTCTCTCCCTACTCCTAGTAGCCCATGGATGGATGTATCTATGGATTTTGTCTTGGGTCTTCCTACGACTAAAATAGGACATGATAGTATATTTGTTTCAGTAGATAGATTTTCTAAAATGACTCATTTTATTCCATACCATAAATGTGATGATACATCCCATATAGCATCTTTATTTGTCATTAATGCTCTTAAATTGCATGGAGCCTCTCAAACCATTGTTAGTGATAGGGATTCCAAATTTCTTAGTCACTTTTGGAAGAGTCTATGGGGTAAACTTACTACCAAACTTATGTTCTCTACTTCTTGCTACCCTCAAACTAATGGGCAAACTGAAGTAGTCAATAGGACTCTTGGAAGCATGCTTGGATGTATGATTAGAGAAACCCCAACTAGTTGGGAAGACCATTTACTCTTGATTGAATTTGCATATAATCGGTCTTTCCACTCCTCTATTGGAATGTCACCATTTGAGGCATGTTATGTCTTTAAATCTTTGTTTCCACTAATCATTACTCCATTATCCAGTTATGTTTTTTGAGCCTAGATGCCAAGCAAAAGGCAATGGAGATGATGAGCATTCATGCCAAGGTTAAAGAGGCCATTGAAAAGAACAATTCAAAGGTGGCTATTCGAAAGAATATTGGGAGAAAAGAAGTGATCTTCAACCCAAATGATTTGGTGTGGGTACATTTTCAAAAAGAGACATTTCCACATGTTCTAAAAGGAAAGCTAAGCCCAAGAGGAGATGGACCATTCAAAGTACTCAAGAGAATCAATGACAATGTCTACATGATTGACTTGCCAAGTAAGTATAATTCTCATATTGTTTTTAGTGTTAGTGATTTATCTCCTTGTGTTGTAGGTGAATCTTTGGATTTGAGGATGAATCCTTTTCTAGAAGGGGATGATGATAACATGCAAAAGCATGATGACACCAACATGAGAGGAATGTACCCCTCAAGGCCATTCACAAGGAGTTAAGAAAAAGATCTCCAAAATCTACAAGTAATGTTCATGAAAAAGGAAGCGTTAGAGGAGCTTGAGGGTCACAAATAAAGGATTATAATGTGTAGAAGGTCTATCAAGGTGAGAAGAAGGAAGAGAAGAGGCTATGTGTGCAAATGGATTCTACTTAAATTAAAGGATTTGAAAAGAAGGCAACAAAAAAGGCCCTTACTCATTAAGGGTAAAATTATAAAGAAAATGTCTTCTTTTATTTACTTAGTATAAATAGCTTTATTTTATCATTTGGAAGACCTAAACTATGTTGAATGTTGAATTCTCAAATTGTAGTGTTTGCTTAAAAAGTAAATGGTGAGTAATTAGGGCGAACTCTTAAAATTTTTAGTTGACTTGTTTGCTTGGTTAATTGAAGGTTTCCCAATTGTGGTTCTTTGTTTCCTTCTATTTTCCTTCTAGGATTTTATTTGAGTTGTTGAAATCAATTAAGAGGTGAGGATTTTAGTCCCTTGTTTCCCATAATTTCAATAGTTTGAATTTAATCCATCTATCCTTCTATCTTTGTTCCCTTTTCCCTTTCTTTCTTGTTTGATCTTTATTATATTAGATAAAGGAAACCTTAATTTAAGTATAAAATATCTCATCGAGTATGAAGAAGTGAACCATTTCCTAGAACACCTTATAACCTCCTCTTCATAGTTTTGGCACGTTTCACAACCATGAATAAGACTCTATTTGATGCGTTGTGTTGGCTTTTCGAGGACCATTTACAAACCTAGTTCCCTTATAGTAAGCTCGTCATGACCCAAGCCTAGGGCATAGATATGCCACGACAAATAAGAAGCCCAAGGAAAGTCAAACAAGCCCTTAGCATATCGTTTGCACATCCTTGGTTGTGGAATATAAAAATAAATATTTAACAAATAATTCTAAGGTAAATAGGGGCTTATGACTTATGTTATGGGGATAGATAGGGGAAAGGGTTTTTGCATAAATCACATAACAAATAAAGTCTATGGAGCGGGTAAGTATGACTCACGCTATGGGGAGGATAGGGACTTGGGACTTCTATCTCATCATCAACATACAACAAGCATAGAAGTTGGAATAAGGAATAAGGATGTCTTTCATGATTAAATAAGCATAACATAAGTCAAGCTCATAACATATATATTCATATCCAACAACACCTCTAATACGAATGAAACGGGGGCCAAGACATCTCCCGTGCTCACGAAGCATGAAAGTAAAATATCAAAAAATAGACAAGTCTTAACAAAAGCATGAAAGTAAAGTGGATATTGTCCCCGAAGTGGAGGACTCACCAGTAGCAATCTTCAAATGATCCAGCTAGCGATATGGAGGAGGAGGATGGATAGGAGCTCCAGTCCTTACATGGTTAGATCATGTGGGAAAAAAGTATACATTAGAACTTGGAATGTACTAAGTATGTGAAGTTCAATGCAACAAGGAAACATACCTCAAAATTAAAAAAAGATGCATAATCATAGTGAGTTGATATAACTCAATACGACATGTATAATCAATGCCTAGTCAAAACATGCATGAGGATCACTAAATCATAAATTATATCATACTTAGATAGGAAGGGACCATAACAGACAATCAAGACCAATTGAGCTACTACTTGGAATCCCGGTGCTCACTGCACATAAAATAAAGAAGTGGTCTACTTTGCCAAGGTAAACCATCCCTCTCCTTATGGGCACCTCCCATTTATGGAGAGAGAGAATCACAAATACCTTAAGGCGACTTTACCCATTTTGGTTATCTTACGCGGACTTTACCCCTTTCAGCTATTATAAGATAAGATACCTTACGGGGACTTCACCCTTTTCGATAATCTTACGAGGACTTTACCTTTTTTGGTTATTAACTAACATGCATTGTAAGGAGACTTTTTTTTTGGTTAAGCATGCAAAAAGAAAATCACAAACCTATTGGGGCAACATAATTAAGGGATAATGTTTATTCTCCAAGGTCCTCTAGATGCTAGGTCAACAATCCCAAGAAATATTCAAATCATAGTCATAGTCATAATATTCATAATCTGATAATAGCTGATATTATCGAAGAGTATCTCCTCAAAACCAAATCTTTAGAAAATAAAAAAGGCTTTATATTATTATTAACATTCATAAGATTCTCATGAGCTTATAGCATTCTTAATATCCCCTTCAAGTTTCATAATATTCATAGTTCATATGTCTTACAATAACACTTTCATCAACATAGAAACTTGTTGTGTAAACTTGATTAAAACATGGTGGATATGCTTATTAACTCAAATTCATGCAGTTCTAGACCGTCGAACATGAGAAGAGTAAAGATCAATTCATTTTAAAGTCATTCAAATCAACCCACCAATATTGTATAAAAATCTCAATTTGGGTATCATAAAAACTTTTCAAAAATCCATAATTTTTCCAAGTCTTTCGAGACCTCATAGCATACAAAAACTTCGAATCATAGATATATCATAATTTCATTTCTTAATGTAAGTTCATCCATCAATAGACAAAATCCAACAAAATTTCAACATATATTATGCATGGGAATAATAATGGAAACTACCCATAAGGAATCAAGACTTGAAATCTAATAGTTCAATGAAAAAGGGTTTAGAGGACTGCATGGGTGGAAGAACCCTTGGATGAAGACCCTCATACCTTAAAATTGGAGTTTCTTAAATAAAACTTGTGGAATACTTGAGGCTTTACTTGGTTTTCTTCAAGTCCAGAGCAAGTTCTTGAAGTCTTGAGATTGAATGAAGAAGTTGATGATGTTGTAAGACAACTTTGATAGGTTTTTGTGTGTTTTAGGGCTTGAAAATGGTCGAAGAATAAGGGACTCTTGTCTATATAGGCATTGTGTTATTACCCAATTACTGTTAAGTGGAACAGAAAATTTTTGGAACTTTTTGACATAAGGCATGGCAAGTCCTCAACACGGACTTGTCGTGGAGTAGGTCATTTTTACACGAAGTTCAATTTCTCCCTTATTTTGGCCTAGGGATGAGTTTAGGTCATTTTTCCACTATCGAGCTCTATGTCCACGATGCGGACTTGTCGCATACTTTTCTTGATAAGCCCCAATTCACCGAAAAAATTATTTTTCACTACGGGTCATCTAAAAAACAAAGACCACCACTTTTCCACACAATTTTGCCCCCCTCCCCCAAAAAAAATGAATATGAATTTGATTTTGCAAAATCATGCAAAGTCTATAATATATTTGTTACGACCTAAGCCTAGGGCCTAAACGTGACACAGCGAATGGGAACCCGAAGGGACACAAAAAAGCCTCTTAGCATATTCATCACACATCCTTGGTCACGGAAGAAAAGTAAATGTCATAAAGAGATTTAAATAAGGATAAAGGGACTAAGGGAAGTCTTAGATAACCATAAACAATCAAGAGTCAAAAGCATAGCATCATTACATCACTTGTCCAACAACACCTTTAAATATAGAATGGGGGAGGGGGGCCTAGACACTTTCCAGGCTCACCCTCATAGTATCACGAGTTCAACATAAAGAAATAACATAAGCAAGAGTAGCATAGCTAGTGTCCGTAAACTTCAGGACTCACCAAAGCTTATCTTCAAGATATCACAACTAGCAACGTGGAGGATGATCATGAGGAGCTTCGGTTCCTACATGGTTATATTATGTAGGCATACAGTATGTATTAGTACTTTTAAATGTACTAAGTGTGTAGGATGTAATGCAACAAGAGATAAGCAACATAGTCAAAATTAACAAACATAAGCAGTGGGTAGTATAATAACGATATGGCATGCATGATCAGTACTTGAAGTAACACAAGCTTGTATAGAACATATTATATGTATAGGAAGAGACCATCATCATAGACCAAGAAAACTAGTACTTCAAATCTAAGGCATACCACCCCCTTTGAAGGTGATGGAGGTATCTACCCCTCAATTGGTAGATTGGCATACCATCCCTTTGGAAGGAGATTGAAGCATCTACCCCACAATTGGTAGTATGGGCTTACCACCCCCTGACAAGGAGATTGAGGTATCTACCCCCAAACATGGTAGTATGGTTTTACCATGCTCCGACAAGGCGATTGAGGTATCCACCCTCCAATTGATAGTATAGGCTTACCACTCTCCAATAAGGTGATTGAGGCTTCACACCCCCTCAATTAAGTGTGGTCAACTTACAACACCATTGATACTTTTCATGAAATCAATACATACATACAATACTTTAATCATCATAAAGTCATTTAACTCATAGGTCATGTAATAGATCATCAATAACTCAGGAATCCTTAATCGGATATTTATCAACCACTTGGCGGGTGTATGATGCTAGTTCAAAATCATGCAATTCATGAAATGACCCCAAAAAATGCCTAAAAATATGCCTCGAAAGAGCCTAAAGTCGCAATTTTCATAGATCTCAAAATTCATGTCCGATATCGAAAATCCGACTTTAGGGGGCTAAACATAGGGGAAAAGTATCTAACCCTAATTTAAGGGTGAAAGATTAGAAATTATGAAATAACAAGAATGCAATTTCCAGAAAGCTTTTCGCGCCCCTGGTGCGACGCGTCAAGGGTATGCGGATGAATAAATTGGACTTCGCGTCCCGTCCGTGATGCGAACATGCATGTTTTTGTGCTTAGTTATTTTCTTGCAGTACAAGACTTTAAAGTCTTAGGCCTAAGTATTCCCAAACGTGTATTTATCTATGCTTAGCCTTATTTGACCCTCATATCATCCTAAATATTCCCCAATACTCACGCAAACACTTAGTCATATTTTTCACTCCTAAATCCAAGTCTCAAAACCCCTTCCGGATCTAAGGATTTGCTTCTAACTTCAAGCCTCCATTTTCAATCTTCCCCAAGAGTTTCTCCGAAGCTAAGTTATGTGGGCTTCAACATTAGGTCCTTTCGCCCACAGTGTCAAAGATTCCTTTTAAATAAATTTTCATGATTTAAAGTTCATTTTTACAAATGGGTATAGTAGTATGAATTTGTCTATGAACTGTGTTAAAGATATATGAAATTGTGACTGTTTTACTATATTTTGAGCTTTAAATCTTGGATCTATTGTAAGATTTGATGAGGCGTTTTGATGTATGTTGTTTGAGGGTGTTACAAGGTGTTGATAGATGGGTTTACAATGGATTTTCTAGAATGATTTTTCTTTTTAATTACATGGTTTTACATTAACACTACACATGCTCTAAGTGTTTGATAAAATGTCTGGATATGGTTTCTTGAGGAATTGAAGGTTCAAAGCATGAGATTGACAATATGATAATGAAAGGAGCTTGTGCATATGACATATTCTATATAAAATATCGCATTAGACCATGCCCCATCCAGAGGGACTAAGAGCCCGGTAACCTAGCTGAGTGGTTTGTAACTCACACACCAGGGTGATGGGTGTGATCATCACTAACCTAGTGAGGGATTTATACCTCACTCACCAAGGTGATGTGTGCAATCATCACTAATCTAGTTGAGGGGTTCGTACCTAGCACACTAGGGTGATGGGTGCGTTCATTATCAACCTACCATGGGGTTTGTACTTTGGAAATCTTGCTTGGTCTCTTCTACACATATGATATACTATATGAGTATGAGTTACTTAAGCATGTTTTACTTAAGCATTGATCATACATGCCATATTTTTATATTATGCCTAGTGCCTATGGTTATGCACTTTGATCATGATACCTATCTCTTGTTGCATTGCATCCTACATATTTAGTACATTCAAACATGCCAATGCATACTTTTGCATACATGATATCACCATGTAGAAATCAGTGTTCAAGTTGATCTTTCTCCTCCTCCACGTGGATAGTTCGGTACTTCTTAAGCTAGTTGGTGAGTCCTACATTCCAGGGACGTTTATCTATAATTCTCTTATTATGTATTGATACACACTTCTTTATGTCCTATTTGACTATGAGGGTGAGCCTAGTTGCTTTATCTTGGGCCCCGCTCTTATCTATGTAGTAGAGGTGTTTGTTGGACATGCTATGTATCTTCGATATAATCTTTGACTCTTTGTCTCTTGATTATGATGTTGTGTAAGCTTTTCCCTTACTCCCTTTTTGCCCCTATTCATACTCTTTATGTATTTTATATGATTTCATAACCAATGATGTGTAATGATAAGTTAAGAGGGTTTAGGGCTCCTTCGGGTTCCCCATTCACCATTTCATGTCTAGGCCTTAGGCTTGGGTCATGACAAACTTTGTATCAGAAAACAACATTTATAGATCCTCAGAGTACAACACATTGAATCAATTAGAGTCCTATTCATGTTTGTGAATCGTGCCATGACTGTGATTAGGGGGCTATGAGGCGTTTTGGGAACTGTTTCCCTTCATCATATTCTACGTCGTGCTATAGATTTGTGGCAAGTACACCCCACCAATGATTATTCTTTACTATGCTATATCATGCTTAACACTCGAAGGAGGAGGACCCAAACTCCCAAGGAGCAACCTACCAATGGTGAGCTTCGGGATGCTCTCACTATGCTTGCCCATGTTGTGGCCAAAAAAGTTAATCAATTTGCCCAACCTCTCGTGCTACTTCCCTGGGAGCTAGGGTAAGAGACTTCATGAGGATTAACCCTTTGTTATTCTATGGGTCAAGGGTGGATGAAGATACACAAGTGTTCATTGATGAGGTTTATAAGATTTTGAATATCATAAGTGTTGGGCTGAATGAAAAGGAGGAGTTTGTGGAGTACCAACTCAAAGGGGTAGCACAAATATGGTATGACCAATGGAAGGGGGAGAAAGGAAATGGTAATGTGGTGCTTTGGGAGGAGTTCAAATTGGCTTTTCTTAATAGGTTCTTCCCGCTTGAGCTTAGGGAAGCCAAGTTGGTAGAGTTTGTGAATTTGAAACGAGGTTCCATGACTGTAAGGGAGTATGCCCTCAAGTTCAATCAAGTTTCAAAGTAAGCTCCTCATTTGGTAGCGGATCCTAGATCTAGGATGAACAAGTTTGTAATGGGGGTCTCCAACTTGGTGAGCAAAGAATGTCGGTCCACCATGCTAATTAATGACATGGACTTGCTCTGATTAATGACATATCCCATCAAATGGAGGAAGAAAAGTTAAGGAAGAGGAGAGGTCATGAGGCCATGAGGGCTCGTTTTCAGGGTAAGTTTCAAAGGGGTTGCCGGCTCCATCGAGGCTAAGAGTCTTCTCATGCTACTAATAGGGGGTTTGGTAATGACCTCCCCAGGCATCACGGAGTTGGTTGTATGGCTCCTATTGATGTGTGTCCTAAATGTGAAGGAGGTCATAGGGGCCCATGTTTGAAAGGTTCTAATGTATGCTTTGAATGTGGAGAGCTTGGTCACAAAAGATGAATTTTCTAAGAAATCGTAACAAGGATCGGGATGCAAATGTGGTTCCATTGGGTAGGAGTGGTCATCAAGGTGGTGCCCCAATGCACAATCGATTTTATGCTATACATGGGAGGTAAGGGGTTGGTGAGGTTCCCGAAGTAGTTACTGATATGTTGAAAATATTTGACTTTGATTTATATGCTTTGATTGATCCGGGTGTCACTCTGTCCTTTGTTACCCCTTTTGTTGCTAAAAAGTTCCATGTTCACCTCGACTTCTTGCTTGAGTCAAGTGTCTACTCCTATTGGTGCAACTATTACTGTTAGGAAAGTTTACAGAAATTGTCCTATTTGTATCTTACATAAAGTGTTGCCTTGTTATCTTGTTGAGTTAGACAGTTGAATTTGATGTCATTCTTGGGATGAATTGGTTGCATGCCTACTATGCTTCTTTTGATTGTAGGACCCGTAGGGTCAAATTCAAATTTCCAAATGAACCCATCCTTGAGTGAAAAAATCAAGATGTAGTGATCAAGGGTAGATTCATCTCTTGCATTAAAGCCCGTAAGTTGATCTCTAAGGGGTGTCTTTATCATCTTTTAAGTGTTAGGGATGTATATTCTAAAGTTCTTCCCATAGAGTCGGTCTCGATTGTAAATGAGTTTCTTGATGTCTTCCCAAATGACCTTCTCGGTAGTCCTCCCAAAAAGTAAAAAAAAAGACTTTGGCATAGACCTCCTCCTCGATTCTAACCTTATTTCTATTCCCCTTCACCATTTGGCCCTGGTGGAGTTGAAGGAGTTAAAGGAACAATTGAGAGACTTGTTGGCGTAGGGATTTATTAGACCTAGTCAATCACCTTGGGGTGCTCTAGTGTTATTTGTGAAAAAGAAGGATGGATCCTTTAGGATGTGCATTGACAACCAGTAACTGAATAGGGTCACCATCAAAAATAGGTATCCTCTTCTAAGGATTGATAAATTTTTTGACAATTGCAAGGGGCTAGCCATTTCTCTAAGATTGATATCTACTCCAGGTATCATCAAGTGAGGGTGAGGGAGTGTGATATTCCAATGATGACTTTTCTGAATAAGATATAGGAATTATGTGTTTGTTGTGATGTCTTTTGGGTTGACCAATGCACCCTACCTTGATTCCTTTGTTGTGGTATTCATTGATGATATATTGACCTATTCACATAGTAGAGAGGAGCATATGGGTCATTTGAGGGTTGTGTTGCAAAGATTGAGGAAGGAGAAATTATATGCTAAGTATGAAAAGTGTGAATTTTGGTTGAAGGAGGTTGCATTCTTGGGTTATGTGGTGTTAAGGGATGGTATTAAGGTGGATCAAAAAAATATCAATATGGTTAGAAATTGGCCTAGACCATTGACCCAATCGGATATTAGGGGTTTGTTGGGCCTAGAGGGTTATTATAAAAGGTTTTGAATGGGTTCTCCTCCATTGCTTCCCCTATGAAAAAAAATGACTCAAAAGAAGGTTAAGTTTGTGTGGACCGGTGAATGTGAGAGGAGCTTCCAATCATTGAAAGTTAAGCTTGTGTCTGCTCCTATATTTTCACTACCGGATGGACTTGAGGGATTTATGGTATATTGTAATGCTTTGTATGTTGGTTTTTGTTGTGCATTGATGCAAAATAGTGAGGTCATAGCTTATGCTTCTAGACAACTCAAGGTACATGAAAGGAACTACCCTACCCATGATCTAGAGTTAACCGTCATTATGTTTGCATTACAGATTTGGCGTCACTATTTGCATGGGGTGCATGTGGATATGTTCATCGATTATAAAAGTCTCCAATATGTTTTCAATCAAAAAGATCTCAACTTGAGGTAAAGGAGATGGTCAGAACTTCTTAAAGACTATGATATGAGTGTGCATATCATTCGGGTAAGGCAAATGTTATGGAGGATGCTTTGACTAGGGTGTCTATGGGTATCCTAGCTCATGTTGATGGTGTTAATAGGGAAATGGCTAGGGAGGTGCCTTAATTGGCTAGACTGGGGGTTAGATTGGAAGAGGTGGGGTGATGATGGTGTTGTTGTTATTAATGGGTCTAAATCTTCAATTGTTGATGTCGTGATAGCAAAACAAGATCTTCACTCCTTCTTTCTGGAGTTGAAGGCCTTGGTGAAAGAGGGCAAAATAGAGGTTTTCTCCCAAGGGAGAGATGGTGCCCTTAGGTACCAAGGTAGGTTGTGTGTCTCTTATGTGGATGGATTAAGGGAGAAAATCCTTGATAAAGACCATAATTCTTCTTATTTCTATACCACCCCAGTTCCACCAAAATGTAAAGATACTTGAGGGATGTGTATTGGTGAGGAGGCATGAAGATGGACATTACCAAGCTCATTTCCAGTTGTCGTAGTTGTCAACAAGTCAAAGCCAAACATCAAAGGCCTGGCAGCCTAACCCAAGACATTGAGGTTCCTACTTGTAAGTAGGAGGAGATGAATATGGATTTTTTGGTTGTATTGCCCAAGACTAGAAAGGGTTTTGATTCCATTTGGGTTGTGGTTGATAGGATGACAAAATCGGCTTACTTTCTGTCAGTTAGGACCACATTTAGGGTGGAAGACTATACAAGGTTGTACGTTTATGACTTGGTAAGATTGCATAGGGTTTCTTTGTCCATCACATCAGATTGTGGGGCACAATTCACTTCACATTTTTTGAGATCTTTCCAAAGGTGTCTTGGTACTAGTGTTAAGCTTTCTACAGCATTCACCCTCAAACAGGTGGCTAAGCCGAGAGGAACATCCAAACCCTTGAGTATACTCTTAGAGCATGTGAGTTGGAACTTAAAGGCAGTTGGGATGATTATATTCCATTGATTGGGTTTGCCTACAACAATAGCTATCATTCTAATGTCGGTATAGCTCCTTTTGAGGCTTTCTGTGAGAGACATTGTAGATCACCGGTTGGATAGTTTGAGGTTTGTGAGATAGCCTTGTTGGGGATAGATCTAGTTATGGAGGCTCTTGAGAAGGTTAGGATGATTAAGAAAGGTTGAACATGGCCCAAAGTCATCAAAAATCCTATGCCGAGTAGAGGAGGAGAGACCTTGAATTCAAAGTTGGTGATTGGGTCTATTTGAAAGTTTCTCCAACGAAAGGTGTGGTCTATTTTTGTAAGAAAGGGAAGTTGATTCCAAGATATATTGGCCCTAGGTAGCTTATGAGTTGAAGTTACATAGAGCAACCAAGTTCCAATGTTTTCAAGAGCTCAAAAAATAAGCTAACTTCTGCACTTGTGTTACTTCCAGAAGGCACTAAGGGGTCTGCCACGTATTGTGATGCTTTAAGAGTTGGCTTAGGTTGTGCTGATGGTAGGGTAATTGCTTATGGCTCTATAAACTATGACTGCAGGATAAAAACTATCCAACACATGATCTTTAGCTAATAGCAGTTATGTTTTCTCTGAAAATATGGCGCCACTATCTATATGGGGTTCACGTTGACATATATATTGATCATAAGAGCCTACAGTACATCTTTAAACAGAAAGACCTAAATTTAAAGCAGTGAAGATGGCTAGAGCTAATAAAGGATTATGACATTGATATACTATACCATCTGAGGAAAGCAAATGTGGTAGTCGATGCTCTGAGTCATAAGGTAATCATGAACATTAGTGATCATACCATGGTAAATCAAGAAATGGTTAAAGATCTGCGTCAACTAGACAGTTTGGGAGTTCACCTTATAGAAACTCCGAAGGAAGGGGTTGTTGTACATAATGTTGCAGAGTCTTCATTGGTAAGGGAGGTGAAAGAAAAATAGTTTGAGGATCCTATTTTATGATGACTTAAAGACGAAGTGAATCCCATCATTTTAGATTATGTGTTTCTAATATTAATGGACTAAGAAGGAAGATAATAGATGAAGCCCATCATTTTAGATATGCCATCCATCAAAGATCAACTAAGATGTATCATGACCTAACGGGAATGGTTTGGTGGGGAGGCATGAAAATACACCTTGCAGAATTTGTGGATCAATGTGCAAATTGCCAACAGGTCAAAGTAGAGCAACAAAAATTGGGACGTTATATGCAGTGTACAGAGCTTCCAACATGAAATTGGGATATGATCAATATGGATTTTGTCACTGGGTTGCCCCGCTCATTTTAGAAGTTTTACTCCATATGGGTAATAGTTGATAGACTTACAAAGGCAACACACTTCTTGCCAGTTAGGAGTGATTATACAGCTGAAGAATATTCCAAGTTAAACCTCAAAGAGATAGTCAGGCTACATGGGCGCCCAATCTCCATTATATCTGCTTGAGGAGCTCAATTCACTAAAAAGTTTTGGAAGTCCTTCCAAAGGAGTTTAGGGACACAAGTGAATTTGAGTATAGCTTTCCACCAACAGAAACACGGTCAACCAGAACAAACTATTCAAACACTTGAAGATATGTTGCGAGCTTGTACATTTGGACTTTAAAGGTAGTTCGGTGGACCATTTGCCACTTATTTAATTTGACTATAATAATAGCTACCACTCAAGTATCAAGATGGCACCTTATGAAGCTTTATATGGAAGGAAATGTAGGTCATCAATGGGATGGTTTGAAGTGGGTGAAACCACCTTGCTTGGGCCAGATCTAGTACAACAAGTCATGAAAAAAGTTAGGGTAATACAACAATAGCTAGAAATAGCCGAAAGTCGTCACAAATGATATGTGGATGCTAGGGGGAGAGGACTAGAATTCACAATATGGGATTGGGTATTTTTAAAGGTATCTCTATTAAAAGGGTTTATGAGATTTGGTAAGAAAGGAAAACTGAGCCCATGTTACATAAGGCCGTATAAAATTATTAAGAAGTTTGGGCAGGTTGCATATGAATTAGAGCTACCCCAAGAGCTTTCAATGGTTCATCCAATTTCCATGTCTAAATGCTTAAAAAATGCATAGGTGACCCATCCCATATCACTCCTATTGAAGATGTGCAGGTTATAGAAGATCTTACCTACGAAGAGGTACCTATTGCTATTCTAGATCGTCAAGTTAAGAAGCTAAGAAATAAAGAAATAGCTTTAGTTAAAGTACTTTGGAGGAACCAGCAAATGAAAAAGATAACATGGGAGGCTGAGGACGCGATGAAATCAAAATACACTTACTAATTTGGAGTTAAAGAGGAAGTGTGACATGCAGAATTGGGGCCTTAATAGGTACATGTGTTTGAATATTTATTGCGTTGAACATAGTTAAGCTATCTAATTATGCTAACATTCGAGGACAAATGTTCCTAAGGGGGGATGTAACACCCCACACCTTACATGTACTAGTCCTCTGGACATTAAACATGGTAAAGCTTTGTCAAATTAGCTCCTATTTTTAAAAGTGCTTAAATCTCAAATTAGAGGGTGATATGTACGTCTAACACTTAAGAGGGTCGAGTGTATAAGAGTTTTAAGTTAAATTGAGGAAATCACGACCTTAAATGAAGTGAGAGAAGTGAGGTTCTTGTAAGACTTAGGAAGCTAGTAGGTGAGTAACCTACTTGCTTAGCTTAAATTTGCTAGCTAGACGGAGAAGAGGCCCGGCGTTGAATCTGTCCAAGTCCGATTATGAATAAAGTCTGTGTTAAGGGTATGTAACTTTTGCCTGTGTTTTAGAATCATAAATGGACTATATTTTCAGCCCAATAAGAATAAAAAAGATCTCAAAGACATCCCAATCCATTTAATAATTTAGGGCCAAACTAACTAAAGAGAAAGGAGAAAAATGGGCAGCAAAGGCCCATCAATTTGGAGCCCCTTAAGGCCCAAGTGAAACTGGCAAGATGATAAATTACTCACTTGATAAAATAAGGCCTAAAATGTAAAAGAAACCTGGCTAAATAAATCCTTTAAAAGGGCTTACAAGCAGCACCTTTAAGTCATTTTTAGACTTGGAAAATTTCTGCTTTTACAGAGGTTCTTTGTTATTCTTTCTTGACTTTGCAAAGCAGCCACAAGAAGCTTTTAGAGTTCTTAAAGAGGAACTAAACCTCGAAGGTAATCTAAGAGATTATAGTTGTGTATTTAGTATTGTTTCTTCATGAAAAACAAGAGACTAGGTTGATTATACCTTTGCTGAAATTGTTGGACAGCATGTGTTCCAAAGATTCTTGTACACTTTTCTTGTTTATTTTGGAGCTTTTCTCCTCTTGGCTTTATTGGTGATGAAGGGAGGTTTTAGTTCTTAATGATTTTTGGTTCTTTAATGATGTAGAAAGACTGCTGCACCATATTTACAATCCACAAGAGTAAGTTCTTATATAATATTGTAATTTTATTCTTAGTACGAACTTGTGGGCTGGTAGTTGAGAATTGTTTTCCATGACCTCCATCTATTTTGGAAATATTTTTGGACTGTTTTAAGGCTGTTTGTATGTGTAAATATGTTTTATGCAGTTTGGTTGAAGTTAAAATAGATTTGGGATTGTTGACATTGAAATGTAGCGACACGACATAATGTTATGCCGCCTAGTTGTGTTTTTTGTATTATTGTTATGTATTGTGCTTTGTGGGGTTTTGTGAGACTATCATGGCACTGATCTAGGCTACATATGATACGTTTATGAGAAAGTTTATTAGAAAATACGATTAGAGATGGAAGGATTGAAAGAATACGCGCGGGTTGATAACTACACATTTGCTGCTCGTGTGTTTTTTTTTATGACATTAGGCTGCCAAGATATATCTATTGGCTGCTAATCCTACTTTTATCACCTACTATATTGTAGATAAATATTTGGAGGAAAGGAAGGTTATCTCAAGGTAATAACGAAGTCGTACAATGAGGTATGTAAGGCTACTCGATTTAGTATTACCTGGCATGAAATCTAGTTTCTTCCTTGGCGCATAAAGGCACTTACCAACTCCATCACAACGATTAATCGTATCCCCACTCTTTCACATATTCATATGCTCCCATACATAGTCACCTTAAAATCTACATAAATACGTAGATACCAAGTTACATGGGTTCTTGTTACTAAATAAAGTTCACGAGTTGTTTCATCTCATACTCATTTCATTATTTATGTAACATACACTTTTCATTGTCGTATTGTCTTGTATGGTTATTTACATGTCACATGCTACAGCTACAATCTGACAGCTCCAATATTATGACCAGCAAAAGAATCATCTCAAAAGTAACTGAAAGATAAAGTATACTGCTTATTGATGGGTGGTAACCCAATGGGTGGAAGAATCACCGATCCCATTACGCAGGGTAGACCTAGGGGTGAAAGGAAAAGCCTACAAGGGGTCGATCCCAATATAGATTTAACATTGATCAGCAGGACATTTCTATTACATGTTGTGCACAGATTATACAGTAAAGGTAAAGTAATAAGAATATAAAGTACATGATTCCACAGTATAACTAAAGGTGGTCTCTTATCTTTACACCAGTGTGTAGTTTCATTTGAGTTGTTACTTTACATACAATATTTCCTATTTTACATATTCAGTACATTATCTCGTACTCACGTCCCTTACGGGAGACCTGCATTTTATGTTGCAGGTACAGGTGCTAGTAGTTCTCTCCAGTATGAGTACAGGATATCCCGCTGTTGTTACCAATCTCTATGTTGCTTCGGAGCTTTGTATTTCTAGAGATTATATTTTTTGTCTTGTATAGTTAGTCGAGGCAGGGCTTGTCCCAACCATTATTAGATACTTTTACTTATGTAGAGGCTTTGTAGACTATGTAAATTAAAGTGTCGTCGTGTCTTGTACTTTAGATAATGTGGCCCCAACGGCCTTGTCCTATGCATTTCCTTTTGGGTTGTTATTACTGTTTACTTTCTTGAAAGCATGTTGAATGAAGAAATCCCTTATAATATGTATAGAAAGCGCATGGATATAGGTTGGTCCTCTCGATCCTTATTGGCAACGGGTGCTAGTCCGCCTTAACGGTCTTTGGGCATGACATCATATGACTCACACAACAATTCGAGTTTAACATGAAGCTTTTTGGAAACAAAAGGAGCAATAAAAGAAAGAGTGGCATCCGGGTCTATTAATGCATACACATCAAGATCAAAGACCTTTAACATACCAGTGATGACATCGGGCACCTTATTAACCCCTTGTCTCCCTTGAAGAGCACAGAATCGATTTTTCCTTGGAGCACCCCCTTGTTCGCCTCCTCTTCCTCTAGGGCCCATATTTGCACCTTGATCTTGTGGACGGCTATCTCTACCCTTTTTTTGATTACGAGGACATCAATCATCTTGTGACTCGTTTCTCCAAAACTATAGCAAGCATTAGTGTTCCTCAAAGATGGGCCATTATGGCCTCTACCATATCCTGGGGACATAGGGTTAGGCACCACAGCACCACCACCTTGGACCCTTGGGTTGTCATTAGCAAACCTCCTATTAGGAGCATTGGAAGACCCTTGGCCTTGATGAAATTGGCCACCCTTGGGACTTTGGAAAATACCTTCAAAATGGGCCCTCTTGGCCTCACCTCTTATTCTGTATGTAAGCTTCTCCCCCTCCAATTATTCGGCATATGTCATTAGGTGGGATAAATCCATAACACTTATCAACTTGGCAGCACAACACTACTCATTGACCAATTCGGACTAATCCATCACAAATATTTTCATTCTATACCTTGGCTCGACCACCAATTATGGTGTATATTTGGAGAGTTGGTTAACTTGAGGGCATACTTTCTCACGCTCATTGACGCTTGCTTATGATTCATAAATTCCATCACTTTGGCCTCCCTCAGCTTATAAGAGAAGAATTGGTTGAGAAATGCTGCCTTGAACTCCTCCCAAAGGATAACATCACCGTTCCTGTTCTCCAATTTCCATTAAGTATATCATATTTGGGCCACCCCTTTGAGTTGGTAAGATGCCAACTCTTCTTTCTCCTCTGATCTGACACCCATAATAGACAACACTTTATACACCTCATCAATAAATTCTTGAGGATCCTCATCCACTTTAGACCCATGGAACTCTGCTAGGTTCATTCTTGTGAAATCCCTCACCATGGAAGCAAGAGTAGGAGAATGAATATTTGGGCCCCTTGGTTGATTTGATTTGTCATGGCACGGGCTATCATGGTAATAGCATCTCAAAACTCTTCATGGGCCACTCCCCTATCTTGAGGAGTTTGAGAAGTAGGAGGTGTTGGTTGCTACTTGGGAGTGTGGGCTCTTCTTCCTCTCGGAATAGGCATGATCTAAAATAGAAAATAATATTCGTTAGGGGAAAGCCTTACCTTAACTTCTATAGTAGGACATCAATCAAGAATAAGGGAAACATTTCCTAAACGTCGCACAGCCTCTTATTCATAGTTGTGGTGCACTTTCACAACCATGAACAAGACTCTAATCTACGTGGTGTGTTGGATTTTGAGGATCATTAAGAACCTAGAGCTCAAATATCAAGTTTGTCATGACCCAAGCCTAGGGCCAAGATGTGACACAGCGAATGGGAACCCGAACGGACCCAAACAAGCCTCTTAGCATATCAATCACACATCCTTGATCGAGGAAGCAAGGTAAACATCATCAGGAGATTTAAACATCATCAAGAGCATACCATAGTTACATCACCTGTCCAAAAACACCGCTAAACATAGAATAGGCGGGGGCAAAGACTGTGACACCCCTTAACTCTATGTTCTTATGTATCTATCTTTCAAGCCTCATTTGGTTAGATTTGGTGTGTATTAGGTTTATGGGATACTCCTAGTACCTAAATGAATTCAAGACATCCCAAACAGTTAGGTTTTGGGTGATGGTTCATGCAATGGTCAACTTTAAACTAGCATAATTATTAGCACATTTATATTTGGAAGGCCCACACTATGTCAAAAGAAATTTCTTTGAGTTAGCTTCGTAACACACTTTATTTCACCTTATCTCGAGTTCATATGAAGGAGTTATGACCATTTTCGTGAGACTCTCCTATACACTGAACTCATACGAGCGGCTTGACGGCCAGCGTGCCCTTTAACGAGTCTTTTGGGGTAGCTGGGGTCGAAAGGGCCATTTTTGGCACCAAGAAAGATGGCACGGCTAGTTGCACGGGCCATGTTGCCCACCACTGACCATGGGGTTGGTCACAAGGTGTGCCAAAGCAAGTTTGTTGGACTTGGGGAAAAATGTGGCTAAGGTTGGTACCATAGGCACTATTGACTGGCCGTGTGGAGTGGGATAGCGTGCAAGGCTTGGGCGTATGGAGCCCTACAACCTTTTGTCTAAGTGAGGTGGGATGGACTGGTAAACGGTCTGTGCAACCCGACACGATCCTTGTAAGCGACCGTCAAAGTGATATCGATGCTAACTTTTTCTCAAGTGTTCTAATTCCATTTTTTTGTCTAAGTCTTGTCTCACGGGCACTCCACACGACCCGTGGAGTGCCACATAGTCAGTTAAGTCTCTAGTGAGATGAATACTTTTCCATGTTTTCCTATCCGTTCACTTATGGCATCTTTGTAAATTTTAATTACTCTAATGCTCTGTTTAGACTTCCAATGCTATCCTAATCTTCGTAAAAGACATAAATAGTATCCCAAAGGATAAAACTCATTACTCTCATCTCGAATACATTATCAATTCTCTAAAAATCCTTCATCAAGCCCCAATTCAATTTCAAGGAAACCCAAGCTCAAGATTTGATTCAAAGATCATTTTGACCCTCCATTCTTCCCAATATAAATTCCAAGAAACTCAAGACCTAAGGTATGTGGTGTTGAAACATGAGGTCCTTCCATACATGGTACCTGAACCCTCTATTAATTAATAATATATGATTTAAATTTGATTTTTCATGTGCATCTTATATACTGAGAAATTTACTGAACAATTATTTTAGTTCGTGAAAGTACGGTTGTTTTAGCATGTTTTGAGTTTCAAATCTTAGATCTATTGTTGGATTTGATAAGGGGTTTTAATGTGAATATCTTGGGGGTGTTGCAAGGTGTTGAGTCATGGTTTTATCACTGATTTGATTACATGATTTTATCTCTAAATTACATGGTCTTTTACCGCCAATACACCCCCCAAGTGTTTGATAAAATGTCTGGATGTGGTTTATTGGGTAGTTGAAGGTCCAAAGCATGAGATATGATATGAATGATTTTATGATAATAAAATCAGATTATGTATATGATTATTCCAATATGAAGTATTGCACTAGACCATACCCGATCCAGGGGGACAAGAGCATGGATAACCATGTTGGGGGTTTATACTCATCAACTATGCAAGGGATTTATACTTCGTCACCGTGTTAGTAAGGTGTGATCACCATCAACCATGTGAGGAGTTTATATCAAACAACCACCAAGGTGTTTATACCTTGAACAGCTAACTTGGTCTCTTCTTCACATATGATATCATATATAAGCATGAGTTACTTATGCATTGATCATACATGGCATATTGTATATTATGTCTATTTCTTAATATTATGTATTTTAATTATGATGTCTACTTCTTGTATTTCATCCCACATAATTAGTATATTCAAACGTAATAATTCGTACTCTTTCCTACATGATATCACCATGTAGGAACCGGTGCTCATGTTGATCATCCTCCTCCTCCACGTGGCTAGTCGGTGCTATTCCAAGCTTATTGGTGAGTCCTCCATTTTGGGGACCTTAGTCTATGTTACTATTACCTATGTATGGAGGCACTATCTTATATTCTATTGACTATGAGGGTGAGCCCGGAAGCTTTGTCTTAGCCCCCGTTCTATCTATGTATTTAGAGGTGTTTATTGGTCGAGTCGTGTATTTATGATATGAGCTATGACTCCTTGTCTTTGAAGTTGATGTTTTGACAAGTTGTCCCTTAGGTCATTGTTCCTTTTCCTTACTTTATGCCTTTTATATGCTTCTGCAACAAAGGATATGTAATGACAAGTTAAGAGGCTTGGTTGGGGTTCCTTCGGGTTCCCCATTTGCTGTGTCACGTCTAGGCCCTAGGCTTGGGTCATGATAAAGACACTTTCCAGGCTCACCCTCGAGGTATCAAGAGTTCAACATAAAAAAATAACATAAAAAAAAGTAGCATAACTATTGTCCCCTAACTTGAGAACTCACCAAAGCTTATCTTCAAGATATCACAACTAGCCACATGGAGGATGATTGTCAGGAGCTCCGGTTCCGATATGGTAACATCATGTAGGCATAGAATATGCGTTAATACATTTGAATGAACTAAGTATGTAGGATGCAATGCAATAAGAGATAGGCAACATAGTCAAAATGCATAAACATAAGCAATGAGTGATATAATAACAATATGGTATGTATGATCAATGGTTAAACTAAAACATGCTTGTATAGAACATATTACATGTGTAGG
Organism: Solanum clarkiae; assembly: GCA_011800125.2. NCBI lineage: Eukaryota > Viridiplantae > Streptophyta > Magnoliopsida > Solanales > Solanaceae > Solanum > Solanum clarkiae. Next base: position 13,387,933 of record JAABOM020000110.1, on the reverse strand, counting down.
AAGAGATCATCATCATGGACCAAGCAAAAGTACTTGAAATCCAAGGCACACCAACCCATTGAAAGGCGATTGAGGTATCTACCTCCCAATTGGTAATATGGACTTACTACCCCCCGACAAGGCGATTGAGGTATCTACCCCCCCTCCCCTCCAATTGATTGTATGGGCTTACCACCCCGACAAGGTGATTGAGGCTTGACACCCTCTCAACAAGGTATGGTAAACTTCAACACCATAGATACTTTTCATGAATTCAATATATACATACAATCATTTCATCATCATAGAGTCACTTAACTCATATGTCATGCAATAGACCATAAAAAACTCAAGAATCCTAAACCAGACATTTTATCAAACACTTGGCAGGTGTGTAATACGAGTTCAAAATCATGCAATTCAAGAGTGAAATCATGTGAGAAAACTCAATCTAAATCAACCCACCAACACTTGGTAACACCCTCTTGCAAGATACATTGATACACCTCATTAAATCTCATAATAGATCATAGATTGATAGCTCAAGACATGCTTAAAAAGTCAATATTTTACGAAACCCAAACATTATTTATAATCAACATTCATAATAAAAGATACCCATAGATAATACAACTTGAAAATATTCAATTTTCAAAAAAAGGTTGGGCACCATGGGTGAAAGGACCCAACGGTTGAAACTCACATACCTCAAACTTGGGGATTTCCTTGATGAAGACTTAAGTAAGAACTTCAAGCTTGAATGAAATTCTTGAGATCCGGAAATGAGTTTGGGAAACTTGAATTTGGATGAGATATTTGGCTAAGTGTTAGAGAGGGTTTTTAGCGTGTATTGAGTGATATAGTGTTAAAAAATGAATAAGTATAGGTGTTTTTACGCATAGGAGGGCTAACACCCAAGGGCACAAAGCCTTAGGCTGAAACAATGAAACTAGCAACAAAATACACATCTCCGCGCCCCTGGCGCGGATCGACACTGGAAACCATTTTTTTTTGGAAAATGAATTTTTGCTACTGTTGCTCTAAAATCGGGGTTATACCCATTTGTCACTCAATTTTTGCCTTGATCACGAATATGAAGTCAACGTTTTGATATCACGCACGAATTTTGAGATATATGAAAATTATGAATATGGGCATTTCCAAGGCACATTTTCGAGCACTTTTTAGGGCATTTCAATATTCAACAAATACACTACAGAGTATTTTTCTGAGGTGTGTGAGAGGTGGTACAACAAAACTCTCCTCCAACCTTCAATTACAATGTTCTACTTTTATCCCACCTCCACCAAAAAAAGTTATTTTTTAAACGTTTTCAAAATTTCCTTCTGTTTCTCCATCTCCTAACCCCCTCCCCCCCCCCCAAAAAAAAAAGTTGAAAAGTTTATTCTTGTTGAAAAATATCTTAGAATTTTATCTCCTCCTTCCAATACCGGCCCCTAACAACCACCTCCCCCCCCCCTCTTTGTAATAAAATTTAGAATTTATTTCTTGAAACATATATCATATTTAAAAAGTTCTATTTTTAACCCCTCCTACTCCGATGACCTATCAACCCACCACCACCACCCCTAAACCCCCACGATAAAATACTTTTAAATTTTCAAAAATTCTATCCCCTCCCCCTCTCGCTCCCCTAAAAAATAATTTTTAAAAATCTTTTAAAATTCTATAAAATTTATTTTTTATCTTCTCCTATAGCACCCTCCTCCCGCCACATAAAAAATTTTAAAGTTTATTTTAATATTTTAAATTTTTTAAAATTTTATTTTTTACTCCACCCGTGCCTGAACCCCCCCTCTCACCCCCACCCTCAAAAATATTTTTTAAAAATTATTTTTTTAGAAAATAAATTATTTAAAAGTTTGGTCTGAGGTCGGGTGTGGTCGAATTTTTATTCGAAAGTAGGGGTCGAGTCTAAATTTGGAAGTTGAATATTTGGTTGAAAATTGAGTTGGGTCCTACATCAGGTGCCAGGGTTGGGTCCCAAATTGATTACTAGGGTCAATTTTTATGTGAGTTATTATTTTAAAAAATATTTTTTGTTTTCTAGCCACAAATAAATGATATTTTCTAAAAAAATTTTGTTATTCACTAACTAAATAAAAAAAGTTTCAAATAATATTTTTCACTCACGAACCAAACATGAGAAAATAATTTAGAAACCAACTTATTTTTCAAAAAAGATTTTCTAGGAAAATATTTTTCACTGGAAACAATTTCCTTCATACCAAACACACCTTTCATGTATGTGAGAATTAATCAATGGGTAGCTTTACCTATTGAGTTGCTATGGTAAACATCATTCTCCAATTAATGATTACTACAAAATCTAGGATTCATAAGAAAAGCATGAATTTCATCTATTCAGTTCTTACTATTAATGTTGTTTGAATGCATATTTTTATTTTATAAAATAATTTTTACATAGTTATTTTAGTGATTCCTCAAAATACTTTTTATATGTCTTTAGATCTGCAACTTTCTTTCATTCAATGCATAGAAATCCTGATGAGTAGTGTTACATTTAACCTTTCACTTCCACATGTTTAGAGATGCTTTCAGATAAACTGTTTATCATTTTAATCTCATTTTGTCAGTATTATCAAGCTATTCAAGTTGCTAGTATAATTCAGTTGGGAGTATTACTTAGCATCGGATGGATGTAGGAATGAAGGCTCATCCGCCAATTATGCTGATACCTTAAGTAACAATTCTTAAATTACAAAACTATGTGCCACTATAGATTTAAAGGGATCACCCGTTAGACTGAACTTGACATCCTAGTCTTTTGGACATCAATTTAGTGGATCTATGTTAGCTAATTTTTGTAATATTGACGAGGTACGAAAAACTCTTCCAGTTGGTAGGTTGGAATTTGGTTGGATCAAATGGAGTATGTCAATTATCTTTATCTTCCATCATGTAGTCTCAAATATTATACGACCTTGTATTTAGTTATGTCAATTCAACATTAACTAATTGTATGGTTATTAGTTGGTCATTGCATCAGAATATTTATTTTAGTTTCATATTCACTTTAGTGTCTCAAAATTATCATGTTAACTTAATAGAATGGTATTGCATTCTTACATGCTCAATACTTTCAAAGTACTGACTATGTACCTTTTTATGCTATATTGTTCATAATATAGATTCAGATGCTCAAAATTTAGCTTATAGTTAGTATGATCCTACATCATCTCATTAATAAAGTTTGGTGAGTAGCAGTGGGATGATGATGAATACATAAATCAATAAAGTATAGTTCGGTGGATCCTCATTTTTTAGGAGAAGACCCGTTATTATTTTCCTTATCAATCATTCAGTTTTAATAACCTCTAGGTTATTTTTTATTAACTATTTCCATTTAGTCAATTAGAGCTTTCCTCAGAGACCCCTAGTCATCTATGACCAAATGGCACTAGTAGCTCGATTTTCTAGTTATTCGTTTGAACTTTGCACAACCTTTTGTATTTAGAGGTCTTTATAACTTGAATAATTGACTTTGGTTAAAAATACAGGAAAATGGTCTTAGAATGGATTTCTGATAGTTCCATCAGCTTCGAAATGGCTAAATTAGGCTAGAAGTATGGTTTGATCAAATTTTTCGATTTTTGATGCGGATTTCAATCATCTTTAGACTTTAAAGGTGGTTAGTAGTTGACTTTGGTCAATATTCTTGGAAACATGTTCGAACACAAATTCTAACAACACGATTAGCTCTAGAACGTCGAGTTTAATCTAGAAAGATCTTTAGTTAAAGTTCAAGGCTTCCAAATTCATTATAAGCACGTAGTGGTGATGATCTCATATGGAAATTTGATTGCACTATTGAGGTCAAGATGTCAAATTTGATGGGTAGCATAGTTCATTTGCATGCACGGGGTTCTAAACAAATCCTAAGCACCTCGTTAGAGAATTTAAGATTGCCAAATTCAGCATTTTCAGCTGATACCTGGTGCAAGAGCATTTGTTCTCGCAGTCGTCTAGGACATGTTGATGGAGACCTGGTAATTTGGCCTTCGCGATCGTGGGCCTCCTTTTATATTCACAAAGGTATGAGTTTATTGTTCTCCATATTTGTGAAGGTCATTTTTGTGGTACTATGTAATCGTTGAGCACAATTCATCACCATCGCAGAGGTCAATTATGCTGGTCTATTTTATTTATCCTTGTGATGATAAGATTGAGGTGTAAAATTTCGAATGTGATATTTGCAGCAGTATAATTCATAATTTAGTAATTCAAAGGTCTATCTTGCAGGCTTTTCAATAAGAACGTGTTGGTAAGCTCGAAAACTAGCTTGGGACTTCTGTTTGAGTAAATTTTTTTCTTTAGCATCTGCCATGGATGTTTTGTTGGGTAAACTTTTGGAATATTTCAAGACTCAATTTTTTGAGAAACTTAGGTTCGATTAGAGAGATTCTTGGGGCTATTTTGGGTGCTTTTTTGAGAAAAGTACTATGGTGTGTTCAGAAAGTACATTAGTGGCTTCAGTTTTTGTAAATTTCTTATTTCTAGCTGTTGTAATTTTCTATTTTTTGGGGAAAATTTTGGATTTTATTGGTTGTCGTCGTAATGATGTTTTCAATCCCCAAATTATGTCCAATTTTAGGATATGATCTTGAGAACATATTTGGGACATATTTTTTTAGGATTTATTCTTGAATTCTGGATACAGGTCTCACCTTCCTCATATTTTACCCTAAACATGGTTCATCCCCATTATTTATAAATTTAGTGTCTAAATGACCGTAACGATTTTATGGTTTCATTTTTGATAGCGTGACAATGATCTGAGGCCGTGTGAAAGAAAAAATATTTGGCAAAGTAGTTTGGATCACACATGATCAGCCTGTAAGTAGGTTACAACTTTCCTTTTCATAGATTTAGCTAGAATGTGTGAAATTATGTTGAGGTAGATGGAAGTTGAGTTCAAATAGCTTACTTACATATCTTAAATGTTAGAATGCATGTTGTAGGCCTATTTTAGGTAATTTTGAGAAATTAAAATCGTGTGACTTCTTCCATTGTTTGGTGGTGCTTAAAATGTTATCGAATTCTTGTATATGTTGTTTTGGAGTTTGTTGGATATAGTGTAAGTTGATAGAAACCTTCGTTAGATGACTCGACATCAACCTAACTTGCTTAGATTCTTGGAGAATGGCACAGTAGACTAGAGTCTAGTAATTGGGTCATATCTAGGTAGTAATATTGCTACTATGAATACCTTTATCCATAATTTCCTAAGTCTCATGGCTTATGAGAAGCGTTGGGGATACTAGACCCCGTGTTAAATTTGTTTTCAGTCCTGGATGAGCCTCAGGCGATTACATCTAGTCATTGAATCATGCAAAGTGATATAAATCAAAATTAGAGTTTATTTTGAAATGAACGTATTTGGAAGCTTTGATTAAATGGTACATGGGTATCTGGGTACTAAGCTGTGATGAGTCCTAGATTTGGACTCATATTTGAGCTTAAATAGTGTATAATATTATCCTTGATGCAGCATTTTTTATTGGAATCTAACATAAGTTGTTGAAAACTGACAGGTTTGGTGGTCAAGAAGGATCGAAGGATAAATCAATGCAAAATAAAGAAAAAGAGGCAAAAATGTGATTAAAAGGGGCATCGCCATTAAAATTTGGTGCACTTGGATGCACATCGCCTAATGTTGTACTACTGAACCCTTGAAGAGTGTCACAGGTCGGGGAACAAGTAACATTTTAGCACGTCGCTGAACATGTTTTGGCTACCATATGCCCATTGAATGTTACAAAACCTAACAATGGTCGAAGGATTTTGTATATTTCAGCTCAATGATGTTGAGGGATTTTGATGCATCGCCAATCAAAGTCGGCGAACATAGAGTTTATTATCGAATGTTATAGAGGCAACGTAAAGGAAAATCAAGTGACAACTCATTGATGGTGTCAGAAGTTAGGGAACTGTTGAATATATTAGCGATACCCGACGTACCTCGCCTAGTGGTGATTCAGGGTAGATATTAGGAGTGTATTCAAAGCAATTTGTACAGAATTTTTAGGACACTTTTCACTTACAATTTTGTTCACATTCTTACGTATAATTTGTACTTACACTTTTGAGTACTTAGTTTTTGGGAAAGAAGCTCTTGGTACT
>JAABOM020000110.1:13363671-13381689 GCA_011800125.2 Solanum clarkiae | reverse complement strand
TAGTAGAGGTGTTCTTGGACATGTTATGTATGATGCCATGAGCTTTGATTCTCTCTTGTCTCTTGTTGGTTATGATATGAAAGTTGTCCCTTAGCCCCGATTATCCCTATTTACTATCTTTTGTTGTTGTTTTCTTGCTTCCACAACCAAGGATGTGTAACAATATATTGAGAAGCTTGCTTAGGGTCCTTTCAGGTTCCCCATACGCTGTGTCACATCTAGACCCTATGCTTGGGTCGTTACAAACTTAGTATCAGAGTTCTAGGTTTTTAGATCCTCAGAGTCCGTCACACCGCGTCGATTAGAGTCTTATTCATGATTGTGTTATACACCACAACTATGCGTAAGAGGCTATGAGACGTATTAGGAAATGTTTCCCTTCTTCATGTTCTAATTCGTGCTATAGAGTTAAAGTAAGTTTTCCCCTAACAATTGTTCTTTGGTATGCTATGTCATGTCTAACACAAGAGAAAGAAGAGTCCGCACACCCGAGGAGCAACCGTCACACAGTGAGCTCCGGGATGCTCTTACTTTACTTGCACAAGTTGTGGCTAACTAAGCCAACCAAGGGGCCCAAGCCCTTCGTGCTCCTACACCGGCATCTCAAGTGAGAGACTTCGTGAGGATGAACCCATCAAAATTCTATGGGTCTACGGTAGATGAGGACGCTCAAGAGTTCATTGATGAGGTCTACAAAGTATTAGCTATCATGGGTGTGAGGTTGAAAGATAAGACGGAGTTGGTGGCATAACAATTTAAAGGAGTAGCACAAATATGGTACAATCAATGGAAAGAGGAGAAGGGGGTCAATAATGTGGTTGTATGGGAGGAGTTCAAGGCGGCCTTTCTTAATCGGTTCTTCCCTCTTGAGCATAGGGAAGCCAAATTGGTGGAGTTCATGAACTTGAACCAAGGATCTACGATTGTAAGGGTGTATGCCCTCAAGTTCAATCAACTCACTAAGTACGCTCTCCACTTGGTTGCCGGCTCAAGGTCTAGAATGAACAAGTTTGTGATGGGTGTGTCGTCCGACTTGGTGAGTGAGGAATGCCAGTCTGCTATGTTGATTAGTGACATGGATTTGTCTCATTTGATGACCTATATCGAACAAATGGAGGAGGAGAAGTTGAGAAAGAGAAGGGGTCATGAGGCCAAGAGGGCTTGTTTTGAGGGAAAATTCCAAAGTGGAAGGGGTGGCCGGTTCTATCAAGGCCAAGTGTCTTCTCATGATCTAGTAGAGGGTCGTCAATAATGTTCCAAGGGCTCAAGGTATTGGGGGCGTGTTTTCCAATGGTGGGTGTCCAAAATGTGGTAGGGGTCATAGTGGCCCGTGCTTGAGGGATACTAGTGCTTGTTATGGTTGTGGGGAAGTTGGGCATAAGGTGATGGATTGCCCTCGAAATCACAACAAGGGTAAGGAGGTTTGTCCACAAGGTGCTAATGAGGTTCCTTTGGGGAGAGGTGGTCGACAAGATGGTGCCCCAAGGCACAATCGATTTTATCCTTTGCTTGGGAGGCAAGGGGTTGATGACGTTCCCAATGTCATCACCGGTATGTTAAAAGTCTTTGATTTTGATGTGTATGCATTGATTGATCCATATGCCACTCTCTCTTTTGTTACCCCCTATGTTGCCAAAAAGTTCCATGTTGAGCCCGAATTGTTGTGTGAGTCATATGAGGTTTCTACCCCTATTGCTGCATCTATTGTTGCTAGAAAAGTCTATAGAAATTTCCCTATTTGCATCTTGCATAACATATTGCCTTGTCACCTTGTGTCACGACCCAAGCCTAGGGCCTAGACGTGACACGGTGCAAGGGGAACCCGAAGGGACCCCAAGCAAGCCTCTTAGAACATCATTACACATCTTTGATCACAAAAGCAATAAAGCAAGCATCAAGAGATAAAAGTGGGGAAACCAGGGCTAAGGAAAATCACTCCCATATCGTAGACATCAAGAACAATAGAGTCAAGGCTCTTAGCATAGATACATAATATGTCCAACAAACACCTCTAATACGCAGATAAGAGTAGGGTCCAAGTCAAAGTAACCGGGCTCACCCTCATAGTCAAAATATACAATAAAGAAGAATGACTCAAAACATAACAAGAGAACATAAACTAATGTCGCCGAAGTGGAGGACTCACCAACTAGATTGAATAGCACCAAACTAGCAACGTGGAGGAGGAGGAGGATGATCAACTTGGGCACCGGTTCCTACATGGTGAAATTATGTAGGCATAGCATATGCGTTAGTACGTTTATGTACTAAGTATGTAGGATGCAATGCAAACAAGAATTAAGAATCATAATCAAAATGCATAACAATAGGAAATAGGCATACTATAACAATATGACATAAATGATCAATACATAAGTAAAACATGCTCTAGTAACTCATGATCATATAGGATATCATACGTGTAGAAGAGACCAAGCTAGATTTCCAAATGTACAACCCTTTGGTAGGTTAGATATGATGCTACCCCATTACTTAGGTGGATGAGTACTAACTCTCATCTAGGTTGGTGATAATTCCGCCCCATCACTAGGTGGATAAGTACAAACCTTTCCTTAGGTTGATGAGTACAAACCCCCATCTAGGTTATCTGGGTTCTTAGTTCCCCCGGATTGGGCATGGTCTAATGCAACATTTTATATAGAATTTAACATATACATAAGCTTATTTCATCATCATATAGTCAATCATATCATATCTCATGCTTTGGACCTTCAACTACTCAAGAAACCACATTCGGACATTTTATCAAACACTTAGAGGGTGTGAAATGGTAGTATAGAACCATGCAATTTAGAGATGACATCATGCAAGAAAATCCATTGTAAAATCATGAATCAACACCTTGCAATACCCTCAAGTAATATACATCAAACCCCTTCTCAAATCTTACAATAAATCAAAGATTTATAGCTCAAAACATAGCAAAACAGTCACAACTTTACATAGCTTTAACATAGTGTCCAGTGAATTTCATAATAAGCAAGATCCATTTGTAAATCAACTTTAAATTATGCAATTTGAGTAAAAGGAGTCTTGGGTATCATGGGTGAAAGGAACCCATGAAAGAAATTCACATACCTTAGCTTGGAGATGAACTTGGTGAAGAGTGGAGATGGAGGCTTGAAGAAGAACCTTGAAGGAAAATCCTAGTTTAGGATGAGGGTTTGGGACTTGAATTTAGGAGTGAAAATATGGCTAAGTGTTTTGAGTGAGTATTGGGGAATGTTTAGCATGATATGAGGATGAAATAAGGCTAAGTATAGGTAAAAACATGTTTGGGGACACTTAGACCCAAGACCCCAAAGCCTTAACGAGATAGAAATCACTGGCTGCAAAATGCACAAGTTTGTGATGCGGACCTGTCACAGAGGCCAAATTAACACATGTCTACGATAGCTGCGCGTCGCGGTGCTGTTGCGGATCGTCTCTAGGAATTGAAATTTTAGAAATATGAAATTGTGATTCGATTGCTCTATAATCGGGGTTAGACCCTTTACCCCCTAATTTTGACCCCCTAAACAAGAATATGAAGTTAGATGTTTGAAATAACAAACAAATTTGGAGATATATGGAATTTAATATTTTGGGCATTCTGAGGCATGTTTTCGACACTTTTTGGGCTCGTTTCAATATCTCCCCCTCGGGAACATTCATCCTCGAATGTAAAAGAGATGTACAAGACAAGAATGATCATAAACAAACCAGCCCCAACAAGAATGCAACATCACATTTCAAACACCATTTTCAAAATCTCAACATAAGTATAAAATCATCATAACTTGCCAACTTAAACATGAATGTATATGAATGACATAGGGGCTGAAACATAAGACTTGAAATCATATAGAGGACTTAGAATTAGTACCTTAGGCTTGAGTGGAGTGGAAAAGATTAGGATACCGCTTTCGCATGTCCCATCTGGCCTCCCAATTAGCATTTCGATTTGTTGGTTCCTCCAAAGGACCTTAACGGATGCTACCTCCTTATTCTTCAATCTCTTCACTTGCCTATCTAGGATCTGAACCGGAACCTCCTCATAGGTCAAGGTATCCTCAACAACACCCATAACATCAATAGGCACAATAGCATTAGGATCACCAACACATTTCCTCATCATTGAGACATAAAACACCGGATGAACCAAATTTATTTCACTAGGCAACTTCAACTCATAAACTACCTTGCCAACCCTCTTTATCACCTCATAAGGACCAGCATACCTTGGACTCAACTTCCCCTTTTTATCAAAATGGACAACACCTTTCATTGGAGAAACCTTCAAATAGTCCCAATCACACACTTTGAATTCAAGGTCTCTTCTCAACCTTTCCCTAATCATCCTAACTTTATCAAAAGCCTCCATAACCATATCTGGTCCCAATAAAGCCACCTCTCCAACCTCAAACCAACCAACCGGTGTTCCACAACGTCTCCTATAAAGAGTCTCAAAAGGAGCTATACAGATGCTAGAGTGATAACTATTATTATAGGCAAACTCAATCAAAGGGAGATGGTCATCCCAACTACACCTTAACTCCAATCCACATGAACTAAGCATATCTTCAAGGGTTTGAATTGTTCTTTCGGCTTGGCCATCTGTTTGAGGGTGAAAGATCGTACTAAAGTGACCCCTTTGGAATGACCTCCAAAAGTATGAAGTGAATTGTGAACCACAATCCGATATGATGGATAAAGGAACCCCATACAACCTCACTATCTCATGGATGTACAAGCTTGCATACTCTTCAGCCCCATATGTGGTCTGAACGGGTAGAAAGTGAGCTGATTTCTTCGTCCTATCAACCACCACCCAAATGGAATCAAAACCTTTTCTAGTCTTGGGCGACCCAACCACAAAATCCATATTAATCACCTCCCACTTCCAAGTGGAAATCTCTATGTCTTGGGTTAGGCCACCCAGACTTTGATGTTTGGCTTTGACTTGTTGACAACTATGGAAACCATAAACGAATTTGGCAATGTCCCTTTTCATTCCTCCCAACCAATACATATCCCTCAAGTCTCTATACATTTTGGTGGAACCGAGGTGGATAGAATAAGAAGAAGTATGGGCCTCATCAAGGATCTTCTCCCTCAAACCATCAACACAAGGCACACACAACCTACCTTGATACCTAAAGGCACCATCTCCCCCTTTGGGAGAAAACCTCTACTTTGCCCTCTTTCACTAAGGCCTTCAATTCAAGCAAGGAGGAGTCAAGATCTTGTTTTGCTATCACCTCATCAACCAAGGAAGATTTGGAACCATCGACAACAACACCATCACCCACTTCTTCCAACCTAATCCCCAATTTAGCCAATCTATGCATCTCTCTGGCCATCTCCCTATCACCACCATCAACATGGGCTAGGCCACCTATAGACACCCTACCCAATGCATCCGCCACCATATTTTCCTTACTTGGATGATAATGCACACTCATGTCATAATCTTTGAGAAGTTCTAGCAACCTTCTTTGTCTCAAGTTGAGATCTCTTTGAGTGGAGACATATTGGAGGCTCTTATGATCGGTGAAGACATCAACATGCACCCCATACAAATAATGATGCCAAATCTTTAATGCGAACACCACGGCGGCCAATTCGAGAACATGGGTAGGGTAGTTCCTTTCATACACTTTGAGTTGTCTAAAAGAGTAGGCTATGACCTTACCATTTTGCATAAGCACACAACCCAAAACAACTCTAGATGCATCACAATACACAACAAAACCCTTAAGCCCATCCGGTAGTGATAATATAGGAGCAGACACAAGCCTATCCTTCAATGTTTGGAAGCTTCTGTCCTATTCATCGGTCCACATGAACTTAACCTTCTTTTGAGTCAATTTGGTCAAAGGGGAAGTAATGGAGGAGAACCCATTCATAAATCTTCTATAGTAACCAGCAAGGCCCAAGAAGCTTCTAATATCTGATGGGGTCAATGGTCTAGCCAATTTCTAATCACATCAGTCTTCTTAGGATCCACTTTAATATCATACCCCGACACTACATGACCTAAGAATGCAACTTCTTTCAACCGAAACTTACACTTGTCATATTTTGCATACAACCTCTCCTCCCTCAACCTTTGCAATACAACCCTCAAATGACCCATATGCTCCTTGCTACTATGTGAGTAGATTAAAATATCATCAATGAAGTCCACAATAAAGGAATCAAGGTAGGGTTTGAAGACCTATCATTAGGTGTATGAAGATGGCTAGTGCATTATCAACCCAAACGACATCACAACAAACTCATAATGCCTGTATCTAGTCCAAAAAGCCGTCTTGGTAATATTATACTCCCTCGCCCTCACTTGATGATACCAGGACCGATGATCAATCTTAGAGAAGAAGCTAGCCCCTTGCAATTGGTCAAACAAGTCATCAATTCTTGAAAGAGGATATCTATTCTTTATAGTGACCCTATTGAGCTGCTTGTAGTCAATACACATCCTAAGTGACCCATCCTTCTTTTTCACAAACAACACTGGGGCACCCCAGGGTGATTGACTAGGTCCAATAAATCCCTTCTCCAATAAATCTTTCAATTGTTCCTTTAACTCCTTCAACTCCACTAGGGCCGTACGGTATGGGGAAATGGAGATAGGTTGAGTATCAAGTAGGAGATTTATGCCAAAATATATCTCCCTTTCGGGAGGGACATTGGGAAGGTCATTTGGGAAGACATCAAGAAACTCATGTACAACCGGAACTAACTTTATGGAAGAGACTTTGGACTCCATATCTTTAACCCTCACAAGATGGTAAAGACACCCCTTAGAGATCAACTTACAGACTTTAATGCATGAAATGAATCTACCCTTGACCACCACATCTTGGCTCTCCCACTCAAGGATGGGTTAGTTTGAGAATTGAAACTTGACCTTATGGGTCCTACAATTAATAGAAGCATAGTAGGCATGCAAATCAATCCATCCCAAGAATGACATCAAAATCAACCATGTTTAATTCAACAAAATCACAAGGCAACAACTTATGCAAAATGCAAATAAGATAACTTCTATAAACTTTTCTAGCAACAATAGAGGAACCAATATGAGTAGACACATCATATGACTCATACAACAACTCGGGGACAACATAGAACTTTTTAGCAACAAAAGGGGTAACAAAGAAAAGAGTGGCACCCGGATCAGTCAAAGTATATACATCAAAGTCAAAGATTTCCAATATACCAGTAACAACATCGGGGACCTCACAACCCCTTGCCTCCCATGTAGAGCATAAAATCGATTATGCCTTGGTGCACTACCTTGAGGACTACCTCTCCCCAATGGAATTGCACTAGCACCCCAGACTTTATTATGGTTTCTTGGACAATCTACCTTCTTGTGCCCAAGCTCCCCACAACCAAAGCATACATTAGAATCTTTCAAACATGGGCCTCTATGACTATTTCCACATGTAGACACACATCAATGGGAGCCACAACACCAACACTTTGAGGCCTAGGGAGGTCATTGGTGAACCCCCTATTAGTAGCATGATGAGACACTTGGCCTTGATGTAACCGGCCACCCCTTGGGAACTTAACCCCAAGACGGGCCCTCTTGGCCTCATGCCCCCTTCTTTTCCTCAATTCATCCTCCTCTATTTTCTCAGCGTAAGTCATCAACCGAGACAAGTCCATGTCACTAATTAGCATAGTGGACCGACATTTTTCACTTACTAAGTCGGAGACCCTCATCAGAAACTTGTTCATCCTAGATCTAGGATCGGCCACCAAATGAGGAGCATACTTTAAAAGTTGATTAAATTTGAGGGCATACTCCCTCACACTCATAGCACCTTGTTTCAAGTTCATAAACTCTACCAACTTTGTTTCTCTAAGCTTAAGAGGGAAAAATCGATTAAGGAAGGCCAATTTGAACTCCTCCTAGAGCACCACATTACCAATCCCCTTCTCACCCTTCCATTGATCATACCATATTTGAGCTACCCCTTTTAGTTGGCACGCCACCAAATCCACCTTTTCATTTGGACCAACACCCATGATATTCAAAATTTTGTAGACCTCATCATTGAACTATTGTGGATCTTTATCAACCTTTGACCCATAGAACACCGGAGGATTTATCCACATGAAGTCTCTTACCCTAGCTGTCGGGTAGTAGAATGAGGGGATTAGGCCCCTTGATTGACTTGGTGGGCCACAACTTGGGCAACCATGGTGAGAGCGTCCCGGAGCTCACCATTGATAGGTTGCTCCTCGAGAGTTTTGGCCCATATTTCTCTAGTGTTTGGAATGGGGGAAAAACTTACTATAACTCTATAGCATAGCTTAGAACATGATGAAGGGAAAAAATTCCTAAAACATCTCATAGTCTTCTATTCATAGTTATGGCGCGGTTCACAACTATTAATAGGACTCTAATCGACGTGGTGTGTTGGACTCGGAGGATCTATCAACCTAGTGCTCTGATACCAAGTTTGGCACGACCAAAGCCTAGGCCCTAGACGTGACACAACGCAAGGGGAACTCAAAGGGACCCCAAGCAAGCCTCTTAGTACATCATTATACATACTTGGTCGCAGAAGCAATAATGCAAGCATCAAGAGATAAAAGTGGGGAAATCGGGGCTAAGGGAAAGAACTTCTATATCATAGACATCAAGAACAATAGAGTCAAGGCTCTTAGCATAGATACATAATATGTCCAACAAACACCTCTAATACATAGATAAGAGCAGGGGCCAAGACAAAGTAACCAGGATCACCCTCAAAGTCAAAATAGAGATAAAGAAGAATGTCTCAATACATAACAAGAAAACATAAAATAAGGTCCCTGAAGTGGAGGATCTACCAACTAGCTTGAATAGTACTGAACTAGCCACGTGGAGGAGAAGGATGATCAACTTGGGCACCGGTTCCTACATGGTGACATCATGTAGGCATAGAGTATGTGTAAGTACATTTGAATGTACTAAGTATATAGGACGCAATGCAAACAAGAATTAAGCATCATATCAGAATGCATCACAATAAGCAAAAGGCATACTATAACAATACGACATGAATGATAAATGCATAAGTAAAACATGCTTAAATAACTTATTCTAATATAGGATATCATATGTGTAGAAGAGACCAAGCTAGATTTCCAAATGTACGACCCTTTGGTAGGTTAGTGATGATGTTGCCCCATCACTTAGGTGGATGAGTACTAACCCTCATCTAGGTTGGTGATAGTGCCACCCCATCACCAAGGTAGAGAAGAACAAACCCTTCCCTAGGTTGATGAGTACAAACCCACATCTAGGTTAGTATGATGTCGCCCTATTACTAGGTGGAGAAGTATGAACCATTCCCTAGGTTGATGAGTATAAACCCCTATCTAGGTTATTCGATTTCTTAGTCCCCCCGGATTGGGAATGGTATAATGCAACACTTTATATAGAATTTATCATATACATAATCTCATTTCATCCTCATATAGTCAATTATATCATATCTCATGCTTTGGACATTCAACTCCTCAAGAAACCACATCCGGACATTTTATCAAACACTTAGAGGGTGTGAAATGGTAGTATAGAACCATGTAATTTAGAGATGAAATTATGCAAGAAAATCTATTATCAATCAAAACCTTGCAATACCTCAAGCAATATGATCAAAACCCCTTCTCAAATTTTACAATAGATCAAAGATTTATAGCTCAAAATATAGAAAAACAGTCACAACTTCACATAGCTTTAATATAGTGTGTAGTGAATTTCATCTTGTGATAGTTAGGGATGTGGAGCCCAAGTCCTCCCCATGAATTCAATTCTTATTGTAAATAATTTCCTTGATGTCTTTCCAAATGACCTTCCCAATGTTCCTCCTAATAGGGAAATAGATTTTGGTATAGACCTCCTCCCCGATACTCAACCCATTTCTATTCCCCCTTACCGTATGGCCCCGAGGGAGTTAAAGGAGTTGAAGAAATAATTGAGGGATTTGTTGGAAAAGAGTTATATTAGGCCTAGCCAATCACCTTGGGGTGCTTCGGTGTTGTTTGTGAAGATGAAGGATGGGTCTCTTAGAATTTGTATTGACTAACGGCAACTTAATAGGGTCACAACCAGGAATAGGTATCCTCTTCCAAGAATTAATGATTTGTTTGACCAATTGCAAGCGGATAACCACTTCTCTAAGATTGATCTTCGGTCCGGGTGTCATCAAATGAAGGTGAGGGAGTGTGATATTCCCAAGACGGCCTTTCGAACTAGGTATGGGCATTATGAGTTTGTTGTGATGTCTTTTGGGTTTGACCAATGCACCAGTTATCTTCATGGATCTTATGAATAGGGTCTTCAAACCCTACCTTGATTCATTTCTATGGTCTTCATTGATGATATTTTGATCTCTCCTTTGAGTAAGGAGGAGCATGTGGCTCATTGAGGGCAGTGTTATAAAGATTGAGGGAGGAGAAGTTGTATGCTAAATATAAAAAGTGTGAATTTTGGTTGTAGGAGATTTCTTTCCTAAGATATGTGGTATTTAGGGATGATATTAAGGTAGATCCTAAAAAGACGGATGTGATTTGAAATTGGCCTAGACCATTGACTCCCTCGGACATTAGAAGTTTCTTGGGCTTAGCCGATAACTACCGGAGATTTGTGAATGGGTTCTCTATTGCTTCTTTGATGACCAAGTGGACTCAAAATAAATCCAAATTTTTGTGGGCTGAGGAGTGTGAAAAGAGTTTCCAAACATTGAAACCTAGGCTTGTGTCTTCTCCTATATTGTCACTACTGGAAGGGCTAGAGGGGTTTGTTGGGTATTATGATGTTTCTAGAGTTGGTTTGGATTGTGTGCTAATGCAAAATGATAAGGTGATAGTCTATGCTTCTAGGCAACTCAAAGTGCATGAAAATAATTATCCTACTCATGATCTTAAATTGGCCGCCATAGTATTTTCTTTGAAAATTTGGCAAAATTATTTGTATGGGATGCATATTGATGTGTTCACCAATCATAAGAGTCTCCAATGTGTCTTCACTCAAAAAGACCTCAACTTGAGGCAAAAAAGGTGGTTAGAACTTCTTCAGGACTATGATATAAGTGTGCATTATCATCCTGATAAGGCTAATATTGTGGCGAATGCTTTGAGTAGGGTGTCTATGGGTACCCTAACTCATGTTGATGATGGTGATAAAGAGGTGGCTAGGGAGGTCTATCGGTTGGCTAGATTGGGGGTTAGGTTGGAAGAGGTTGATAATGGTGGTGTTGTTGTTATTGATGGTTCTAAGTCTTCCTTGGTTGATGAGGTGATAGCAAAACAAGATCTTGGCTCCTCCTTACTTAAATTGAAGGCCTTGGTGAAAGAGGGCAAAGTAGAGGGTTTCTCCTAATGTGGAGATGGTGCCCTTACGTACCAAGGTAGGTTGTGTGTGCCTTGTATTGATAGTTTGAGGGAGAAGATGCTTGATGAGGCCCATAATTATTCTTATTCTTTCCACCCTGGTTCCACCAAAATGTTCAGAGTTTTGAGGGATGTGTATTGGTGGGGACGCATGAAGAGGGACATTGCCAAATTTGTTTTCAGTTGTCATAGTTGTCAATAAGTCAAAGACGAACACCAAAGACCAGGTGGCCTAGAACGAGACATAGAGATTCCTACTTGGGAAGTAGGAGGAGATTAATATGGATTTTGTGGTTGGTTTGCCCAAGACTTGAATGGTTTTGATTTCATTTGGGTTGTGGTTGATAGGATTATAAAATCAGCTCATTTTCTACAAGTTAAGACCATGTATGGGGCTGAAGAGTATGCTAGGTTATAAATCCATGACTTGGTGAGATTGTATGGGTTTACTTTGTCCATCATATCGGATCGTGGTGCTCAATTTACTTCATACTTTTGGAGGTCCTTCCAAAAGGATCTTGGTACAAGGGTTAAATGTAGTACAACCTTTCACCCTCAAATGGATGGCCAAGCTAAAAGGACTATCCAAACACTTGATGATATGCTTAAGGCTTGTGTATTGGAGCTTAAGGTAGTTAGGATGATCATCTTCCATTGATTGAGTTTGCCTATAACAATAGCTATCATTCTAGCATCGGTATGGCTCCTTTTGAAGCTCTCTATGGTAGACGTTTTAGATTACCGGTTAGGTGATTTGAGATTGGAGATGTGTCTTTCTTGGGACTAGATCTAGTTATGGAGGATCTTGAGAAGGTTAGGATGATTAGAGAAAAGTTAAAGACGGCCCAAAGTCGCCAAAGCTTCTATGCCAATGTAAGGAAAAGGGATCTTGAGTTCAAAGTTGGTGATTGGGTTTATTTGAAAGTGTTGCCCATGACGGGTGTGATTGTTTTGGTAAGAAGGGCAAGTTTATTCCAAGATATGTGGGTCCTTATAGGGTAATGAGGAAAATTGGCAAGGTATCTTATGAGTTGGAATTGCCTAGAGAGATGTATTTGGTTCATCCGGTATTCCATGTATCCATGTTGAGGAAATATGTAGGAGAACCTAATGCTATTGTGCCTCTTGATATTGTGGGTGTTGTTGAAGACAATTTGACCTATGAAGAGGTTTCGGTTCAGATTTTGGATAGACAAGTGATGAGGTTGAGGAACAAGGATGTGGCTTCTGTTAAGGTCCTTTGGAGGAACTAACAAGTTGAAAGTGCTACTTGGGAGGCCGAAGCGTACATGTAAAAGCGGTATCCTTACCATTTCCACTCCACTCAAGTCTAAGCTATTAATGTAAGTCCTCTTTATAATCTCAAGTCTTAAGTTCAGCCCTCATGTCATTGCATACATTTATGTTTAAGTTGACAAGTTCATGATAATTTTACACTTATGTTAAGGTTTTTGAAATGATGTTTAAGTGAATTTTTGCATCCTCTCTCGTATACATTTCTTTGACATTCGGGGATGAATGTTCCCAAGGGGGACATATTGTAACAACTCCAAAAAGTACCCGAAAATATGCATCCAAAGTGCCTCGAATCAAAATTTTCATATATCTCAAAATTCATGCGTAAATTTAACTTCATATTCTTTATCAAGGGGCCAAATTGAGTGAAAAATAGGTCTAACCACAATTTTAGAGCAACCGTATCAAAATTTAAAAATCTCAAAATGCGATATCCAGTGAGGTCTGCGCGTTCTTGGTGCGATGCGCCAACAGCTAATTCCTGTGTATTTCTTTTAGTCTGATCTAAGGCTTTTGAGTCTTAGGCCGAAATGTTCCCAAATGTACAAATACTTATACTTAGCCATATTTCACTCTCATATCATTCAAAACATTCCTCAATACTCACTAAAACACTTAGCCAAATATTTTACTCCTAATTTCAAGTCCCAAAACTCATCAGGATCTTAAGGTTCTCATTCAAGCTTCGAGTCTCCATTTCCAATCTTCTTCAAGGATTCTCCAAAGTCAAGGTATGTGGGTTTCTTTCATGGGTTTCTTTCACCTATGATTCCCAAGCTTCCTTTTTCCTAAATTTGCATGATTTAAAGTTGATTTACTCATGGGTCTTACTTATTATAAATTTCACTACACACTATGTTGAGATTTATGAAATTGTGATTATTTTAGCATGTTTTGAGCAATGAATCTAAGATCTACTGTGAGATTTGATGAATGGTTTTGATGTATGTTTCTTGAGAGTATTACCAAGTATCTATTGATGGTTTTACACTAAATTTTCTAGCATGATTCCACTTTTGAATTGCATAATTTTATACTAGCACTATACATCCACCAAGTGTTTGATAAAATGTCTGGTTATGATTTCTTGAGGAGTTGAAGGTCTAATGCATGTCTTATGAGTTGAATGACTATGTGATAATTAAAGGAATATGTATATGATATTATCTCTATAGTGTGGGGAAATGACCAATCCTCACTCGGGAGGTTGTTGGCGCAGTTAACCATGTTGAGGGGTTTGTACCTCGATCGCCTCACTCGGGAGGTGGTAGTCCCATGCAATCATGTCGATGGGTTTGTACCTTGATAACCATGTTGGGGGTTTTACCTTATCAACCATGTTGAGGGGTTTGTACCTCATCAACCAATTGAGGGGTCTGTACCTCATTCGCCTCTCCAAGGAGGTGGTAGGCTTTGGATATCACTAATAATGGTCACTCCTTATACATATATTATGTTCTATATAAGCATGATTTACTACAAGCACCTTCCATGTATGCCATATTTTTATATGCTGCTCATTGCCTATATCTATGCATTTTGATTATGTTACTTATCTTTTGTCACATTGCATCCTACAAATTTAGTACATTCAAACGTACTAACGCATATTCTATGCCTACATAATTTCACCATGTAGGAACTGGAGCCCCCCTTGAGCATCCTCCTCCACGTGGCTAGTATGATTTCTCCCAAGTTTGTTGATGAGTCCTCCATTCAGGGGACGATGGTTATCAACTCATATTATATTTTCAGACTATCTTTCTTTTATATATGTATTGACTATGAGGGTAAGCCCGGTTGTTTGTCTTAGCCCTCGCTCTTATCTATATAGTAGAGGTATTGTTGGATATGTTATGTATTTTGCTATGAGCTTTGACTCTCTATTGACTCTTGTTGGTTATGATATGGAAGTTGTCCCTTAGCCCTGATTATCCGTATTTACTATCTCTTATTGTTATTTTCTTGCTTCCGCGACCAAGAATGTGTAATGATATGTTAAGAGGCTTGTATAGGGTTCCCATGTCACGTCTAGGACCTAGGCTTGGGTCGTGACACCGGATCTTAAGGTTCTCATTCAAGTTTCAAGTCTCCATTTCCAATCTTGTTCAAGGATTCTCCAAAGTCAACGTATGTGAGTTTCAACCATTGGGTCCTTTCACCCATGGTGCCTAATCTCCCATTTCATCTAATTTACATGCTTTTAAGTTTATTTTACATATGGGTCTATTATTATGAATCTGACTATGAATTATGTTGGGGTCTTGTAATAGTGTGACTGTTTTAGCATGTTTTGAGCTATGAATCTTAGATCTAACTTGATATTTGATGAAGGGTTTTGATGTATATTGTATGATGGTTTTACCAAGTATTGGTGAGATGATTTACTTCAAGATTTATTTATATGATTTTACTCTTTAATTGCATGGTTTTATACTAGCATTACACACCGACCAAATATTTGATAAAATATCTGGGCTAGAGTTCTTGAGCCATTGATGTTCTATTGCATGACCTGTGACTTGTATGACTTTATATTGATGAAAGTATGGTATAGAGGTGTTGATTTCATGAAAAGTATCTAAAGTGTTGGAAGTTGATCAATTGCCTCGTTCAGGTGGTAGTAGGCCCGAACTACCATGTTGGGGGTGAGGTATGGTAGTATGTGCCTCAATTACCTCGCTCAGGAGGTAGTATGCCCGTGCAACCATGTTGGGGGAGGGGAGGTTTACACCTCAATTACCTCGCTTGGGAGATAGTAGGCCCTGCAACTATGTTAGGGGATTCGTACCTCAATTGCCTCGCTTGGGAGGTAGTAGGCACGTGCAACCATGTTTGGGGGTTTGTACTTCAATTGTCCAGCTTGGGAGGTAGTAGACCCGTACAATCATGTTGAGGGATTTGCCCCTCAATCGCCTCGCCAAGGAGGTGGTGGCCTTGGTTACTTATAATGGTCTCTTCCTACACATGTAAATTGTTCTATATAAGCAAGTTTTATTACAAGCATTGACCATGCATATCATATTGTTATTATTACTAATGCATACTTTTGCCTACATGATATCACCATGTAGGAATCGGAGCCCCACTTGATCATCATCATCCTCCACGTTGCTAGTGCAATTTCTCAACAAAGCTAGTTGGTGAGTCGTCCATTCTGGGAAAAATGTTTATGATCTCATGCTATGTACTAAACTATCTTTCTTTTATGTATATATTGACTATAAGGGTGAGCATAGTCTTGGCCTCCGCAAAGTTCTATGGTTAGAGGTATTGTTGGACATGTTATGTATAATGGTATGAGCTTTGACTCTCTCTTGACATCTTGATGTTTATGATATGAAAGTTGTACCTTAGCCCCGTTTATCCCTATTTACCATCTCTTATTGTACTTTAATGTTTCCGCGACCAAGGATGTGGAATGATATGTTAAGAGACTTGCTTGGGGTCCCTTCGGGTTTCCCATACGCCATGTCACGTCTAAGCCCTAGGCTTGGGTCATGAGAAACTGAGTTTTGCAAAAATGAATTTTAGGTTATAAAAGTTGTGAAACGCATAAAACCGGTTCTTATATTGCTCAAACAATTCTTGAAGTTTTACAATTTTATGGCCTATCTAATAAAATAATTAGTGTAACTTTAAATAACTCTTCTAGTAATAAACGTGTTGTTGGTTATTTAAAACCTATTCTTATTTCTATTTATGAAGATGGTTTTCAGATAAAATATCTTGCATATATATATAATTTAATTGTTAGAAATGG
Source organism: Solanum clarkiae (assembly GCA_011800125.2). NCBI lineage: Eukaryota > Viridiplantae > Streptophyta > Magnoliopsida > Solanales > Solanaceae > Solanum > Solanum clarkiae. The sequence continues at coordinate 13,365,230 of JAABOM020000110.1, read as the reverse complement.
TATTTCTTTATTTGCAAATGGTTGTAATAAAGTTGAAGTTGCACGTCATTTTATTTTTAAATGCCAAGTAAAGGCTAGACGTAAAGAATTTGAATATAGGTGTATTGAATGCAATTTGCTGTACAAAAAATTCTAAAAATGGTAGCTACTAGGTGGAATTCGTTATATGACATGCTTAAAGTGGCTTATGGCTATAGAAGATCCCTTTCAAATGGTTTGAATGCGCATAATGCTGCTTTGAATTACCGAATTGATGACAATGATTGGAAAGATATAAAAGAACTAATTAATTTTTTAAAAGTTTTTTATTTAGCTACCAAACAAATTTTGGGTCTTTATTATCCTACTATTTCTTCTATTTTACCAAATATTTATGTTATTCTTGTAAATTTGCTCAATTTAAAAATAATTCAAAATTTCAAGAACTGATTAAAAAAAAGATTGAAAATTTTTTAAAAATATATTTTTTTCAATTACTCAAATTTATTTAACTGCCTGTTTATTTAACCTGACTTATAAAGAAATAGGTATATCTAGAATGGCAGATAACGTATATATACATTTAGAAATTGAAGATGATGAAGGAAATCCTTTACATAATTTGTTTTTTGTTAAAGTAACATTAGACCAGAGGCTAGGAAAGTATATGATTTATATGTTTCTACTGTATTAGATGATGTACACTTTCAACAACTAGAATCATATAGGTGTAAATACGATGATGATATTGATGACATTGTAGAATATAATCTTGGTCTTCGTACTAACGATCATAAAAATTTTGATGAATATATTAACTAGGCCACCAAAAATATTAAAGATAGACAAGGGAAACCGCAGCTTTTGGAATGGTGGAAGAATCAGGGCAAATCTTTTCCAAGACTTTAGCTGGTGGTCCGTGATGTTCTAGCTATTCAAGCATCGTCGGTGGCTTCGGAAGACGCTTTTAGCGCGGAAAGATTCCAGCTTGGGGACTTTTAACGTTCACTAGCATCAGATAGCTTGAAAATTTCAATTTTATTCAGAGATTAGATCGATGTGGAGCGGAAGAATTTAGAGCGTACAACTCTACAGTCTCAATTTGAAGCCGATATAGATAATATTTTATCAGAATCAAATGAAGACGGCATGGATTTCATAGAAGAACAAGCTTAACAACCAATTTTAGATAACGTAAAACTAGAAATGTTAGAACAACTTAGGCAAGATTTTCAAAATGATATAAGATATTAGTATATTGTAATAAATAAAGCCTAATTGAAACAAAACTCTTTCTAGAAGTTGACTGCGTAAATTAGGTGCCTAATTGAAATAGAATCCTTTCTAGAAGGTGGCTATATAAATTAGATTCTTTTCTAATATTTGTACAACTTTTTTAGTAACATAATAAAATTCTAGGCTATTCATCTTATTTATTATTATTATCTTGCATTTACAACTTTAAGTTTAGAATTTTTTTAATATAAATTTACTTTAAAATATAAAATCAAACATTCAAAAAACTTTAAAATTTAAATTTTATATTTAAAAAATTTGAAATGTAAACTTTGAAAGTCAAA
>JAABOM020000110.1:13295636-13363571 GCA_011800125.2 Solanum clarkiae | reverse complement strand
AAACTAGTGCTAGTTTAACCAAATCATGTCATATTTCATTTGTATAGTATAAGTATGGTAAGGTGTGGGGTGTTACACAACTGGTTTAGGTTGTTTTTCCTTTAGTAATTGTAATGTTCTTATGTAGTTGTTTCATTTGATACTTATTAGTTGGAATACAACATCTTGACACTCATGCTTTAACATGCTTTCGGAGAAAATGTCTTCAAGAGGATGATAAAATGTTGCTTTTGTTTTAGGTCATTGCCTAAGAGATGAATCATCCAAGGAAGAGCAATCAACTGAGGAGATGCATGTGCACCCTGACCTAGAGGTGAACGTGCCCTTGGCATGAGAACAATCAGCCAGAGTATCCACAGAAGAGGACAGCACCTCTACCGACCCACAAAACACAAGGTGGTATGTTCTAGGCATGAAAGGAATCTATGATAAGGGAATGGAACTTAAGGGTCTAGGGAGGCTAATGAGAAGATTTCACGAGGAGGAAAGGTTGAGAGACTCAGGGTTTAAAGGCATGCCAGGTTAAGAAGCTAACATTGACTATCACGGATAAGGATAGTTATAACAAATGCTGGGGAAGTACGCTCCTTACTTGGTCCGTGAATTCTATGCTTCGTATTATGCTACTATACGTAGATACCTTCTGAGGCTCATAAAGCGCATTGGTGCACCACGATTGAGTAAAGTCATGGTCAGGGGAGAGATAGTAGACATCTCAGCAGAGACTATTCGAAGGGTGCTATTCGGGCCGAATTATAGATCCCCACACTACATAGTAGAATATGACCATAGGATGCCAGACATGAGGAATGCAATTAATCAGAATGATGCTGGGCTGAAAATGAAATTATTAAGATGGATAGCAGGCCAACTTTGTGAGGAAAGTGTCGAGCCGATATGGGTTACAGAACATGCCAAGCATATTGTGAAGGCCCATCTCTCATTTAGAGTAAAGTTCTGGTGGTCTATTATATGGATGCATATCAGGCTCACATTCACGGATAATGTGATCACATTAGAGAGGGCCGTGTTGTTGGAGAGCATCTTGGCAGGGTTGAAATCGATTTGGCTCAAGTTTTGGCAGAATAGATTCACGAGTCAGTAGTCCACACTCATCAGGCATTGACATTCCCCATTTTGATTCGTAGACTATGCAAGGAGGCGGGTGTAATGGTGTCTCTTCACTTAGACTCTCATGCAGAGGTTTTACGTACGATGGATCCCAGCCTAATCAAGGCCGATGAAAACCCAATAGCCCTACAGAGAGCTGCCCCACCTCCTATCCCAAAACCATTTATGATCGAGCCACAGGTTCCAGGTTCACCTCCAGCTCCTACAGATACCACTCCGGCTACTACAGAGCCCACATCAGTAGCCGAGATCAAGTCTACACCATCCACCAGCACCCCAGCACTAGCAGCTACATTTCAGGTTGACCCTCTTTTCTCTGATATTGCTTTTCAGGCTTTACTGTGCAGGGTGGTTGTAATAGAGGAAAGGCTGCGAGAGTTATTAGCACGGGTCCGTCCATTGATTAATCATATTGTTTGGGACACCGAGGAGAGGATGAGGGCATTTTCCCGAGATTTAGTTAATGATAGAGTCTGAGCGGTTGAAGCACAGGTTGATATGTTCAAGTCTAGAGTCCAGAAGAGGCTCAAGGGTGCTAGGCCTACCGACACAAGTGCAGTGACTAGTGAGTTGGCCAGGTTCAAGGCTGACTTGTTGTAGTTGTTGGCAGCCTCTGTTCCAGCCCTAGAGGTAGCACCGGTAGCTGATAAGGTATTTGATTTGTTCACCAACCGTATGGACACCCATGGGAAGAGGCCCCTTGAGCATGTTGATCCAGTGCCGACCTCAAAGAGGCTGAGAACTAAGGAGGAGGAGCCCATACCTAAGGGTGTGGTGCAAGAGTCGTTTTTGTTGGAAACTATTCACAGAGAGAGAACACAACACACCCCACATGGAGAGGGTACTTCAGCAAAGGAGGAGAGACAGACTCAGGACCCCACAGAGCAGCCCGAGACTGGTGCATGAGCACCATGATGTTTGCCCACTTTTGACCCTTACTCTTACTTTTCTTTATGGATATTCTATCCTTTTTGTAGACAATATTGTTTTTATTTTGGTTATTGTGGATGTTCTTGTTAGATAATGTTTTTTTTGTTGGTTTTGGATATTAGTTTTTGTTACTTTTTAGTTTTGAATGTATATACATATATATCTATGTTATGTTTTCGTATGTTAGTCTTTCTTTGAGTTCTTACTTTGAGGACAAAGTATCCTATTTTTGTGAGGTGGTGGAAGTGATGGATTAAGGTGAAGTCTTAGTAGTCTCAAGTCCATAACTTCCCCTATTTTTCATCCCAAGGTTTTCTTGCTGTGCTTTTTGTTCTTTGTAGAAGTTTATTTTTCTATTGAACCGGCATGTTTAGGTAGTGTTGATAATGTGTAAATTCATAGTAGTTATTATCTATTGGCATCTACATTATTGTTAGAGTTTTTTTCAATGTTTTGATCAAAAATTGGGTACCCTCAAAATTTTTTAAAGTTGTGAGTATTGATGCATTCGTACATATTTTTGTATCTGACAATGTTTGATCTGATCTTGTGAAGGTAAGTCGAGACTGAAAGCACGACTTGCGAGTCTATACTTGGTTGTGGATGCAATTGTCATGTGCGTTGTGAGCTTATTTTTCTGCATTCATACATCTTGTACGGACCCAGAACTTTCCTTGTTACTCTAAAAGTTGGTTTGGTGATGTGGTGGATATGGAAAGGATCTTAGGCCTTTTTTCTTTGAGTGAAACCATTTCTAGCCTAAAATAACCCGCTAGTTAAGTGAGAGAATCCTTTTCTCCAAAATTTTGGGCTTATCATGTACTCATTTTTTCTTGATATCTTGCTAGATTAACCTTGTTTGATGAAATACCTTGATATAGCCCTGGCCTACTCTTGAACATGTGAACCTTAATTGAGGCCAAAGGCCTAAATTGAGGGTGGCTGCAATTGGTGGCCCTGGTTTTAGGCATAAATATTATGTACTTTACCTGAGGCTAAAACCCTAAGTTTTTTGGTAAAGTAAAATTGATAAGGTGGTTAGTTGGAAAATCAAGAAAGAAATGAAAAAGCATGAACTAAGTGAAGAGAAAGAAGAAATGTTCCTTTAATTGAGAAAAAGTAGCAAAAATGAGTTTGAAATCAAGGAACAGCTGAAAAAGAGAGAGAAAGCACTCGAGAAAAGTTCAAAACAAGTGAACAAGGAGGGATTGATGAAAAAAGAGTTGGATTATGAGAGCAAAAAGTGTTGATAAACATGATTCAATGATAGATTTTAGTCACTAGTTGTCCTAAATGCCACACCAAAGCACCTTGAGCCTATGCTACAAGCCTATAATTCCTAAAGTGATCCAACTCCACCCTATCATCAAGACAGAAGATGAGTAAAGAGGCAAGCCTATAGTGTTAGTCAGTATGCATTGAATTTCAATTATGAGATTGAGAATACTTCCTCAGTCCCTTAATTCTAAATGCTTTTGAGTGAGTATGAGGGACTTCTTTCCAAATTTCAATTATGAGATTGAGAATACTTCCTCAGTCCCTTAATTCTAAATGCTTTTGAGTGAGTATGAGGGACTTCTTTCCATTAAGGGCATTTGCACTACTTGAGTAGCATATGACTATACCAGTGATTGTGGATGGTTGATGGTCCTTAGCTTGTCAAAGTTGGATTATCAGGTCTCTGATGATTTTCTTGTTTGCTCAATAACTTGGAAACCCTGTTTTGAAAGAAGTAGCTGGGTACTTGAACCAAATGAGCCGTTGCATATGCCATTAATATAGCTGCTATGTATTTCTCTTTGTATGGGTAGATTGAGTTGTCACTTGAAGACAAGCAACAATTCTAAGTTGAGGGTGTTGATTGTTGTCAAATTTTAGCACATTTGGTGCCTAAAACAAGGGATTTTGGTGAGTTCTTAAAGTAACTTTTTAGTGTTTTGATGTGTTTTTATGTTAATCATGCAGAAAAGTTAGGTTGGCATGATTTTGAAGAGAAGTTGCAGGTATTTGCTGAAGTATAGGCCATACGAGCCCTCCCACGAGTCGTAGCTCATGCGACGAGTTGTAGGTTGTATTGTAGCAGGAATCAGAGATAAAAAATCAGAAATCTACCAAGTGAAGGTCACACCTACGAGCCCAGCCTAAGAGTCGTAAGACACACTATGACTCGTATAGGTGGACTCATAGCAAGAACCAGAGAGCTAAAATATTAGACCAAAAAATGAAGACCAAGACTACGAGACTAACATACAAGTCATAGCTCAAGTAACGACTCATACCTATGGGTCGTACCTGTAAGTCCAAAATTCCACGAACTTGATACGAGACCTCGACTACGACTCATAGGCCAATCAACGAGTCATAACTGAAAAATTTATCAGTTGCCAGCTGTCTTTTCTACATAATTCCTAGGGTTGTTTTGTAAATACTACAAATAGTTTAAGCTAGGTTTTTGAGAGTGAGTTCGAACAGTAGACATTTATCCATTACATTTTGAAGCTTTTCTTATGTTTTTAGAGTACATTGTTCTTTTTGGGAAACCCATTTTGTGGATTGCGAATCTTGATTTGTACTCATGTTGATCAATCAAACTTGTGGGTTTGCAACTTTTCGTCCTATCTCCTTAATTGTTATTAGTGAAACTCTCAACTATGTCTATTATGTGCATTTTTCTGTATTTTATCTTAGCCATGAGTAGCTAAACACCCACAACTTGGGGTTGTGGGAACCATGGGTAGTTGACTTGAGATGACCTAGGTTTTGTGCATATATATGACTAGGGTTTTGCATGTACTGTTTATTTCCCTTCATGACTAATGTTGTTTGGTGGTGGCCAACACCAAACCCCGTCTACTATCACGATCCCGACCAAAGTAATGATGAATAGGAAAAGAAAAGTAGATGACAGGATTCAGTTGATGTTTTCTCATCTAATCGACCAAACCTGTCCGAGGGGAGGTTGACTGGGACAATAGGTAACAGTTAGTTAGCACACCATGATGGCCGACCAAGCGTTATGGTGAAATTTGACCATCACCTTAACAAGACGGCTGGAAGAACCTAAGTTACCGTCTTGCATGCAATTGACATCTCATGGTTATGTTACCTAGGGTAATTGAGTCAACGAATTATGGGGAACAAAATTCTCAAGTTGTCCCTAGAATTTAGTGTTTTCCTAAATTTTATTTAATGTTTATTTTTGTTGTTTTTGAATCACAAACCACCCCCATCTAGATATTGTAGTTATAGATACTAGGAATGACTAGTAGTGAAATCTTATAATCAAGCCCTATATTCTCTGTGGGTCGACCCTAACCTCGGTTAGGTTAATTACTAATAGTGACTTCTTTCTTATTGGAGCATGACCATCACCATTTTTACTACTATGTTGGTGGGTTAATTTGCATTGAGTTTACTTATCTAGTTTTACTCTTGAATTGCATGGTTTTGAACAAGTATCATGAATCCACCATGTGTTTGGTAAAATGACAATACAAGAATTCTCAAGTTATTAATGATCTATTACATGATTTACAGGTCAAGTGACTTTATGATGATTAAGGAATCTCAAGCATGTTTTAAATTTATGAAAATTATCTATGATGTCGCAAGTATCAAGTTTAGCCCTATTTCAAGATTTTACCTCTTATGAGCCATTCATGTTAAGGCAAGGGCTCATGTATGATTACGATCTACTCTCATATTCAAGTTAGGATCATTAATAGAGGTTAAGCGTGTTTATGAGCTACTCAAGTCACGTTAGCATGTCTCTTACAAGCTAGTCATGTTATGATTTAAGTATGATTATTTTAAGTATTTTGTGAGATTTGACTTAACACTGATTGAGGCTTAAGATCGGGGCTCGACTCAAGGGGTCCTTATATAATGTCTTTAGTCTCTAAACTATGTGCCACCATAGGATTATGATTTTACCCTTGCTATACTAGACGATCTATCTAGCTATACTACACCTTGTTGAGGGGTTGACATGCCTTGTATTACTCATTGTATGGTTTACCATGGCAAGTAGACCACACCTTGTCGAGGGAGTGACATGCCTTAATCACCTTGTCGAGGGGGTGACAAGCCTCGATCACCTTTCCAAGGGGGTGACATGCGTTGGATTCCAAGTGGTAGCTCTCTTGGTCTATGTTAGTTAAGGTCTCTTCTAACGTATGTATTATGTTTTATGCAAGTTGAATGTTTTACAAGCACGTGTTATTACAAGTATTAATCATATGTGTCATACTGAGACTATATCAATTGCCTATATGTATGCATTTTGAATATGATGACTTATATCTTTGTTGCATTGCATCCCACATCCTTTGTATATTCAAACATACTAACGCATACTCTATGCCTACATGATATCACCATTTAGGAACCGGAGATACTTTTGATCATCCTCCTCCATGTGGCTAGTTTGGTTCTCGAAGAAAGCTTTAGTGAGTCCTCAATTCCGAGGACAATATCTATTTATTTCATGTTATGTTGAGACTCCTTATATTGAATACTTTACTTATTATAATGAGCGTGAGCCTCGAAAGTATCTTGGGCCCTGCTCCATTCTAAAGTAGAGATGTTGTTGGATACTATGTATGGATATACTATGAGCTTAAATCTTTTAATCTTTTGTGATTATCAAAGACTTCCATTGGTCCTTCTTTCCTTTTTAATTATATCACTTATTGATGTTTATTTTGTTTTCGCAACCAAGGATTTGTGAATGATATGCTAAGAGGCTTGTTTGGGGTCCCTTTGGGTTTCATATTTATTGTGTCATGTCTAGGACCTAGGATTGGGTCTTGACAAGCTTGGTATTAGAGCACTAGGTTGTTACTGGTCCTCATAAATCCAATACACCACATTAATTAGAGTATTATTCATAGTTGTGAAGCACGTCATAACTATGAATGGGTGGCTATGACACATTTTAGGAAATGTTTCTTTTCTTCATGGTTTATCTTGCTTTAGACGTAAATATAAGGCTTTTCCCCTAATGAATTCTCTTGTTTCTTCTAGATCATGTCGATACCAAGAGAAAGGCAAAGGATTGCCCATGCACCCGAGGAGCAACTAGCCCCTCCCACTCCTCAAGCTCCTCAAGATGGAGGAGTAGCCCAAGAAGAGTTCTGGGATGCCATTACAATATTGCACCATACTATGACCAACCAAATGAACCAAGGGGCCCATGCCCCTCATGCTCCTACTCTGGCCTCAAGGGTGAGGGATTTCACAAGAATGAATCCACCGGAGTTTCATGGGTCCAAGGCGAAAGAGGCTCCCCAAGAGTTCATTGATGATATGTATAAGGTGCTATCTATCATAGGGGTCAATTCCAAGGAGAAAGCGGAGTTAGTGGCCTACCAACTCAAAGGTGTGGCCCAAATTTGGTTTACACAATGGAAATTGGAGAGGAGAGACAATGATGCTATTCTTTCGGAGGAGTTCAAAGCTGCCTTCCTCAACCGTGTCTTCCCTATCGAGCTAAGAGAGGCTAAGATGATGGAGTTTATGAACCATAAGCAAGTTTCCATGAGTGTGAGGGAGTATGGCCTTGAGTTCAACAAGCTTTCTAAGTATGCTCCACATTTGGTGGCTGATCCTAGAGCTAGAATGAAGAAATTTATATTAGAAGTGTCCGACTTGGTTAATAAATAGTGTCGTATTACCATGCTAGTAAGTGATGTGGATTTATCTCGGCTCATGATGTATGCCGAACAACTAGAAGGGGAAAAACATAGAAAGAGAAGAAGTGGTGAGTCCAAGAGGGCTCGATTCGAACGTGGTTCTAAGATTCTAAGGATGGCCGATTTCCTCAAGGCCACAAATTTAAGACTAAGGGTCTTCCAATGCTTCAAACAAGAGATTTGCTAATGATAATCCAAGATTCCAAAGTGGTAATAGTTGAATGTCTAATCCTAAGTACCAAAGATGTGGTAGAAACTATGATGGCCCATGTTCGACAAACTCTAATGCTTGCTATGGTTGTGGTGAAGTGGGTCACAAGGTTGTTGATTTTGCTCATACTCAAAACAAAGGTAAAGATGGTCATCCTCAAGGCTAAGGTGCTAATACGGGTCAAAGGGCAAAGGGTGGCCAACAAGGGAGTGTTCCAAGGAAAAACAGGTTCTATGTTCTTCAAGGAAGGAAAGGGGTGGATGAGTTTCCCGACGTTATTATCGATATTTTCAAGGTTTTTGATTATGATGTATATACATTGATAGATCCTAGTGCCACTCTTTTTTCATTACTCCTTTTGTTGCCAAAAAGCTTCATATGAGTCCCGAATTGTTGTGAGAACCTTATGAAGTGTCTACCCCCGTTGGTGTGTCCATTGTTCCTAAATGATTCTATAAAAATTGTCCCATTTTCATATTGCATAAAGTCTTTCCTTTTGATTTTGTTGAATTAGATACGGTGGATTTTGATATTATTCTTGGGATGGATTGGTTACATGCATATCATGCTTCTAGAACCCGTAAGGTTAAATTCCAATTCCCTGATGAGCCCATCTTTGAATGGGAAAGTCATAATGTGGTGGTCAAGGGTAGATTCATTTCTTGTCTTAAAGCCTAAAAGTTGATTTCTAAGGGTTGCATTTACCATCTTGTAAGGGTCAGGGATATTGAGTCTGAAGTCCTTCCTAGTTAGTCGGTTCCGGTGGTCAATGAGTTTCTTGATGTCTTTCCTGATGAGCTTCCCGATGTTCCTCTTGAAAGGGAAATAGACTTTGGTATACACCTCCTTTCGAACACACAACCCATTTCCATTCCCTCTTACCGTATGGCCCCCGCTGAATTGAAGGAGTTGAAGGATCAGTTGAGGTATTTGTTCAAGAAGGATTTCATAAGGCCTAGCAAGTTACCTTGGGGTGCACCAGTATTGTTTGTAAAGAAAAATAATTGTTCCCTTAGAATGTGCATTGATTACCGGCAAGTTAATAGAATTCCCATAAACAAAAAGTATCCTTTACCAAGGATTGATGACATTTTTGATCAACTACAAGGGGATAGTCACTTTTCTAAGATTGATCATCAGTCAGATACCACCGAGTGAAGGGGAAGGAGTGTGATATTCCCAAGATGGCTTTTTGGACTAGGTAAGGGCACTTTGAATTTGTGGTAATGTCTTTTTTGGTTGACTAATACACCAACTATATTTATGGATCTCATGAATAGGCTCTTCAAACCCTACTTTGATATGTTTGTGGTGGTCTTTATTGATGATATATTGATCTATTCTCGGAGTGAGGAAGAGCATATGAATCACTTAAGGGTGGTGTTGCAAATATTGAGAGATGAGAGGTTGTTTGCTAAATATGAAAAGTGTAAATTTTTGTTGAAAGAGGTTGCTTTTCTAGGGAATATGGTGCCTGGTGATAACATTAAGGTGGATCTAAGAAGACGGAGGTGATAAGGAATTGGCCTAGACCCTTGACTCCATTAGAGATTAGGAGTTTCTTGGGTTTGGCGGGTTACTACAAGAGGTTTGTGAATGGGTTTTCTTCCATTGCTTCCTCTATGACAAAGTTGACCCAAAAGAAGGAAAAATTTGTTTGGACCGATGATTGAGAAAAGAGTTTTCAAACTTTGAAAGATAAGCTTGTCTCCGCTCCTATCTTGGCTCTACCTGAAAGGTTGGAAGGGGTTGTGGTTTATGGTGATTCCTCAAGGATTGGTTTGGGGTGTGTTTTGATGCAAAATGGTAAGGTGATAGCATACGCCTCTGGGCAACTTAGGGTTCGTGAGCGAAATTATCCCAACCATGATCTTAAATTGGCGGCTATGGTGTTTGGTTTGAAAAAATTAGCATCACTATTTATGTGGGGTTCATGTTGATGTGTTTACTGACCACAAGAGTCTCCAATATGTGTTCACACAAAAAGATCTTAACTTGAGACAAAGAAGGTGGTTAGAGCTCCTTAAAGATTGTGAAATGAGTGTACATTATCATCCCGACAAAGCTAATATTGTGGCCGATGCTTTAAGTTGGATGAGGTTTAAAAATGATGGTGTAGTGGTTGTTGGTGGTTCTAAATCTTCTTCGATTGAGGAAGTAAAGTAAAAAAAAGATCTTGGCACCGCCTTGCTAGAGTTGAAGGCTTTAGTGAAGGGTGGTAAAGTAGAGGTATTCTCCCAAGGGGCAGATGGTGCCCTTAGATACCAAGGTAGTTTGTGTGCGCCTAATGTTGATGACTTGAGAGTTGATTTTGAAGGAGGCCCATAATTTATCTCATTCTATTCACCCCAGTTCCACAAGGATGTATAGAGAATTGAGGGAGGTGTATTGGTGGGATGGTATGAAGAGAGATATTACCAAGTTCGTATCCGGATGTCACAATTGCCAACAAGTGAAGGACAAACATCAAAGGTTGGGAAGCTTAGCCCAAGACATAGAAATTCCTACTTGAAAGTGGGAAGAGATCAACATGGATTTTGTGTTTAGGTTGCCTAATACTAAGAGACACTTTGACTCTATTTAGGTTATGGTGGATAGAATGACAAAGTCGGGTCACTTTTTACCTCTTGTGAGCCATTCATGTTGAGGAAAGGGTTCATGTATGATTATGATCTACTCTTATGTTCAAGTTGGGATCACTACTAGAGGGTAAGCATGTTTATGAGCTATTCAAGTCAAGTTATCATGTCTCTTACAAGCTATTAATGTTATGATTAAAGTTTTATTATTTCAAGTATTCCGTGAGATTTAACTTAACAACGATTGAGGCTTAAGATGGGGGATCGACTCAATGGGGTCTTTATATAATTTCTTTAGTCTCTAAACTATGTGCCACTATAGGATTATGATTTTACCCTTGCTATACTAGAGGATCCATCTAGCTGTACCACACCTTGTCGAGGGGTTGCCATGCCTCGGATTGCTCATTGTATGGTTTACCATGGCAAGTTGAGCACACTTTGTCGAGGGGGTGACATGCCTCGATCACCTTGTCAAGGGGGTGACATACCTCGATCACCTTACCTAGGGGGTGACATGCCTTGGATTTCAAGTAGTAATTCACTTGGTCTATGTCGGTTATGCTCTATTCACACATATGTATTATATTTTATGTAAGTTCAATGTTTTACAAGCATATGTTATTACAAACATTGAGCATATATATCATATTGAGATTATATCTCTTGCCTATATGTAGGCATTTCGAATATGATGACTTATATCTTTGTTGCATTGTATCCTTCATACTTAGTACATTCAAACGTAATAACGCATACTCTATGCGTACATGATCACCATGTAGGAATCAGAGCTTATTTTGATCATCCTCGTCAACGTGGCCAGTTTGGTTCACAGAGAAAACTTTGGTGAGTCCTCAATTACGAGGACAATATCCGCTTATTTCATGTTATGTTGAGACTCCTTCTTGCGTTGAATACTTATTATTAAAGGGTGAGCCCGGGAAGTGCCTTGGCCCCCGCTCCATTCTAAAGTAGAGGTGTTGTCGGATACAATTATAGATATGCTATAGGCTTGACTCTTTTATGCTTTTGTGATTATCAAAGACTTGTCTTAGTCCCATTTTCCTTTTTAATTCTATCACTTGTTGATGTTTATTTTACTTCTGCGATGAAGGATGTGTGATTGATAAGCTAAGAGGCTTGTTTGGAGTCCCTTCAGGTTCCCCATTCATTGTGTCACGTCTAGTTCCTAGGCTTGGGAAGTGACAACATTACTCTTATTCAGTGATTATGGATTGTTGATAATAGCTCACTTGTCATGGTTGTGTTGTCAAATGCACTAGTCTGTGTTGGTTTGCTAGATGGCTATGTGATCTTGTTTTGAAAATATGACGTGGGTATCTGATTTTGAGATTGATGTGATGTATGTCATAGGGTTGAGGTATGTGTGTTATTGTATTATCTATTTTGATTGAGTCCGTCGCTTGAGGACAAGCAACAATTTTAAGTTGAGGGTGTTGATGTTCTTCTAAAGTACAACATTTTTTATGCTTAAACTTGGAACTTTGTATATTCTCAATGCGATGCTAGATGGTTTTATGGGTTTTTGTGTTATATTTGCATGATTAAAGGTTTGGCCTTGATTTTGGTAAGAAATACAGAAGTTGTTGGTTTTTGATGTTATATGAGACCATTTACAGGTTGTAGACCATTCTACGGGTCATGAAGTGGGTTTCATGGACAATTCCAATGAGGGGCTACTTTCTAAAGTTTATTCTACAAACATGCAGAGGAGTCGTGGAATGATTTACAAGTCATAGGACGTAGTTTGTGCCCTGAAGATCAGAGATTGAGACTTTCTGAAGATTCATCAGATGAAACCTCCTTACGGGTCTTAAACTACTTTACGAGTCATAGAGGGGTGTCATAAACTTGAAGTCCAAATTTCCAACAGCTTTGTACGAGACATGATTATGGGTCATGGAACACAATACGACCCATAAACTCCTTTCGTATGGCGTGCCAACCAGTTATTCGATTATATTAAGGACTTGTATTTTGCTTATTATAAATATGTTTTTTAGGTTATTTTTCCAGATGTTATTCGCCTAGTACTTAGAGAACTCAGTAGATAAATAGAGAAAAAAGGGAGATTACATCGGAGAGATTTTAAAAACACTTGTAATTTAATTTCATCTTTAAGCATGTGATGCTCATTGAAGTTGGATTTGATTGTTCTAAATTCTATTGTGCAAGTGTTCAATTATGTTCTTCCAATTCATAATTATTGTATCTACACAAGAATGCGCGTCTAATCCACAACTAAGGATATAATGCACACTGTGGAGATGGGTCAAGTCACATAATGAAATTCACCTCTAACCTCTGACCAAAGGGCTTGGTGAACATAACTTACCATCCTGTATGCTACACACTAAAAAAGAATTAGGCAATCTGGTGATACTATGTTGGGGAATCATGGGAAACAGAATACCCTAGTTTATCTCCATATATTGATTTCTCTCTTGTGTTAGTTTAGTTTTACTTTCCATTGATTATTACAACCCCCCCTCCCCCCGGGGAAGTAAGTTGGTTAACTACTTGAATTGCAGTCATTGAATTCTCTTGACTCTACATATTCCATGTGGGTTCTACCCTAACTATGGTTAGTTCTATTTCTTGACAACAATTGCTTTAACCTCTAAAAGGGGGTGTAACTTGGACGTCATCATCTATGGTCATGTTACTATGTTTTGTCAAGCTATGAATTGGTAAAGTATGAAGTGATGGAATTGTATTGGATGATGAACATTTGAAAGGACTTATACTTGATTTGGATTGTAAAGTTATTTACCTTTAACTATTAAAGGACCTAAGGAGTCACTTAAATTTTTTATTTAGAATTTGAAAACAAATATCATGAGTTATTGGTTAAAGGATATGATTAGTAGGCAAGTTAGTTAAAGGAATAAAAATCAGATATATTGAACAATTTAAGGCATATGGGATTGACGTTATGAAAGAAATCTAAGAATGGTGAAGGAATACAACATCTCATATAGATCTTTCATTTGAAGTTGAAAGTGATATGCATTTTCACCTTTGAGTTCAGACATGATCATACGATCTGATCAAACTAAGTCGGCATAAACTTATTAGGGATTTCTCCATAATTCATACAAAGAATGAATTTAATTCAATTGACGAATAATGATGTGAGGAAGATATTGGATTTATTTTAATTTGGATTATTTGAATTATGGTATATGAATTATGGGGAAACTACGGTATGGACCTAAAGTCTACATGATTATTAAGGATTATTAGGTAATTGAAACTATTTTATTGTTGAGATTACACATACTATTGGTGATGCTCTCTTGGTAAAGTAAGGTCCTTCTAGAGACCAAATCATTCGAGATATGATAGAATAGATGTTGTTTTGGAGCAACTAAAGTTTTTCAGTAATTCTACAAGTGTCATCTTGATCATAAAAAATAAAAGTGCTTCCATGAATACTTATAGTTGTCTGACAGTCTTAAGATTCATCTCATTATTGAGGTCATATTCTGGCTGTATATGTTTAAATGTGGGGTTTGTTGTCTATCTCTATCACTCTTAAAGGTTGTTTACACTCACTACTATTGATCTATTATTTTTAATAGTGTTGTTACAGGTTCTATATGTTTTAATTTATCGCTTGCTAAGTGGTCACTTGATCATTTCTTTCATTGAGTTAGAAATTTTTAATTTTCTATGATGAGTATCCAATGTCGAAAGATAACATTTTATAACGCAAGTTCATGAGAAAAGTTGATTATAAGAATGAAATCTTGATAAGATTTATAATGGTATTTGCATTATGAGTGAGGGGTGGTTGGTTCAGCTTCGATTCTGATTGTAGCCGCTATTATTGGTTCAGAATATTATCATAATTATGTGAGAAAAGATTTGTCCAAATGGTTGTGTTATGATCGAGTGAGTTTTAGTTCTAATTTGATTCATGAGATCGTATTTCACTTGAAAGTTATTTCTGATTGAAAATCAGCCAAAATTTGATGAAAAAGTTCAGCTCTTAGTAGTTGATCTTGATGGATGATTTTAAGGAGGATCTTAAATAGAGAGATGAACACCGACTTTAGAAGATCATAACTCTAGCTTTTGATAACGTTGATTGCTCTTTCTTCTCCTTCTTTTGATCATTCGAGGACAAACGGTGGATAAATTGGTATTTGATGTAATGATCCATTAAGTCATTTTTCTTAGATATAGAGTTTCGTATATTACAAAAGATTTATCTTGTAAATTTTAAAAGGGGCTTTTTGGACTATTGAATAATTTCCGTTATTTAGTTAAGGATGAGTTTAGATAATTAATTTAGTTGGTGGACAAAAATAATAATTTAGTTAATGCCTATACTACTTATAACATATTTATTCAAAATAAAATAATAGAATTTATGACTTTAAGTACATAAAAATTAATTAAATAAATAAGTAAATGAATAAGAAAACAAAAGAAAAAGAAAAAAAATAAGGGAGTATAAAGGGGGCTGAACGCCCCTAATTTAAGAAATCAGAAAAGAAAGCAAATGGGATAAAGAAGAACGATGTACAACGAAAAGCAGAAAGAGAAAAAATGCGGGGGGAAAAAAGAAAGGAAAAAAGGAGAAGAAAAATTAAAATTTTCATTCCAAAACATTAAGGTAATTATTATCTTCCTTTCTATTAAACTTTCTTGAGATTATGAATAGATTTTTAGGGTAGAAACTTGCACAATTTACGTTAAATTAAAAAAATATATCCGCAGAGTTCTTAGAATAAAATCTCAATTTAGGGATCGAATAACGATCCATTTTAGCTGAAATTTAACATATAAATTTAGTTTATTATGGGTAGACATAACTGAAAGAAATTTTCAGATTCGAATTTGAGGGCTCAGGGTGAATTTTTAACACAATTTTAGAGTAAAAAAATAAATATAGCAATATGGGTGTCATTGAATTCATATTCTTATGGAGATTACACATTTGAATGATTGGAAACATTTTGAGGGATTGAAGAAAGGAGAAGCATGGATAGATTAGCTAATTTGATTTTGATTCTTCAGCTGAGGTAGGTTGTGGTTGATTCTATGTGATAATAATTAATATTCATTGAGTGATTTTGTGAAATTACTCTATGCAATTAAATATCATGATTTAGATGATTGATATGTGTTATGATTGGTCTGCAATCCCAAGACCATAAAATCCATATTCTTGAACTTCCTTATCAAAATTATGCCTTAAATAAAGAAGGCTTGATGAAATATTGTTAATGAACTGAAAAGTTATGATAAAGAATGATGAATCACTATATTTGAATCTTGGTGTCATGTTCCGACATGGTATAGTTGGATCAGGTGAGATATTTCAACATGGTATATTTGGATGGTGTGTCACGTTCTGACACGGTATAATTAGATCAGGTGTCATATTTTGATACTATATATTTGGATCGGGTGTCATGTTCTGACACGATATAATTGGATCAGGTGTCACATTCTAACATGATATTATGGCATCGGGTGTCACGTTTTGACACAATATTGTGGATCGAATACCAGCTTTTGGCATTATAATAATAAAGAAAATATATTAAAAAGATTTAACACACTCAATCTCAAATAACGTATCTCTCAAAAGAAGTATGGTGTAGATGGTTGAGTCCTCATTTGTTTTCTTGATATTGTTGACTGATTATGTACTTATTTCATTATGTTGTCACTTATACTTATTACTTGTTGGTTGCCACTATTAAGTGCTATAGTCAGTTTCTTGATTTTACTTATGTATATTGATTTCTATTTGGAGTCGGAAGATAATACCTTCTCGGTACATATTACCAGTACTGACCCTTTACTTGTATTTTTCTTTCTTTTAATTTGTGAAGTACAGAGAGTGTTCCATCAACTTCGACTCATCCTCAGATGTAGTTGGTCGTCAGTAATATTAGATTTTAGGGTGAGTTAACCTTCTAGATCCTGTTGGATTCTATTAGTTATGGAATGATGTCCTTAGTTTCAGACAAACTATTTTACTTATCCATTTTGGTGTTGCTATTCTTATACTTAGTATTTGAGATTAGATGTACTTGATGTGATGACTTTCAAGTTTTGGGGAACCTTATGTAATAGACTTAGTGAATTTTGTTATTTCTTACTTTTATAAATTGAACTACTAATATAGGTTGAGATTGTATCGTTGGTTCACCTACCTAGGAGGGTAAGTACCAGGAAAGTCAGTTGGGCTACCTACCTACCCCAAAGTCTCAAACACACCCAAGACATGCAAAAGTATATCGTGGAGTAGTGGTGCTACAACAAACTCATATGGAACCTGCTCCTGTCTAGGTTCTATAGCTGGCTCGGGAGAGATATACTGTTCATAATCCCTTACTTGTGTGGTTCCTCGAGCTTGACCTCTAGCTCATTCTCGGGCACAACCTCTACCCCTAGCTGAGGTCTTAATAGCAACATCAGGGGAAGCCTTCCTTTGACTTGTAGAATTAGTAGCTCTAGTCCTCAACATCTTTCAAAAGGATACACGAACACTCAGCACATATACAAAGCCCACGCATGAATTGAGTAGAATGAGTCAAAAGAGAGTTTCCTAATAGTCTGCTTAGCCTCTCGAGGAAAAGTAATGGACGTCTCCGCACGGATCCTCAAGACTCTACTACACTGGGCTTGTAAACATGTGAAACCTATAAACCTGGAGCATTGATACCAAATTGTCATGGCCAAAAATTCATGTATGATGGCACTCACCTAACCCACCGAGGCAAGTCAGCCCAAACCAAAATATCTTAACAATAACAACATAAGTGAAACATAATAGTCTAATAATATAGAAAAGCGGAAGAAAACACACTAAAACCATCACAGAACTAGTGTCACATGTATAAGTCTCTAAGTATAGAATGCTCAAATGAAATACTTATGATCATGTCTGGTCCTCACATAGAATAAGAACATAAAAATTGAATTCTCAAGGCCTGCTGAAAACATAAGCAGCTACCTCGAAAGAAATCTAGAAGCTCGATTCAAGAAGAAAGAAGTGTAGTAGAATGGATCAGGCTCACAACCTACAAAAATGTAGCAAGGAGTAAGCACCAAACAACAGGGTACTCAACAAATGGAACTAACATAAGATAAACAATGGAGAAAACAAGTAACTCCTTAAATCCCAACCACAATCTGCCTAACTACAAACCTGCACTCAGAAAAGTCCCATCACAATATATGTATAGATCATAATAATATAGATACACTCATCATCTGGCATAGTATCTCTATACACAAATATATAAGTAGATCAAACACTTAATAAAAATCAGGAATATGATAAGTATACAATCTCATAAATAATATAAAACAATATCAACCAGATATGATATGTGATGGAGCAGATGCCATGAAATATACATAATTTGATGTAATGTCAAATAATTGTGATGTATGTCTATCCTAGAATACATATTTGCTGATCAGATGACTTCCTTAATTAAAACCAATGGGGGCCACACATGGACCATTTATTTGTGAACATGGCTTACAATGACCTCGGCTCATATCCACCTGTTCGAAAGTGACCTTGGACCCATCCGGAAATTACCTTGGACCACTGGCATATTACCTCAGCTCGACCAGCAGAGACCTTGACCACTAGCACTCATGTTACCTTACTCACATATTACTCGTACTATCATAAGTATCAATGTACGAATAATAATAAATGCAATGTGCAGGATCACAATTATATCTTACTATCAAAATCATAATGATCTCAATATCATTAATAGTTCTGTATCATCAGTGTCTCAATATCACTCCAGTCTGTATATCAATCATACCAATAAATAAGCACTATCTTACTATCAACATAGAATGATTGACAAAATCAGATAAGTTACGAACCCACAACTGTGCATAAGTCAATAAACCACCACTTAAACAGACAACTATTCAATCTAAAATATCATGATCAAGCCACGATGTTATAATTGTACCCCCAAAGTACTCAATTACACACATATAAGAGCATGCAAGGTTCACTCATACTTAACCAGGTTAGAAGTATACTTGCCTGAAAAAAAGTCTCGAATCAAGTCAAAATCTCCTCTTTTCCCCTTCTATGGTACTCCAAATCACTACAATCTATTCAAATATGGCATCACAATTGTGAACGAATCTAATGACACTAAAATCAATTAATTCTAAGAAAAAGGGTAAGACGGTCAACAATCTCATCCAAAAAAATGTAACTAGAAACTGAAAATTAATGTATGAAAATGGTCTACATGTAATAAGGAGTTCATTAGTGAAAACAGTTTTGAAAATTGAGTTAAAATGAGGGAAAATCAATGATGAATGCCTGGAAATTGAAGTCCAAGAAATCCCTAATTTACACCATTAAAATCCCAAAATTGAAAGTTAAAATCACAAATTAATCAATGAAGTAGGTAAGAAAATAGTTACCCAATCACTTTGACTTGTAAAGTCTTGAAATCTCTCTCGTAATAGAAGCTTGAATAGTTGAAATGGAGGAAAATGAGATAAGATCGTCTTTTAATGAAGTTCCCGTTGTTCAGGCTAGCGCAAAGTTCCTTGAATGCGGAGGCCCAATAGCCACATATCCGCAAATGTAGGCCCACCTTCTGCAAACGTGAAGGTTTAGTAACACTGATGTCCACGAATGTGGAAAAGGAGGGTGGTCACAGAGGGTTAGGGGGAGATGCACCAGAACATAAACATGACAGCACATACAACAATTGCAAACTAGAATCAGACCCTCAAGAATTCGTACGAAACCCCATGAACACAAACCAAAGATATAAGCCTTACAGAAATGACAATTCGGACTCAACGGAACCATCAAAATTCAAATCCAGAACCTCCATGTCGCGAACCCAATAAGGATCACCTAAACTAGTTTCGGATCAAAAACTCAAAATATTCTCAGAACCTATAAAGTTACAATGAAAGCAGTTGTAGTGTTAGTTTTACCACCCCAAAACCAGTGGAACTAACGGAATTTCGATACGAACCCCTGAAATCCAAATGTTGACCAAAGTCAAATCTATGATCCAAAATGAACTGAAAATGCAACTTTGGACCCAAAATCTCCATTTTAACTCCGAATTCAATTCTGTAGGTTCTCTTGGACTAGAATCGACATATGGGAACTAATGAAATCAAAGTTTGATACTCAAAACTCAAAATAACCAAAAAAACTCAAAATTTCCAACTTCAAGCCTTTTAAAACTCTTTCATTTGCAAAACTCGAACTCTTTACAATATTTTCAAAATCCAACTTTTGGACTTATCCACAAATAATCAAAGACAATTTTTGGGAGGGGCATAATGCTAATTTGATTAAAAATGCCAAAAATGACTTTCGAGGTCATTACATCATCCACTATTAAAAACAATGTTCATCCTCAAACATGAGATAAAGGACATACCTATATGCTCAAACAACTGAGGGTATCGGGAACGCATATCTGACTCTCTCTCCCATGTAGCCTCACTCTCAGGCCTATGGCTTCATTAGACCTTCACAGAAGTGATCTTCTTAGTCCTCAACTTTCTTGCTTGCCTATCCAAAATGGCTACCGACTGCTCCTCATAAGTCAAATTAGGGCTCAACTCAACTAAATCCATAGAAATCACATGAGACTCATCAGGAATATAATGCCGCAACATCGAAATATGGAATACAGGATGGACTGAAGATAGGTTGGGTGGCAAGGCAAATCTATAAGTCACCTATCCTACTCTTTCAAGAATCTCAAAAGGACCAATGAACCTTGAACCGAGCTTGCCCTTCTTCCTGAGTCTCATAACACCCTTCAATGGTGAGACTTTCAACCAAACCATGTCACCAACCTTGAACTCCAAAGGTCGAACCTGCCTATCAACATAGCTCTTTTGGCAACTCTGGATTGTCACCAATCTACTCTGAATCAACCGTGTATACTCAATATCATCTCTCAACATATCAACATGCATACTCACCACCATTACTATGTCAAACTAACCCATGGGTGATTTGCATCTCCGACCATATAAGGCCTCAAAAGGAGCCATCTGAATGTTGGAATGATAATTGTTGTTGTATATAAACTCTACTAAGGCTAAATATTGGTCCCATCTAGCCTTGAATTCAATAACACAAGCTCGAAACATATCATCAAGTACTTGAATGGTCCTCTCGGACTGGCCATCAGTCTGGGGGTGAAAAGTTGTACTTAAATCCAAATGAGTATCCAAACCATGATGTAAGGCCCTCTGCAAGTGCAAAGTAAACAACAAACCTCGATCTAAGACAATAGAAATTGGGACCCCATGCAGTCTCATAATTTGACTAATACAAAGCTGGGCTAGTCTCTCATTTGTATACTCCACTTTGATCAGAATAAAGTAGGCAGACTTGGTCAGACGATACATCACTACCCAGATAAAATCAAAACCCTCGAAGTAGGAGGCAAACCAACTACAAAGTCCATGCCAATACGCTTCCACTTCCACTTGAGAATAGGCATTCGCTGAAGCTCCCAACTTGGCCTCAAGTGCTCACACTTGACCTGCTGATATGTGAAGCACCTGGATACAAACTCTGAAGCAACTGTCTTCATACAGGCCACCAATAATGCTCACTCAGATCATGGTACGTCTTCTCTGCCCTCAGATGAATAGAATATCTAGCACAGTGAGCCTCCTTAAGTATCAAACGAACCAAATCACCCACCTTGAGCACACAGATATGACTCCTAATCCTTGGAACGCCATCAAAGTCAAGCATTGCCTCTTTAGCTTCTCCTCTAGCTACATTATCTTGGTTAATACACAACTTCTCATCCTCAAACTGCTTCTCATAAATTTGATCCATCAAAGACGAGCAGGTCGCAATAGTAGCAAACACTCTACTCTACTCTAAAATTTATAATCTCACCAACCCATTGGCCAATCTCTGGATATCTCATGCCAATGGTCGTTCCTCAACATGGATAGCTGCCAAACTCCATATGTTGGAAGCCTTCCTACTTAATGCATTAGTCACCACATTGGCCTTCTCGGGGTGATAGAGAATAGTCAAGTCATAATTTGTTAGAAGCTCAATCCATCTCATTTATCTCAGATTTATATCCCATTGACTGAAGATATACTATTAACTACGATGGTCAGTAAAGATCTCATAATAGACCTTATACAAATAGTGATGCCATAACTTTAACACAAACACAACCACACCAAACTCTAAATCATAAATGGGTAGTTTTCTCATGGGCCTTCAACCATTTAGAAGCATAAGCAATAACCTTTCCTTTCTGCACCAACACACCACCTAGCCCCATTATCGAAGCATCATAATAAACACTGAAATCTACACCCTCCTTTGGGAATTCAGAATTGGAGTTGTATTCAACAATAACTTGAGCTTTTGAAAGTTCTCCTCACACTCATCGGACCAATGAAATACCATATTCTTCATAGTAAGCCTAGTTAGTGGATCTGCAATAGTGGAGAAACTCTGAACAAAACGATGATAATAACCATCCAAGCCTATAAAACTGTGATTATCTATAGCTTAGATAGGCCTAGTCCAACCCTAAACAACCTCAATCTTCGTCGGATCAGCTCGAATACCCTTCTTAGACATCACGTGCCCCAAGAATGCTATCAAACTCAACCAAAATTCACATTTGGAGAATTTTGCATACAATTTCTCCTCTCCAAGTCTCTAGAGTACAATCCTTAAATGCCTCACATGGTCCTCCTTGGCCTTGGAATAGACCAATATATCATTGATGAATACAATCACGAACAAAATCTAGATACGATCAGAACACCCTATTCATCAATATCATAAATGTAATAGGGGCATTAGTCGAACCAAAGACATAATAAGAAACTCATAATGGCCTCTAGTCCAGAAGGTTTTCTCGGGTATATCTAATGGCCAAATCTGAAGCTGAGGATACCCAAACATCAATTCAATCTTAGAAAACAGGACTACTCCCTGAAGTTGATCAAATAATTCATTTATACGGGGAAATAGGTACTTGTTCTTGACAGACACTTTGTTCAACTGCCTATAATCAATACAAATCCTCATAGATCTATCCTTGTTCTTTACGAACAGGACTGGGGAACCCCATGGTGAAACACTAGGCCGAATAAAGCCCTTACTCAATAGATCTTGGAGTTTCTCTTTTGACTCCCTCAATTTAGTTAGAGTCATCCGATAGGGAGTGAGAGAAATAGTCTTAGTGTATGACTCAAGGTCAATAGCAAAATCAATGTCCCGATCAGGAGGAACTCCTAGTAGATCAGTGGGAAAAACAACCAGGAACTCACAAACCACCAGAGTAGACTTCATAAAAGGTGACTTAGTAGTAGTGTCATGAATAAAAGCCAAAAATTCAAACACCTTCGATCAATCAACTTTTGGGCCCGAATATAAGATATCACTTTACTAGGATATTCCTTTGAATCGGTCCACTCAATCCTCGGTCTACCTAGCATAGCTGAAGTAATAGTCTTGTCATAACAATCAAGAATAGCACGATACGAAGATAGTCAATCCATACCCATAATAACATCAAAATCTATCATATCCAATATAATTAGATCTACCCAAGTCTCATAGCCTACCAAAGTAACAAGACAGGATCAATACACTCGATCTATTACTCAGGGCTCTCCTACACGGGCTAAAACATAGATAGGCACAAATACAAAATAACAAGGAAACTCAAACCTCAAGGAGAAACAAGTAGACACATATGAATATGTAGATCTAGGATCAAATAACACTGAAACAGGGTGATGGCAACTTGAGACAATTCCTATAACCATAGAATCAGAGGCCTCAACCTCGGGTCTACTTGGGAAGGTATAACACCTCACACCTTACATGTACTTGTCCTACGCATATGAAACATGGTATGGCTTTGTCAAATTAGCGCCTATTTTTAAAAGTGCTTGAATCTCATATTAAAGGGCGATATGTGCGTCTAACACTTAAGAAGGTTGAGTGTATACAAGTTTTAAGTCAAATTGAGGAGATCACAACCTTAAACAAAGTGAGAGAATTGAGGTTCTTGTAGGACTTAGGAAGCTAGCAGGTGAGTTACCTACTTGCTTAGCTTAAACTTGCTAGCTAGACAGAGAAAACGCCCGACACCGAATTTGGCCAAGTCCAATAATGAATAAAGTTCGTGTTAAGGATGTAACTTGAGCCCACATTTTAGCATCATAAATGGACAATATTTACAGCCCAAGAAGAATAGAAAAAGGTCCCAAGTACATTACATCTTACTTAATGATTTGGGACCAAACTAAGTAAGGAGAAAGGGGAAAAATGGGCAGCTAAGGCCCATCAATTTTGCAACCCAATAAGCCCCAAGTGAAAGGAGCAAAATGGTATATTACTAACGTGATAAAATAAGGCCTAAAATATAAAAGAAAGGCGGCCAAAGTAATCCTTTAAAAGGGGTTAAAAGCAGCACCTTCAAGTCATTCTTAGACTTGGAAAATTTCATATTTCACAAAGGTTCTTTGTTATTCTTTCTTGACTTTGTAAAGCAGTCACAAGAAGCTTTTAGGGTTCTTAAGGAGGCCCTCAACCATGAAGGTAAAGTTAAGTGATTATAGTTGTGTATTTAGTAAGGTTTCTTCATGAAAAACAAGAGACTATGTTGGTTAGGAATATGCTGAAACTTTTGGACAACATATGTTCCAAGGGTTGTTGTATACTTATCTTGTTTATTTGGGACCTTTTCTCTTCTTGGTTGGCTTTATTATTAAAGAATGTTGCTCTTCTTAATTTCTTTCAGTTCAGCAATGATGTATGAAGGTCGCTGCACTATTTGGCTATACGTAAACAATCGAGGTTTAACGTGTTATTCTAAGCATGTTGTTTGTAGAAATTGTTGGCTGATTGATTGAGGACTATGGTCTCACATCCTCCACCTATTTTGAGGACTATTTTCAAACTTTTTTAGGACTGTTTATGTATAAATATTGTGGGAATATTTTGGTTGAAGTCGGTAAAGGTTTGGAATTGTTGACGTCGTAATGTAGCAAAGGGATTTAATGTTATGCTGCCAACTTGTATGTTGTGTATAATTGTTCGTGTTGTGCCTTGTGAGCTGTTATAAGACTGATAAGAGTATAAACCAAGCTGTATATTACATGTACATAAGAATAGTTGTTAGAAAATATAATTATAAGTCAAAAGGTTGAAGGAATGCCTATGGGTCGCTAATTATAAGCTTGTTGCTCGTGCGTTAGATTTTATGATATTGGGCTTCCAAGAAGTGTTTCTCTGATGCTAATACTAGTATTATTGCCTAATATATTATAGATAAATATTTAGGGGGAAAAGCGGTCACTCCTAGGCAATAACGAGGTCATAGAACGAGGTATGTAAGGCTACTCGATTTCGTATTACTTGGCTTGAAATCTAGATTCATCCTTGATTCATAAAGTCGCTTACCAACCCCGACACAACTATTAACCAAGTGTCCACTCTTTCACTTGTTCATATACTCCCATACATAGTCATTTTCAAATTTGCGTACATACATGGATATCAAGTTACCTAGGTTCTTGTTGCTAAATAAAGTTCACGAGTTTTTTCATCTCATACGCATTTCATTATTTGTGTAACGTACTCTCTTCATTGTCATATTATCTTGTATGATTATTTACATGTCACATGCTACATCTACAGTCCTACAGCTCCAATATTACGACCACCAAAGGAATCATCTCAGAGGTAATTGAAAGGTAAAGTACATTGCTTACCGATGGATGGTAACTTGAGGGGTGGAAGAATCACCTAGCTAGGGCGATCCTATCATGGAGGTAGCCCAAGGGGTGAAATGAAAAGCCTAGCCAGGGCATATCCGAATATAGATTTACCATTGATCAGCTGGTCATTTGTATTACATGTTGTGCACAGACTATACAGTAAAGGCAAAGTAATAAAAAGAACATAAAGTACATGATACCATAGTATTACTAAAGGTGGTCTCTTATCCTACACCAGTGTATAGTTTTATTTGAGTTGTTACTTCATACATAGTATTTACTGCCTTACATATTCAGTATATTATCTCGTACTGACGTCCCTTACGAGGGACTTACATTTCATGTTACAGGTACAGGTGATAGTAGCTCTCCCTAGTAGGAGTACAGGATATCCAGCTGTTGTCACCAAGCTCCAGGTTGCTTCGGAGCTTTGTGTGCCTAGATCTAATATTTTTGTATTGTATAGTTAGTGGAGGTGGGTCCTATCCTAACCCTTATCAGATACTTTTCCTTATCTAGAGGCTTTGTAGACTATGTAAATTAAAGTGTGGTTATGTCTCGTACTTTAGACAATGTGTCCCAACCCTGTCCCGACCCTTATCAGATACTTTTCCTTATCATATGCATTTTCTTTTGGTTGTTATTACTGTTTACTTTCTTGAAAGCATGTGGAATGTAGAAATCCCTTATAATATGTATAGAAAATGCATGGATATAAATTGGTTCTCCCGAGCCTTATCGGCAACGGGTGTCAGTCTGCCTTAACAGGACTTTAGGCGTGACAGAAGACATAGCAATGGCCACCTTCCACTTGTAGAAGCTAACCCTATACCACTTGAAGAAGTGGAAGTATCATTTTCTCCTATACCATTGGTAGGTCCACCTCTATCAGCTTAACCTCTACCCTAGTCCTTGGCCCGTGGGGCTGAACCTCTAGCTAGTGGTGTTGGATCCTGGACAAGTGTTACGAAGTAATGGTAAGTCCTGAAATGATTCTGTCTAGGGAATTATCGAATTATATTGTCGAATGATCCATACCCATAGGCAGATCTAGGGGTGAACTACTGCTGTAAAGGAGCTGGAGTAATGTTGTAGTCTCCCCGACCCCTAGGCCTCTATTAGGAACCTGATAAACTCTAACTCGAATGGTAGAAATTATGAGAGCCTCATATTCCTTCTAAAGCTGGCAAGACTACATGAATCGCACAGTGCTGAAATGAACTACCTCCTTTGACTATACCTATGCCCCCCGATGAGGCACTTGTGTACTGTCCCGAAGTACAGACCCATTTGGGGTCCCCAAACTCCTCTCTTTGCATCAACTCTGCCTCTTTGATAGCACTAACCACCAAGTAAAAGTAAGCTCCATCCCTAGCTACCCAGACTATCTTATATGAAAAGCTAGTCCTCTCACGAACTGATGAACTCTCTCCACCTCATTTGGAAGTATAGCTGTAGTATGATGGGCCAATACGCAAAAGCGAATCTCATACTTTGAAACTTTCATAGTGTCCTATCTCAAACTCTTGAATCTCAATCGTCTCTCCTCTTGAACACTCCAAGGTACAAACCTATCATAGAATGAATAAGATAATGTCCCCTAAGACATCCGAGGAGACCCAACAGGAAGGGATCCTACATTAGTCCTCCACCACTCTATGGCTGGCCCACGAAGCTGGAGGGTGACATATCTCATATAATGAGTCTTTTCTAGTCCCACAATATTCAGTAATTCTCTACAAGTAGTCAAGAACTCATGAGCATCCTCGATCTTCCCACCCTAAAACTGATGTAGATCTATCTTTTGGAATCTCTCATACCTCCACTACTCATCATTAGTAAAGGCAGAAAATGGTGGAATCTCATCAATCAATGCGGGTGGTTGCTCAACCTAAACTTGGGCCTTGGGGGCCTGATATTGCTCATGAGGTTTCACTCTTACCTGAGTTTGTGAAGCACTAGGAGTGTCAGCTGGGCTATATGCCTACCTTAAAGTCTCCAACACACTTAAGACTCTAAAAAATGTGTCCTGGAGTAGTGGTGCTACAGTAAACTCATGTGGAACCTGCTTATGTCTACGCTCCATAGCTGGCTGGGGAAAGATGCCCTGTTCATAGTCCCTTTCTGGTGTGGCTTCGTCGACCCTAGCAACTAGCTCATCCTTGGCCACAACTCCTACCCCTAGCTGGGGTCTTAATAGTAATATCAGCAGTGGCCTCCCCTCGACTTGTACAAGTAGAAGCTCTAGTCTATGCCATTTTTCCAAAGGATGACACTCACCTAACCCACCTCGGACATTCATCCCAAACCCAAACTTCTTATCAATAACAACATAATGCGAAGATATGTCTAATAATATAGATACGTGGAAGAAAACACACTAAAACCATCCCAGAACTAGTATCACATGTACAAGCCTCTAAGCATAGAATGCTCAAATGAAATACATATCATCATGTCAAATTCTCAAATAGAACAAGAACCAAAAGTAGAATCCCCATGGCCTAGTGAAGACATAAGCAGCTACCTTGCGAAAAAATAAAAAGCTCAATCTAGTAAGAAAGAAGTCTAGTAGGATGGACTGAGCTCACAAATTATAAAAAAGTAGCAAGGGGTGAGCACCAAACAACAAGGTAAAAATAACCTAAGGTAAAGAATGAAGAACATAAATGACTCCTTAAATCCCAACCACAATCCGCCGAACTACAACCCTGCACTCAGAAAAGTCCCAGCACAATATATATATATATATATATATATATCATAGTAATATCGATACACTCATCATATGGCATATTATCTCTATACACAAATATATAAGTAGATCCAACACTTACTCAAGATTGCGAATATGATAAGTGAACAATCACCTAGACTATATACAAGAATCTGATATGACATGTGATGGACTGGATGCCATGAAATAATGCAATGCAATATCAAATAATTATGATTCATGTCTGTCCTAGAATACATATTTGCTGATCAGATGACTGCCTAAGTCAGAACCCACTAGGACCACACATGCACCATGTATTTGTGCACTTGGATGACAATGACCTCATCTCATGCTCGCCTGTCTGTAAATGACCTCGGATCACTGGTATATTACCTCAGCTCGACTGGTAGAGACCTCATGTAAGGACCTATACTTGGTATGACCTTTTAAGGTGCTTGGATTGTGGTTCCAGAAAGTTGTTGACCAAGGTGACACTTTATGGACACCTCCACGGGCCATGTGGCTCACCATGTGTCGTGTCAAGGAGCCTTGAAGTGACCCTTGGCCTTTTGTCTCAAGTGTTGGCCTTAACATGGAGTTCAAGACCAAGGCACACATCACATAAACACCCACACAGTTCATGTGGCACTTTATGGACCATGTGGAGGCTTGTGTAATATGGACTTGGCCTTGAAAACCATATTTTGGCTAAGGCTTGGACCACATTAACCTCTCACGGACCGTTTACCTCTTCACAGGCTATGAGGCCCTCCGTATGGGTTTTGGAGTAAAATTTTTCTAAGTATGGATCACTATCTCACAACTTCATCATGGAGAATTTTCCTATGTAAGGACTCACGGGAGACCACATGGTCTGTGTGACCTCTACACTGGCCATGAGGTGCTCTACATGGGTGTTAGTGTGTAAATTTTCTAAGTATAGTGTTACCATCTTAGACCTTCATCAGTAAAATTTTCTTCTAAGTGTTCGATCATGGAAGGGGCATGGTCTATTTGACCTTGTACGGATCGTGAGACCCTTCCAGGGGACTATCGGCAACATTTTTTTCTATCCATTTTATTAATGGCATTTTCATAATTATGGATACTCCTAAGGAATATTTGTGACTTCTTATGCTATCCTAAGACATTAAAATGACCTGTATTCTTCTTCCCTCATTCAAATTCATCTCACACTTTGAATTATATTCAAGCTCTCTCGTAAGAACTCCTCTCAAAGACTCTAGTGAAGACTTAGATTGAAAATCAAGGAAATGCTCTTTTCTTCATCAAACTCTTCTTGTTTTTTCTTGATGAATTAAGGTATGTGGGATTGATTCATGGTCCCTTTCAACTATGAAGATCCAAGCTCTTTTACACTTGATTTATGGAATTTAAGCTTACTTTTAATTATGGGTTTTTAAGATTATTGGTTATCAGATTCAATTGAAGTATGGACTATGCTTATTTGTAGATTTTAAAGTGATTTAAATCCTAATATGTTGAATTTCATTGATATATTGAAGATTTGAATGTGCATTGTCCCTTTAAAGTTTGATTTAAGTTTGGGTAGTCTAAATTGTGATTTGGATGTGGATTTTACTTATGGATTTACTTGAATTTTATATTTTATTATTGATTTAAGTTTGAATCTGTATTGCCCCTGTTATTCCCACATCATTCATCGCATGTGCATTCATGACCATTGATTTTTTCAAGAAAATTATCGATGGGTTAAGCTCATGTATGATTTTTTATGAGAATGAATCGGTGAGTAAAGCTCACATATGTTTATTGATCGGTGAGTTAAGCTCATATATCGGTTATGACAAGAATGTGATCACATAAATGTCTGTGATATTGGCTCTTTAAGAATATTGGTTGTTTATACCATGTTGTTATATGTGAATGAGCTATTCCTATGCAGGAAAAGTTTGATTTGAAGTATGCTTTAGCTTTTCATCCCAAGTATGAATGATTATGAAAAATATTTGGTTTTTAAGCCCAAGTATGCATTAAATTGATTTGAAATGACTTGTGCCTCTTTTGAAAGCATGTATATGTATAAGTATTCTAGTGGGATGATGACTTAGCACCGAATGGATTGGGGGTATAGGGCTATCCCCAAGAGTCCTCTCCCTTTCCTTGAACTATGTACCAACATAGGTACATGGTAGCCATTACTTAAATGACTGGGTCGTAAGGAATGGTACACATTTGATATAATATGATATGGAAATCCTTCTAAAATGATCGGGTCATAAGAAACTTGGCCATCACAGTGAAATGACCGGATCGTAAGGTGCGGTGTAGATTACCTTTTGCAAGTAATCTTCTCTCACTCGATGGGAGGTCTACATTGGGCAAATTCATGTAATAGCTCACATGAGTTTGAGATGTTATTAAGGTCACATACCCACTATATATGAGCATTATGGCATTTCATGCATCATGGATTTCATGGCGTATTATTATATTACTTTCCTTTGTTATATATCTCTTTTTATATTTTGTTCCCTTGTCATGTAACATTGAATGCAGGTTTGATAAGTCATATGCATTGCATGTTCACATACTTAGTATATTCAAATGTACTAATACATACTTTTTTTACATGATCTAACTATATAGCGACCGGAGACTACCTTCATTCACCATTTGATGATTAGATCGGATTGGAGACATTATTGTGGTGAGTCCTATCTTTTAAGGACAAGTCACCATTCCTCTACCTATGTTGGTTTCCTTTAAGTTACTTACTTTGAGGGTGAGCCCAGACATGTCTTGGCTCCTGTCTTATCTTATGATTAGAGGCATTTTGGACATCTTGTAGACTTTTGTACGGGTACATGTATGTGTTGATATTTTAAGCATATGATTATGGTTATCTATTGGATATGGTTATTATGATATGATTATGAGTTTTACGATGTGATTATGCTATGATACGGAAACGTGAAAGATCCCAAGTCCCATATTGCTGCCATAGAGTGAGTCATGCTTACCTGACCCTTAGTTCTTATGTGCTATATACTATGTGAATCCATGTTAATCCCCTATTCCTATGACATTCTCATAGCATGGGTCTTACTTTTTCGTCCCTTAGAACTATGTGAATGCTATCTTTGTACTCTTCAAAACCAATGGTGTGAATATGTATACCTTGAGGCTCGTTTAGAGACTCTCGGGATCCTATTATCCATGTCACTCCTAGACCCTAGGTTTGGGTTGTGACACCTCGGCCACCAATCATCATGTTACCTTACTCACATTTCGGTCATAGCTATCAGAAGTATCCATGCACAAATAATAATAAATGCAATGTGTAGGATCACGATTATATCATACTATCAACATCATAATGATCTCAGTATCTCAATATCATCCATAGTTCAATATCATCACTGTCTCAATATCACTCCAATCTCAGCGTATCAATCATATCAATAAATAAGCACCATCTTACTATCAACATAGAATGATTCACAAAATCATATATGTTACGAATCCGCAATTATGTATAAATCAATATATCACCACATAGACAACTATTCAATCCGAGATATCATGATCAATCCTATGATGTCACAATTCTACCCCCAAAGTACTCAATTACACATATATATAGGGGCATAAAAGGTTCATTTATACTTTACAAAAGGTTAGAAGTCCACTTACCTCAAATAAAGTCTCGGATCAAGTAAAAAAGCATCACTTTCTCCCTTTTGGGGTGCTCCAAATCACCACAATGTATTCAAATATAGAATCACAATCACATAACGAATCTAATGATACTAAAATCAATTAATTCAAAGAGAAATGCTAAAATGGTCAAAAATCTCATGCTGAAAAACATAGCCAAAAATTAAAAATTAATATATGAAAATGATCTCCACATAATAAGGAATTTATTAATGAAAATGATTTCAAAAATGGAGTTAATATGAGGAAAAAATTAATGATTACAATTTGGAAATCAAATTCCAAGAAATCTTCAATTTACACCATTAAAATCCCAAAATTGGAAGTTAAAATCATAAATTAATCAATGTAAATCAATGAAATAGCTTAGAAAATAATTACCCAATCACTTTCCCTTGTAAAATCTCAAAATATCTCTTAAAAATGAAACCTGAAGAGTTGAAAAATGGAGGAAAATGAGATATTATCATCTTTTAATGAAGTCCACTATTCAGGCTCGCGCAAAGCACTGCAAATGCAGAGCCTTATCCACGAACGCGGAGACCCAACAACCATGGCTCTGCAAACATGAGCCCACCTTCCTTGAACGCAGAGGTCTATTCACATTGACTTTTATGAATGTGGAGAAGGAGGTGCGATCGCTGAGGGTTTGGGGGAGATGCACTCGAACTAAAACATGACAACAACATACAATAATTGTAAACTAGAATTGGACCCTCGGATATTCATTCAGAACCCAGTGAACACAAATCAAATATAGAAATCTACCAAAATTGACGATCCAGACTCAATAGAATCATTAAAATTCAAATCTGAAACATTTGTGGTCCCGAACCTAAGAAGGACACTTAAACTAGTTTCAGAATCAAAAATTAAAAATATTTTCATTTACTCTGAAAATGACAATCAAGACATTTCTAGAGTTAGTTTCACCATATGGAACCATTGGAATTGACGAAATTTGGGTACGAACTACCAAACCCCGAATGTTGACCAAAGTCAAACCTATGATCCAAAATGAACTAAAAATGCAACTTTGGGCCTAAAATTTCTAGTTTAATTCCAAATTTAGTGTGCAAGTTCTCCTAGACCAGATTCATCATTCCAGACTGAAGGAATTAACAGATTGAATTTCGATACTCGAAACTCTAAATGACTACAAAACTCAAAATTTCCAACTTTAAGTCTTTTAAAACTCTTTCTTTTGCAAAACTCCAACTTTTACGATGTTTTCACAATTTGACTTTTGGACTTATCCAAAAATAATCCAAGACAACTTTCAAGAAGGGCAAAATGGTAATTTGATCAAAAATACGAAAAATGACTTTCAAGATCATTACAACAAAGTACTTGACATGCTAAGTGTGCATAACACAGGTTAACACTCAAATGCACTTCAACGAGATTTATTTATTTATATATTTTAAACTTAGTTAAGAAAAAAATTCTCAATTTCTTTTGACAAAAAGCACTAACATATTTAAAAATATATATATATTATTAAGGCTTACATTATTCTTTAAATTACAATCCAAAATATATATTAAGAATATATAATTTGTTGAAGGTATATAACTGTATTAAAATTCAATAAAGTCCTATAAACATGATTTTTATATGAAAAACATATTTTAAAAAAGACTTATTTATTTATTTACTGACCTTAAAAGCATGAGTTTTAAGTTAAAATATATATTAAAAATTGATTCAAATTATATAGGCATGAGTATAAATAAAATCCTATAAGCATAATTTCTAACATCGAAGATATGAAATTCTAGCCATGAAAAATATTCATATGGACACGATTTTCAAAATATTTAAAATCTCCTTGACAAGTCTAAATACAGATGCATACTGGAAATAAATCTAACATGTTAACATGAAAATGTTGTTTTGAAAAACAAGAATCCAAATTAAAAATAATAAATTGAGATGGTGTTTTAAAATAATCTGCTAGCAAAATATGTGACGAATAATAACATAACAATATTAACAGTTATATTACTAACTTATGCCATTTTTTCCTAATTAACTATGTAAAATTAATAAAATTTTAAATGATAATTAACAATTAATCTAAATATAATCATCATTAAAAAAAACGTAATCAAAGAAATAGCTCCTATAGGCAAGTTTTCTAATTTTAAAAAGGGTAAGATAATTAAATGATTATTCTAAGGAAAATTTTACTTTAAATTGGATAATGAAAAACTTATAAAAAGATTGGCAAATTCTTTTGTAACGCATATGATAAAAGGAAATAAGGCCATGTTAGAATTTACAAAATAATCTTAAATCATTTTATTTACTTAGACCAGTATCTTGTGAAAAGAATCATGCATCAATTATAAATAACTAAGTCTAAAGCATAATTCTATGATTATTAAACCACATAAGCACAACAAGTAGACTTTGACAAAATAAAAAAAAATACATGTTTCACATTATTTCCCTCCTCCATAACCATTTCCCAAATTTATTTTTATTATGTAGAAAGTTAATACAAATTATTACAAGCCAAAATAAACTATCAAGGAACAAATTAAAGAATACAAAAATTAAATAGATAAAAGGACTCCTAAATAGCAAAGCCCCGGAAGTTCCCAATCTCAAGCTAACTTTGTAGTATATACCACTGAGTGATCTAATGAAAGTTTGGACTAACTCCTCTTTGTGTGGTAGAGGACGTATTTTAGAAGTATCTAGTCTCCATCGTGTGGCATGTTATCAAAAGATTTAATAGACATTCTTTTGACTTCAAGCAAATCCAATATTGTAATGTCGTTTTTAATGTTGAATTAGTATTGCTCTACAAAGTCTCGAGCCATATCTTCCCATGCCAACTATTTGTCAAAGTCCTGTTTAACGTACGAGGTAAAAACTAATCCCGACAAACTCTGGATAAATAATCTCATTAAGAGAGCCTCGTTATTTTCAACACCAACTAATCTGCTGCAATAAACCCTTGAGATGTGCAATTGGATCTCCATGTCTATCAAACATATTGAATTTTGAAATTTTGAACCCCAATAGTAATTTTAACTCTTGGATGAAGGAACAACTTTTTATACCTCAAGTCATGAATATTTTTTGGAGCAATTTTTCATGCAACTCTTTTTCTAAGTCATGAATTTTTTGTTGTGGAGGATTTAAGTTAAACCTTTCTATTTCATCATGTAGTTTTACACTTTGCAAAGCATTAAATTAGATGTCTGTTGGAGGTATTGATCGAGTGAATGTGTGAGCAAGAATAGAGTGAGGAGAGAGAGTCCGAAAATTTCTTTGAATTGGATAAGAATAAGAAAGATTGACATTTTTGCGGATATTGAGCATGTTAGTCATATTGCAGATTCTCAATCAAGTCAGTGTTCAAATATAAGACAACCTTTAAGCAAAAAAAAAAATCGAATACATACAAAAGACAATAATACAACACAAGCAAATAAAACATAAAATGATGTGAAAAAAATTATGACAAAAATAAATGAGTGCTCAAATAAAATAAAGAAGCGTCCTAAATGCACAAGACCTCGTTGATCCAAAGGTAGGACTAAAACAATAAATAAGTTATCACAATAACAAAACTAAACCCTACTAATATTATTTGGAGCATAGAGTTAGAAAATAAGAAAAAAAGTAAAACAAATAACTATTTTATAAATAATAATTTTACAATCTTTGAATGATAACAACATATACAAAATCTAAGGGATAAATGTGGTAGTAAACGAAAATGAAACCCAAAAACTTCAAGTTATTCTTCACCAAGACTTCAACATCATAAATATGCAAAAAGAAAAATTCTTCTAAACTCTGTTTTAACAAGAGCTTAGGCTTGAATTTGTTATCGCGATTCACATTCACACGTAATATGCAATTTTGTTCAAAGGATGACGGGGCCCCTAAGACTTAAGGTAGCTACTATTACTATAAATTAATCCCATGGGTCAAACTATCTAAGGTTTATGTAGGCATGTCCTAGTTTTAGGAGTGGTTAGTGCTCAATCTTGGGTTTCTACAAGAGTGGGTTAATTAGACATAGATCGGATATTCCTATGTGAAAAGGCATGTGATCCCACCGTAGCAAAATATCATCTCTCTAAAATTTGGATTTTGAAGAGAGTTTGTGAGAAACGAAAGGCACATCATCACGAGAAAAGTAAAAAAGAAGGATCTGAAATGGGAGAAAGTATGAACAGTAGATAATTTATAAAGCAATAACAATTAGAACTCAAATGGAGAATGATAATCAATTAAGGAAAGTAGTAAATAATACAATAAAATACT
The DNA here is from genome assembly GCA_011800125.2 of Solanum clarkiae. Taxonomy (NCBI): domain Eukaryota; kingdom Viridiplantae; phylum Streptophyta; class Magnoliopsida; order Solanales; family Solanaceae; genus Solanum; species Solanum clarkiae. The sequence continues at coordinate 13,327,511 of JAABOM020000110.1, read as the reverse complement.
TGCAATGAATAAAAGTAAAGAAAGTAAATAAGGGAAGGGGTAGGATTTGGCAAGTAAATAATTGAACATAAAGGGGAAGAAAAGGAGGGGATTGAGGAAGCATATATGTAAAGTAAAGGGAAAATGGGGATTAAGGAGAACATATAAGGAAAGTAAAGGGTAAAAGGTGGATTAAGCAATTAAATAAATAAACATGTAATAAAAGTAAACAAAGGAGAAAAGGAAGGATTAAGCACCTAAACAAAATAAATATATAATGAATGTAAAAATTGAAAAGACCCCAAAATGTGCTCGAAAATGTGTCTCAAAAGTGCTCGAAATTATAATTTTCATATATCACAAAATCTGTGCATTATTTAAAAATTCGACTTCATATTCTTGATCAGGGGGTCAAATTGACTGGGAAATGGATCTAACCCTGAATTAAGCGTAACTATATCAAAATTTAATTTTTCAAAATGTCAATTTCCAGAGAGTAGTTCGCGCCCCAAGCACGACGTGTCAGGGATGCGCTATAGTGTTATTTTGTCCACTTTTTCAAGTTCGGTCCAAGACTTTTTGGTCTTGGGCCTATGTATCCTCAAACGTGAAAACACTTATACTTCGCCATATTTCACTCTCATATCATTCAAAGCATTTCCCTATACTCACTCAAACACTTAGCCAAATATTTCACTTCTAATTTCAAGTCACAAAACTCATCCGAATCTTAAGGTTCTCATTCAATCTTCAAGTCTCCATTTCCAATCTTCTTCAAGGATTCTCGAAAGTCAAGGTATGTGAGTTTAAATCACTGGGTTCTTTCTCCCATGGTATCCAAACTTTTTATTTAATCTAAAATACATGTTTCTAGGTTGATTTTACATATGAGTTTTCTAGCATGTTGAACTATGTTAAAGATTCTTGAAATTGTGACTGTTTTAATATGTTTTGAGCTATGAATCTAAGACCTATTGTGAAATTTGATGAAGGGTTTTGGTGTATATTGCTTGAGGGTGTTACCAAATATTGAATGATGGTTTTACATTGGATTTCCTTGTATGATTTCATCCCTAAATTGCATGATTTTAAACTAACACTACACACCCGTTCAAGTATTTGATAAAATATGCAGTTATGATTTTTTGAGGAATTGAGGGGCCAATGCATGTCTTATGAGTTGAATGACTATATGATGATGAAAGAAACATATGTATATGATATTCTTCAATAGAATCGAAGAGTCACCACCTAACGAATTAAGGTGCGTTAGGACACCATTCTAGCCTAAGAAATAAACTAAAGGTCTAAGCTACCAGAGATCGGGTAAGGGTTCTAGTTGCCTCGAAGGGAAAGTGATAGTCATCCTTCGAGGTCCACAAATATGGGTCTCGGTCGTATCTCACATTTTATGTGAGAGTCTGCAAATAGGGTCTCTAATTTAAGAAAATATCTTAATCAATTTTAAGTGACAAAACATAATTTAAACAAGTAAACAAAAGAGTAAAACAAATAAATTAAATGACTAATTTATCCCAAAAACTAATAATAAACAAAAAGAGAAAAGTACTAAACTAAGTGATTTAGTGTCACTCGGATCAGTTGCTTGGCTTTTATTTTTGAAAGACAAAATCAGAATTTTATCATTTTTAGCTCACTTGGCTTGTTTAAGCCAAAGTACGAAAACTAAAGTTTTGTTCTATTTTAAGCTTGAGTTTAGATCGTCATGTCCGAGTATCCTATATACCCCTACCCCTCCTAAGTTGGTTTTATTATTAACCTAAAATCATACTAAAAAAAATAAAAAATACTATCGTTCCAAAAATGTGCCTATTGTCCCATCTTATAGTCTAAGAAGCATTAGACTTCTTATTTTAGGAAAGTTCTAGACTAAAAACCATCAAAGTTTTCCATTTAGACTCAGCGTCATACAAAATAAAGAGAACGAGCAATTAACATGTAAAAGCTAAAGTATGCATCTTAAACCCATACAAATAAATAGTGCAAAGAGCTTGACATTCTAGTGTGTACACCATAGGTTAACACTCAAATGCATTTCAAGGAGATGTATTTATTTATTTATTTTAAACTTAGTTAAGGAAAAAATTCTCAATTACTTTTTAAACACTAACATATTTAAAAAAATTATTTAGTCCTAAATTCATTTTTAAATTATAATATAAAATATTTATTAAATATATATAATTTGTTAGAGATATTTAACTATATTAAAATTCAATAGTGTCACGTCCCAAGCCTAGGGCCTAGATGTGATCGGCGAATGGGGAACCCGAAGGGACCCAAAACAAGCCTCATAACATATCATTACACATTCTTGGTTGCAGAAGCAATATAATATGTCATAAGAAACATGAATAAGGGGAAATGGGTCTAAGGGAGAAAGAGAGAGTATAATACTTCAACAACATAGAGGAGTCAAAGCTCATACATAAATACACAATATGTCCAACAAACACCTCTAAATACATAGATAAAGCAGGGGACCAAGACAAAGTAACCGGGCTCACCCTCATAGTCAAATAGAACATAAGATAGTTTGCATTAGTACTTTTGAATGTACTAAGCATGTGGGATGCAATGCAACAAGGGATAAGCATCATAATCCAAAATGCATCACGATAGGCAATAGGCATAATATAGCAATATGACATGTATGATTAATGCATAAGTAAAACATTCTCAAGTAAATCATGCTCATATAGAATATCATATGTGAAGGGGAGACCAAGCTAGATTTCCAAGGTATAAACCCCTTGGGGTTGGCGATAATAACACCCATCACCTTAGTGTGTGAGGTACAAACTTCTCATCAAGGTTAGTGATGATCGCACCCAACACCCTAGTGATTGAGATATCAACCCCTCAACTAGTTTGGTGATGATCGCACTCATCACCCTAGTGGTTGAGCAATAAACCCCTCAACTGGGTTGGTGAGAATCGCACCCATCACCGTAGTGGTTGAGTCTTTGACCTATAGACAAGGCCTCCGAATTGGGAATGGTCTACCATAACACTGTAGATAGTATTTATCATGTATATAAGCTCATTTTATCATCATATAGTCAATTATATGCTTTAGACCTTCATTTCCTCAAGAATCCATAATCAGACATTTTATCAAACACCTTAGGGGTGAGTAATGGGGGTAAAAGAGCATGTATTTAGGGATGAAATCATGCACAAAAATTAGTGGTAAAACCTTTAATCAACACCTTGCAACACCCCCAAGACATTCATATCAAAACCCTTCATCAAATCCAACATTAGATCCAAGATTTGAAGCTTAAAACATGCTAAAACAACCATACTTTCATGAACTAAAATCACTATGCAGTAAGTTTCTCAATATACAAGAGCCATATATAAAATCAATTTAAATCATGTAATATTAAGTAAAAGAGGGTTTAGACACCATGGATGGAAGGACCCAATGGCTCAACACCACATGCCTTAGCTTTTGTGAACTTCTTGAAGAAGACTTTAATGGAGATTTGAAGCTTGGGTGAGATCCTTGAGATTGGCCTTGAGTTTAGGACTTGAATTTAGGGTTAGAAATGAGTCAAAGTTTTTGGGGAAATATTAGGGAATGTTTTTAGGTGATATGAGGGTGAAATAAGGCTAAGTATAGGTGAAAATACGTTTGAGAAAACTTAGGTCCAATACTTAGAAAAGTGTGGGTGAACTAGAAAAAGACAATTCTAGAAAATACACCTCTTTGCGTCACGGAGAGGTCGCGGACCCTCATTGAAAATTGCACCAAGAAAAATTTCGTAATTCTATTCCTTTTCTTTAAATTCAAAGTTATATCCTTGTCACACTAATTTGGACCCCCTGAACAAGAACATGAAGTCAAATTTTTGAAATTCCAAATGTATTTTTAGATATACGGAAAACAAGATTCCAGGCACTTCCGAGACATGTTTGCGGAAACTTTTTGGGGTTGTTTCAAATAAAGTCCTCTAAACATGATTTTTATATGAAGAAGATGTTTTAAAAAATGCTTATGTATTTAGTTACTTGACCTTAAAAGCATGATTTCTAAGTATAAAAACATATTAAAAGTTGATTCAAATAATATAGGAATGAGTCTATATAAAATCCTATAGGCATGATCTCTAACATAATTGTCACGCCCCGAGAGGGTACCCTAGACGTAACTAGCACTTAGAGAATACTCTGGGAGGGTTCCCTAGACGTGGCCGATACTCAGACACTATTGCTAGTCCCCAAGTGAACCACTTGACTTCATCACATTCATCATTTCAACATAACTAACCAATCAACGGAAGACTAAAGATAATAAATGGTGGACAATCTCAGTCTCAAATATTATATCAATAGAATAGTGATACGCCCAAATTTATACTCCAAATAGAATAGTAAATCGGTCGTTGATTAAATATAAAACTCAACTAGAGTTGAACTCGATCCTACAGGGAATGCATGAGAATATATCTATTAGCACTATTTTCAGAGGTAATATCTATTCCCAAAACAAAAGTGCATAAAGTAAATATGGGGGGTTTGGTTTTCAAAATAATTAATTAAAGAAAGCAATAAATGAGTGAAAGGATGACTAGATTTCAATCAATTTATATGTGGCTAGGATAGTGTTCCCCATGACATCTAATGCGATAGCCGAATCTAGTGGTAAACTCGTCCATGATTACGTATATAAGATCTAACAAGTTATGTAACATTTAATTCACCTCTTAGTCCCTCTTAAATGCATATCATTCATCATCTTTCGGTCTCAGAACGTCACGTACGAACCCATGTTGTTTATCCCAGAATACTCTTACTTTTCGGTCTCAAGTACTTAGACTAGGTTAAAAACCTCGAATTTCCATCATAGAAATCTTTTCCTAATCAAAACATCCCTTTCGAGCATGCAAAGAATAAAGGCTTACCCTAACGAGTCGACTCATCAAGGAAGAAATTAAAACGAAGATTACTATGATATATATGCTAATCAATCTCGAGACTAAGCCCATATTCGCCTATCTTATTGATTTGTCATAGTTCCCACAACCCTAACTATAGGTTTAGCCTAACATACTCAAGGAATAAAACTCATAATGATACAAGGAATTCATAATAGAAAGACTTACTATTGAAGAATCGATGAAGCTACAAGCTATAAGCTTGAATTCGATAAGCAAAATACCAAAATCTTGTGAAATCTCTAAGAAAATAATATTTTTCAATTTTTTCTAGCCCTAGCCATCCAAGACTAACTCAAAACTAAATAAAATAACCATTTATATATAAAGAAAACCTAATCCTAATTAAAATAGAAAAAATCTGTCGGCATAGACACAGGTCACTTCACGGTCCGTGACACATTGGACGAACCGCCTGGTCGAACTTTGCTTCGTGGGTGAACTGCCGCTCCATATGCCATTGAACAGGCCATGTGGCTTTGAAAGGTCCATGAAATGGACCGTCTGGTGTGCCTTGGTCAATTTTTTTGCTCACGTTTCCACACGCCTCAATGTCACGGACCGTGATTGGTCACATGGCCCGTATAACCCTCCGTCCGGCTCCACTTCAACTTTTTCTACTTGTTCTTCGATAGTACCCCTCTCACATCATTTAGACAGGACTTGGGACGGTACGTGATACTCTCAATGATCCGTGATGCATGTCGTATCATCCCACTTGGTCGAAATCTTTCAACTTTCAATGGTAATACCTTCACGTCACTTTGATAGTTGGTTGTACGACCCGTGTCACTCTCAATGGTCTGTCTGCCGTGCTGTGTGGCCTTCCTTTGTCATTTCACTGCCACACCTTCAAGTGTGAGGCCAAAATGGGCCTCACGGACCGTGCCATAGTGGACGAACCGTGTAGGCCTCCGTGTGCCCACACTAGATTCCCATTTTTCTCTTTTTCATCCCTGTTTTTATAAGTTCGGCCCTTTCTCTATGCCTTAACAATTTTTTTTCCTGAAAAGCGACAAAAAAAACATCAAAATAACACGTTTGCTTGAGAACTTACAAAAATACTTTGTTTAAAGCATTATAAAAGTCATATTTATATGACTCATCAACACCCTCAAATTAGAGTGATTGCTTGTCCTCAAGTAGTAAAAACTCAACCAATAATGCATAAACACAAGTGCTCACTCAGACTATGGATCATCCTAAAATTTTTCAACGCATATGCCCCGCTAATAAGTTCAAGAATGTACTCACACCCAAAATGGAGCCACAAAGATTAAGGTAAACATTATGCATGCATGGTCAATCCATATATGATCAGGAATAAGGCGACCCCAGTTAAGTTAGAAATCAGCTGATGCAAAAGATACTGCCCTCACCATAATGAAGTCTCACACTTAACGTAAGCATGTAAAACAGAGACTATAATGTAGTCACTCACTTTTAGAAATGACTTCCAGTGGACACATACGCCTCGATCATGAACTTGCCCTTATTTTCACCACCTTAACTCTTGAATGGCCTTTTTAAGATCACATTAGGACTTTTTCAGCTTGTAACGTAGGCTCGGGCTCGGGTGAGGTATATTTAGGATTAAAGTGACTAAATGGCCTCTCCTAGACACTTGCTTCAACTCAGCCATTCGCATTTTGGTCACCAACTTTTCTTGCCCCTATTTTTCTACTTTCTATAGTACATGAATTGATTTCCGTGCCAATTCACTCATTTGTATTCTTTTCCTTTTTCTCTTATTGCTTTGCTCACAGTGACAACCCATTTATTTTTCTCTATTTATCACTTTATTCTTTTCCACACTAATTTTTCGGTTCTCCCTGCACTAGCCACCCTTAGCTTAAACCTTTGGCTTAGGTCAAGGTTCACAATATCTTTCTAAATGACCAGGGCCAAAATAAGCCACTCTCAACTTAGGCTTTTGCCCTAGGCGGAGATTCACAAAGTCCTTAGAGAGACCAGGGCCAAAACAAAGATCAACAGATAGATGTTATTTCAAAGAAAAGGTCCATTTAGGCTCAACTTTTGGTTCGAAGGGACAATTTCATTTGGTTGGTCATTTTTCTTGGCTAAGTGAATATTCAACAACTGCGGCCTAAGATCCCCTCCTAATGCAGTCATTCAAGTATTTTAGTGGGACTAACCGTGCAAGTTTTATCTCACAAGTGTGTTGACGAAATTATGTAATTAGCTCACACACACATGGCACATCTTTTACACTAGTTGGTACTTATTACATAGGTATACTTCATTCATCAAAATAGCAACCATACACATATAATACTTACCACAATCTTGCAAGTTAGTCAAGATGAGATGCAAACATGTATATACTTAGCATTGTTAACATAGAACATCACAAAGATCAAATAAGGGCTACCCTAGACTTCTGTGACACTTATATTTATACAAACAATATGACCTAAACATGGCAGTTTTACAAGATAATATACTTGAGAGAAAAGAAACATGGCAAGAAAACTCTCAAGTGGCAATATGCCCCACCCTCTCCAAAAAAATAGTGTAGTGTCCTCACTATACCATAACACATTAAATGAATATGTAGAGGGATAGAACATACCTAGGAAGCCCTAGGCGTCAGCAGTGTCTGTGGGACTGGACCCCTCTAGGGTATCATCATCAGCATATGTAGCACCCGATCCAAAGTTTCTAAAGGAGGATCCTCCTCGTGCCGCCTCTATGGCCAACCACTCTCGTTCGGCCCGTTCAGCTACTTCTTGGCTCTAAGCCCTGGCGACCTTGCGCATTAGTCGGTCTTCTTCCCTCTGTGGGTCATCAGGAGGACGTTTTTATTGACCCTGATGTTTACCCTCGTCCTCTCTCCTAGGCTGCTCCGTGGGTGGTGCGGGTACCTTAGATAGGGCTAGTGGAACACCCCATATGTTATCCAGAGCCTGCGCCGCGAGTACATTGAATTGGTTCATCCCCAACTCTAGAGGTGGGCCCGATGCAAGGGCTGGGCACTGTTCAGTCAACTTAGAAATTTGGGCCTTCATACCATTAATTGTCTATACCAGATCCTTTATTTCATCTCCAGTCATGCTCCCGAACATGCTATGGAAGTATCCCTCCAATGTGTTGACTTGGCTTTGCAGGGTGGCAATTTGGCTCCTAAGGGTGTCGTAACTTTGGTCCACCACCCACTGTGAATGAGACTGGATGACGTGGGGGATCCGATCTACTATCTGATCAACAATGGCTCGTGTTTACCGCTGGTCCGCCACCAATCTAGCAAAAACTGATAAGGCAAATATGCATAACTTTGCTGCACTGGAGGAGCTGCACCACTACCCTTGGGTTGCTCAAAAGCCATGCCTGATGGTGGGGCGGTGGTGTAGTCCTCAAATGGAAAGGGTTGTTGTGAAGGTGCGGATATGAAGTTTGTCGGCCCCTCTAGAGAACGTGTTCTGCTCCTTATGAGCGGGTTTTGGACATCCTTGATCAGGGTAATGTTGGCTACAGCCTTGGGGACTATTCTCTTGTCCAATAAATGAGTGCACCAACCTGTTTATATTGGGAATGAACCATTCACGAGAAGGGCATGCCAGCTCTCTCAGATAAAGCTCGATCCGCATCTCAAAAGCAATGATTCGGGCCACATTTATTCCGAATCTGGACACCAAGCATGCTATAAGAGAAGCATGCAAAGGTTGGAGTGTATTATCATTTCATGTGGGTCTCAGCCTAGCCCGCACCACTGACTACCAAAACTTTGCGGGAAATGTCAACGAGATTTGGCGATAGGACACTTTGGGTTTGTCACCCAAATCGCCTCCACCCCCTAAATGGCTATTCGCTCTGCGATCCATCCCAACAGTGCAACGTTAGATGATGAATCATACATTCGTACTGCGTCCATAATCTGCATGTGTCTCTCTATAAACAGGGCATCTGGAGGAGCTTAGTAGTCTGGCCTAAATAGGAACCAACTGATGGTGCTTTCTAATATATTCACTCGTGTACCATGCACCATTATATGTGACCTCGGGTACCTAGTAAGGGCGACCTGTCTCTTCACCTTTCTCAGTTGGATTCCCTCCATCGAGTTCAGGAGGCTAGCGGCATACTTGGAATATAACTCTTCAACAATGGTGGGGCCGTAGTACCCTGGTGGTTGGTCTATCCAACCGAACTGATATGAATTAAAAGTATCTCTGATGTCCAGAAATCTATCAGGTTGGTTAGTGATTACCCGAACCTCCGGAAGGACAAGCCGCTGTTCGAACCCCGCGGAACCTTTTGTAAGACCGTTGGTGTGGATGTCCTTAGCGCCTGGGATTGTCCATTAATCCCTTAGAAAGACAATAAGTTCCCGGGTTGTTTCAGGGTTTGTCGCCCGGGAGACTGCCAAATGAATGGCCTTATCATCACTGTCTCGAAGTTCGACCTCATTCGCCTGCTCTTCAGTATCATGACCCTCAGCCTCCGCAGTTTGCCCCTGCTCATCCTGGTCTGCAGAATTCTCTTATTTTGGGGAAGCTGCCTCCTTCTCAACTCTCATGGAAGGGGCCCCCTCATCATACTGGGGGGCTCTGCGACCCACTAGAGGAGTCATCACCTGAATCACTCCCAGCCTGATTGCTAGATGATACCATTGGGGAGTCTCGGAGGCATGACATAGGCTCGTCCTTACCACTGCGTCTGACTAAGCTTCGTCATAGAGCCATAATTCCTGCAAGTGACACAAAGGAATACACATTGTTAGAAATTATTGCACACATAAGTTGACACACTAACGAGTACTCAAACTTCCCCTGCGCCATAAAAGGGACAATAACCCTTTAAGAATGGCGTCACTCGCTCTATCATAGGGACATTACACTTAAGAACATATACAAATTAAAAGTAAAAATTAGCCTAAGTAACATAACAAAGGTGAAACAGGGTCAACGGGACCTTACACGACCCGTGTGATGAGACACGGTCCGTGGAAAGGCCCATCAGAGGTCACTTAGTTGCGTGGGTGGCTGATGGCGCGTATAACGGCCTGTTATCAGTGATACGGTCCGTGAACACCGCCGTACATCCCACCTGGGCCAATTTCCAATGCATCACACACACACACCCAAGTTTATGCAATTTCACCCCACTCAAGCATGATTCACTTAACATATTAGCATATACAAGTCGATTTCCCCCAAAAATCATGTCAACAAGCAACAAAAATCCTCAATTTTTATGGGTTAAGCCTTAAGAACTCAACAGTGATGGTTTTCGATACTACATGCATGCCTAACATCAACAATGTACGTTATGGTGCCTTAAATTGAGATAGAATGAATCTTCAATTAAGATCTACACATGCAAGCCCAAAAATCAACATTAGAAGAAAGAGAATTTAGGTTCTTACTTTAAGGAGCAACAATGGGGAAGAAGACTTGCTTGAAGAACTTGAGACCAACAATTAGATTAAGCTACAAATTGTGAGAGAATTCACGAATTGTCACTAAGAAGATGTAAAATATTTGGGGATTTTGAAGGGGAAATAGTGAGAAAGAGAGAGATGGTAGTGGGAGTAGAGAGAGAGGATGAGTGAAAAGTGAAGTGTGGGGGAGCAAGTAGGATTATTTAAAATAATCTTTGTCAACTAAGTTGACCAGTCAAAACACGTCAATGAGACAACTATATCGCCCGTGACATATGTGACGATCCGTATAGACCATCCGTCCCCCATTACTTGGTGCAAAAACATACATACCTAGCACCCACGTGACAAGTGTACATGTCACGGTCACCTGAATGAGCCGTTTCCCATCTCACATGCCTTGAGACATGTCCGTGTGGCCAACCTTAGCAAAATAAACATGTGCCTGACCTTTCGTTCTTCGTTTCACGTAGATAGCTCATCACCCGAGTCATGACATGTTGCACGGTCCGTGTGGACCAACCGTTTCACTCCACTTAGCCATTTTTTTGCGATTCCATAGTCCCACATTAGGCGCACCTGCCTGACGGCTACCCACATGGGTCGTGAGATTGTGGAGGGGTCGTGTACCAGCCCGTGTGGTTACACTTTGTGAACTTTCATCTGTTGTGATGTCTAGTTCCCCATGTGCGCTTCCGTCCTCCAAAATGGCACCTGTAGTCACCTGAAAATACAAATCAAAAACAAGAAATGCATGACATCAATTAAATAAATTTTTTATTTTATTTTATTTTGACGTTATTACAATACATGGGTTGCCTCTCATGGAGCGCTTGATTTAATGTCGTGGCACGATGCAATGTCTTGGCTACTCAGACTTCGTCAATGAGTAAGACCTCTATTTTTGAGGACTCTTCTGTTGCACCTACATACTGCTTCACTTGTTGGTCGTTTACCTTGAATTGATCCCCATGTTTTGGTTGTAGCTTAATTGCACCATGGGGAAACACCGACTAATCATGTACGGGCCAAACCACCTTGAATTTAGCTTACATGGGAAGAGTCTCAACCTTGCGTTGTGTAGTAGTACCTTGTCACTAACGCCAAAGATCTGTTGGGAAATATGCTTGTCATATTGGACCTTCATCCTTTGTTTGTACAGTGTTGTGCTCTCATACGCGTGAAGGCGAAACTCATCCAACTCATTGAGTTGGTCAAGTCTCAAATCAGCAGCCTCCTCCTGATTCATGTTGAGCTTCTTTAAAGCCCAAAGTGGCTTGTGCTCTAACTCCATGGGTAGATGACAGGCTTTACCAAACACCAACTGATATGGGGACATACCAATGGGTGTCTTGTAATTCGTCCTGTAGGCCCACAGTGCATCATCTAGCTTCCCGCCCAATTCGTCCGGGTGACATTTACATACTTGGTTAGGATTTCCTTAATCTCTCTATTTGACACTTCAACCTGTCCACTTGTCTGCGGGTGATAAGGTGTGGCAACCTTATGCTGTCGTACACCATATTTTGCTAGCACTGCACAAAAAACCTTATTATGGAAGCGAGAACCCCCGTCACTAAAAATAGTTTTGGGTGTCCTAAATCTAGAAAAAATATTCCGCCTCAGAAATTGGACAATACTCTTGCTCTCATTGTTTGGTAATGCCACCGCCTCTACCCATTTGGAGACGAAGTCGGCCTCCACCAGGATGTACTTCATTCCATAAGAACTCACAAATGGCCCATGAAGTCAATGCCCCAGAGGTAAAAAATTTCTACCTCAAGAATAGAGGTCATGGGGCAGCTCTTGGCACTTGGAGATGTTACCCTGACGCTGGCATTGATCACACCCAAACACCAAGTCGTGGCCATCTTTATAGATAGTGGGCCAGTAGTAGCCACATTGGAGACTCTTCTTCGTTGTTTTAGCCCCACCATGATGACCCCCACTGCGGATGAGTGACAGGCCTCCATTATGCTCAACATCTCTGCCTCTAGAATGCACTGCCTAATTACCCCATCGATATATTTTCTGAACAAATATGGGTCATCCCATAAGTACCTATGCACATCAAATAGAAACTTTCTTCTCTGGTGAGGGTTAAGATCCTCTAGCATAATATCGCTTACCAAAAAGTTAGCAAATTCAGCAAACCAAGAAATGAGGTCAATAGAATCTGTCAATACCTGCTCATTGGGAAAGGAATCATCGATGTTCAACCAATCTTTCAGTCTTGGCTCATCCTCCAATATGGACAACTGGTCCGCTACATGGTTTTCAGATCCTTTTCTATCTAGGACCTCAAAGTCAAACTCTTATAGCAGGAGAACCCATCTGATCAACTGAGGCTTAGCGTCTTTCTTTTCCATAAGGTATCTCAAAGGGCATGGTCAATTTGCACTATTTATTTGGTTCCCACTAAATATGCCCAGAACTTGTCAAATGCATATACCCCAGCTAACAATTCCTGCTCAGTCACTATATAATTCTTTGACCATCATTGAGTCTTGCCGGCATAGTATATGGGGTGAAAAATCTTGTTGTGCTTCTGTCTGAGCACAACATCCACAACAATTCTGCTTGAATCACACATCAACTCAAACGGGGCAGTCCAGTCAGGTCCAACCACCATAGGAGCGAAAATTAGCATTTGCTTCAGAGTCTCAAAGGCATGCTTGCAGCTATCATCAAAATGGAACTTTGCATCCTTCTCCAATAGTTTGCATAAAGGATGTGCGATCTTGGAGAATTATTTGATAAATTGATGATAAAAACCTGCATGCCCAAGGAAAGTCGGGCCCCGTTCACAGATATGGGAGGCGGTAGTCTCCAATTACCTCGATCTTTGCTTTATCCACTTCTATGCCCTTTTCAGAAATCTTATGGCCAAGATCGATACCCTCCTTAAACATGAAGTGGCACTTCTCCCAATTTAGCACCAAATTAGCCTCCTCACAACGCTGTAGTGCATTTTTAAGATTCAACAGACATGTATCGAAAGAATCACCTACTATAGAGAAGTCATCCATAAATACCTCAAGGATGTCTTCAACAATGTCAGAAAAGATTGACATCATAAAACACTGGAAGGTGGCTGGGGCGTTGCACAGCCCGAAGGGTATCCTTCTGAAAGCAAAAGTCCCATACGGGAAAGTGAAAGTAGTCTTCTCCTGATACTCTAGGGCTATAGATATCTTGTAGCCCGAGTACCCGTCCAAGAAGCAGTACAACCCTCGACCTACCAAGCTATCTAACATCTAATCCATGAAGGGCGTGGGGAAGTGGTCCTCCAAAGTCCATTTATTCAGCTTTCAGTGGTCCATGCACACTCACCATCTAGTTATATGTCTCAACGGGACCAACTTATTATTGTCGTTGGCCACTATTGTCATGCCCCCTTTCTTCGGGACACACTACACTGGACTGACTCACTTGCTGTCAGAAATGGGGTATATCACCCTAGCATCAGCCACTTGATGATCTCCTTTTTCACCAGCTCTTGCATAGGTGGGTTCAGCCTACGCTGGTGCTCAATAATGGGCACAAAATTATCCTCCGATTTGATTTTGTGCATGCATATCCCTGGAGCAATCCCTATAATATCCGTTATAGTCTAACCAATAGCTCGCTTAAACTTTTGGAGAACCCCCAACAATGCCTCCACCTATTTTCACGAAGATCTGTAGCTACAATCACAGAAGGAGTGTTGTTAGTACCCAAAAATACAAACCTGAGGTGTTGGGGTAGTTCCTTGAGCTCCACAGTTGGAGGCTCCTCAATGAATAGTTTAGCTGGAAGTGCGGACCTATTTTGCAGGTCGAAGTCCAACTTTCTAGGAACAAATAGTCAGGTTCCCCTGCCTTGCAACGTATTCACAGTGTTTGCATACCCGCTACTACCATCATCTGGAAAGTTCATCAATACTGCTTCTAGTGTGTCTACACTCATTATTTCCTTAAGTGGGATCTTAGACAGATAATCATCTTCAACATCGAGGATAGACATCACCGCCACCTCTTTATGTCTCTTCATTGCAGAACACATGTTGAACTTCACCTATTCCGTGTTGAGTCTAAAAGTCAGCTCTCCTCGCATCATGTCAACCAATGCCTTGCCAGTTGCCAAAAATGGTCTCTCAAGGATGATGGGAACCTCAAAATCCACCTAACAGTCCAAAATAACAAAATCTTCCAAAAAAATAAACCAACCCACACGAACCAGAACATCACATAGAATCCCTGTGGGTAGCTTTACCGATCTATCTGCCATTAGTAGCCTCATTGTAGTAGTTACGGGGACTCCTAAGCCCAGCTATCTATAAACTGCTAGTGGTATCAAGATGATGCTGCCACCTAGATCACAGAGAGCTCTTGCAAAATCAAATGCTCCAATGATCCACGGGATAGTGAAAGCTCCCGGATCTTCCTTATTTTCTACCAGAGATCTTGTGGCGATAGCACTATAGTGGTGGAGAGTGTTTGCCGGCTTGATCATGGTCGTCCTCTTCTTGGTCACTAATTCTTTCATGAAGTTAGTGTAGCCCGGTATCTGTTCAAGTGCCTCCACTAAAGGAATGTTCACTGAAATCTCTTTTAGCATGGACAAGAACTTCTGAAACTTTCCATCTTCAACCTTCTTTTGCAACCTCTATGGGAGTGGTGGTGGCGGCTTAGGAATGGCTGGCAGAGGTTGGGTCGCTGTTGGTGTCACCTCAGGCTCTTTAGTGACCTGCGGCACTACTGGTGTTACTTTTGATTCCTTACTCAAGTCATCAACATGCTCCTCCACGGGGTTAGGCATCTTGCTTTTAGCTTCCTCCGACCTACATTAATGGGCACAACAGGGTCAGAGAGTACCTTACCACTCCTCATGGTTACCGCTATACACCGTCATTCTTTGGGTTTTGAATAGTGTCGCTCCGTAGTGACCCAACATTTCTCTTATTTATGGCTACTGACAGTTAACCCATTTGCTTCTCTAATTTCTTGATTTAGGTGGAATGCGAGTCGACCAACAGTCGAACATTGGACATCTCCCCTTTTATATCTCGCATCCCTACCTCCATGGGCAAAACCTTATGTTGTACCTTTGCTATCATTTCTTCTAACTTTGAGTTTCCGCCACTATCATTCTGACGCTCATGGTTCTTATAATCATCTCTGTTCTGCTAGTTTCCTTGATATTTTCGATCACGATCATAGTTCCGACCTTTATTATCGGCATTGTATGGCCGGTAACCCCCTGGCTGCCTAAGAAGTTTGCCTCTTTGTCAAAGTTGTAGCCTTGATCATCGTACCTAGGCATTGTATCTATAGTTTTTACCTTTTCTACTCCTCCTAAGAAACGTTTTGCCAGCAAGTCTAGTAGAGTCTTTGTGTGTGCCATTTCTTGATCTCGTTCCTCCTCCTTTCATCGCTGCTCCTCCGTCATTACAAAGATGAGCCTCGAATAGTCTCCATCTCTAGTGTACCATGTTCTTTGTTCTTGGCTACCTGTTCTAAGATCACCACGATGTCTGAGAAAGTCTTAGACATGTATGACCCCCCACAAGCAGCATCAATGATCGACTTAGTCACAAAATTGTAGGACCTGTAGAAGACTTTCTTCAAATGCTCATCTGTGAGAAGATGATCAGGGCACTACTTAACCTTCTGCCTGAATCTCTCCCTAGTCTCATATAGTGCTTCCGTCGGCAGTTGCTTGTGAGAGCCAATGTCATCTGTGATTTTGAGTTATTTTGATGCAAGGAAGAATCTCTCTAAGAATGCCTCCTTTAACTCTCCATAAGTGCGGATGGAATAATATGGAAGCTTATTCATCCACTTAGTTGTCGCACCAGAAAGAGACAATGGGAATAACCACAACCTAATTGCTTGCTGACTGAACCCAGGATTCTTAGACGATTGGCATGCTGCCAGAAAGTTGAGGACGTGCTGATTTGCATCCTCAATTACTGCTCCGCTGAACAACCCTTTCAACTGCAGCATAGTGCTAGTGATAGTGAATTTAACACCCGCGGGAACTGGAGGAAGTACAATAGCTCTAGTAATCCCAGCACCCTCATCATCATCATTCACATCGTGGGGCGGCTGAGGCACTTAATGTCTCACACCGGGCAGCAACACCTGTCTAAGCGGTGTTGCCGATGGTGTCTCATTGCCAGCATTTTTTTCATCACCTAGACCATCGTTACCCCTACCTGTGGGGTTCACCGCCAATTCTCTCTGTCTAGCTGCTTCGCGTTCTTAGGCATTCATTCTGTGGATTGATTTAGTAAGCTCAGGGTCGTAGGGAACAAGTGCTTCACCCTTGCTACGAGTGTTTTGCATGCAATGCTGAATACCTACCAAGAAGAAAAAACACGAAACAAAAGTAAAATTAGGGACTAGTATTACATACTGAAAATAGAAACTAATAGACTATTACTTCACCGTATTTCCCAGCAATGGCACCAAAATTTGATATGCCAAATTTACACTCTAAATGGAATAGTAAAACGGTTGTTGATCAAATATAGAACTTGACCAGAGTTGAAGTCGATCCCACAAGGAATGCGTGTGAATATATTTATTAGCACCATTTTCAGATGTAATATCTATTCCCGAAACAAAAGTGCATAAAGTAAATGTGGGGAGTTTGGTTTTCAAACTAATTAGCTAAAGAAAGTAATAAATGAGTGCAAGAATGACTAGATTTCAAGTCAATTTACGTGAGGCTAGGATTGTGTTTCTAATGACATCTAATGCGATAGCCGAATCTAGTGATAAACTCATTCATTATTATGTATATAAGATCTAATAAGTTATGTAATATTTAATTCATCTCTCGGTCCCTCTTAAATGTAAAATCATTCATCACCTTTCGATCTCAGAACGTCTACATACTAACCCTTGTTGTTTATCCCGGAATATTCTCACCTTTCAGTCTCAAGTACATAGACTAGGTTAAAAACCTCAAATTTCTGTCATAGAAATCTTTTCCTAATCAAAACAATCCTTTCATGCATGTAAAGAATAAAGGCTTACCCTAACGTGTCGACTCATCAGGGAAGAAATTACAACAAAGATTACTGTGATATATACACTAATCAATTTATAGACTTACCCCATATTCGCTATCTTATTGACTTGTCATGATTCCCACGACCCTAGCTGTGGGTTTAGCCTAACATATTCAAGGAATAAAACTCGCAATGATACAAGGAATTCATAATAGTAATATTGAAGAATCGACGAATCCATAAGCTACAAACTTGAATTCGATAAGCAAAATCCTAAAATCTTGTGAAATCTCTAAGAAAATAATATTTTTCAATGTTTTCTAGCTCTAGCCGTCCAAGACTAACTCAAAACTAAATAAAATAACTTTATATATAATGAAGACCTAAGCCCAATTAAAATAGGAAAAATCCGTCGGCATGGACACGGGTCACTTCATGGTCCATAACACGTTGGACGGACTGTGTAACGGTCCATCTAGTCAAACTTCTTCATGGGTGAATTGCCGCTCCATGTGCTGTTGAACAAGCCGTGTCACTTTGAACAGTCTGTAAATAGACCATCTGGTGTACCTTGGTCAATTTTCTCACTCACATCTTCCACACGCCTCAATGTCACGAACCGTGATTAGCCAAACGGTCCGTGTAGCCCTCCATCTGGCTCCACTTCAATTTTTTCTGCTAGTTCTTCTATGGTACCCCCCTCACGTCACTTAGATGGGACTTGGGACAGTTCAATGACCCGTGATGCATGCCGTCTCATCCCATTTGCCAAAATCTTTCAACTTTAAATGGTAATACCTTCACGTCACTTTGACGGTTGGTCATACGGCCCGTGTCACTCCCAACGGTTTGTTTGTCGTGCCATCTGGCCTTCCTTTGTCTTTTTGCGCTGCCACACCATCAAGTGTGAGGACACGATGGGCCTCACAGACCATGCCATGGTCACAGTGCACGAACCATGTAGGCCTCCGTGTGCCCACACTTGATTCCCATTTTACTCTTTTTCATTCATTTTTTTTATAAGTTCGCCCCTTTCTCCATGCCTTAACAATTCTTTTCCAGAAAAGAAACAAAAACAAACATCAAAATAACACATTTGCTTGAGGACTTACAAAAATCCTTTGTTTATAAAAGTCATATTTCTACAACTCATCAAATAGGCTAGTATAAAGGAAACTAGCTCAACAAAATCTCAAGATCAGCAACTCAGCTCTAGTATATGAAGCCTATATCCCTATCAACTAGTATCAATGATAGATCCATGACTACCTTAACACAAAAATAGATCTAGTTTAAAGCCTAACTTTAATTATTAGATGTAAATAAAATATGGATCCTCCGAAGCAAGGGAGGCTCATCAACTGAGTTGACTGCAAAAGATCCTCAACAGTGTGCTATTGACGATCTCTAGTACCTGCCTCTACATCATAAAATGATGCAGTCCAAATGGATGGCATTTTGTGGATTGTATTAGTATGTAAAATGGTTGAATGAAACAGATACAAGTAGAATAATATAGAAATTACATCAACTCAGAAGATACTCAATCAAAATGTCAAATGTTTATGTCAAGCAACAATAAAGAGTAGACATATGATCCATCAAAACAAATCCTACCTCATCTAATTAAATCAACTCAGAGTACTATTAGTGTGGGACCTATCTAGGAGTTTCTCTTATCCGACAACAATTGCTTATGCGCTAATGATTATACAACAATCCCATTGATGTTGCCACAACCGTTCCGTACTTGCCAGGTAAAGAATGAATCGAATCCACAAGGGATCTATTCTCTCAAGTCCTCTATTGCTTTCATGGAATTCAACTCAAGATGGAACCTCTGATGTAATGGTTCAATCCTCACCTATGTTTGGCGATGTAGTTAATAACTACGAGTTAGATTTACCCTTACTCATTTCGGTGCTCGAGCTCCTCCCAAGACTCAATGCTCATAAGAACATCCATCTTAATCAACCATATCAA
Source organism: Solanum clarkiae (assembly GCA_011800125.2). Classification (NCBI taxonomy): domain Eukaryota; kingdom Viridiplantae; phylum Streptophyta; class Magnoliopsida; order Solanales; family Solanaceae; genus Solanum; species Solanum clarkiae. The sequence goes on along the minus strand of JAABOM020000110.1, from coordinate 13,308,187 downwards.
TTAGTCTCATAGAGACTCTCATCATCTCATTAACTCAAAATCTATTGGGCCTTTCGACCTATCATCTCAATTATCTCATCAACTCAATTCTCATTCAATAGTTCAAGGCTCAGATCAATTACTAAGAGGAAGTCAATTAGACAAATCTCTAGTGCTTAATTATGGATACTCATAGGACCATCAAGTTCTATCAACTCATCATCAAGCTCATATCATAATCACAATCAGCTTTCTTAACTGAAGGCTCTAGACTCAATTCCCTAGGTTCATTATGCATTTTTTTACGAAATCACATATAGAGCTTATGAAAATAGCTCATGTAAAAATATTTATTCAGTAAATTAAGTTTGTGATGATCATCAATATATGAAAATACACATACAATGTATAATTTTCAAGAAAACATCAAGAAACATGCATGGAGACTCAATGTACTCACAATATTTCTATTACCATCAATGGGCGTATATGGAAGGACATTCTCATGTTTTACTTTAGCCTTACCTACCTGGTATAAAGCTTTCACACTCAATCTCATAAGAATGCTCCTCGATTTTCTGAAATTCTCGCTCCTCTTCTCTTCTCTTTAGCCCTAGTCTTTGTTAGAAACTTAGAAAAGACTTAGGAATGGGGATTAAAATAATTTTTTGCTCAAAATGACCCATTTTGGTCATGTTTTATATTTAGGAGAGGTTGAAAAAAGTCTAGAATACCCCTCAGGAGAAACTGAAAAAAACGCACTTCAGGGAAGCAAGTCTATGACACGAACTTGGGCATTTTTCAGGGTTTTTGCTGAAAAGCTTCCGATCGAGTTTTCCGATCACATAAAAAATATTAGGACCACATCTGAGTATAAGTCTGTGGCAGGTCCGCGTCGTGGGCTTGTCTCACACTTATTCTGGAATGCGTTTTTGCATCGAAAAATTTCTTTTGATCTGGTTGCTCTAAAAATCAACTAAGACCATTTTTCCACACACTTTCTTATGTTTATCGCATTTTTGTTCTAGGATTTTCTATCAGAGCTTGTGAAGATGCATTATGTGCACATCTCTCTTCAAGGGGGTATTTTGGTAATTATACCAGGTGTTACAATAATATGCCAAGATATGGAATTCTAGCCATGAAAAATATTCCTATGGACATGATTTTCTAGATGTTAAAAATCTCCTTGACAATTCTAAATATAGATGCATACTGAAAATGAATCTAACAAGTTAACATGAGAAAGGTTGTTTTACAAAAAAAGAATCCAAATTAAAAAGGGAAAAGACTAAAATATGTCATCGAACTTTGAGAAAAGGCTCATTTATACGATCCGTTAAAATTTGGGCTCATTTATATCATTACTGTTTGAGAAACTCATCTATGCCATTATTTTTAACTCCGATTTTGCAAAATAATTTAAACAACTTTAAACACTTTTAAATCAGACTTTTGGATCAAATATAGTCTTTTTGGTCACTCTTCTTCAAGAATACCAAAAACACATGAAGAACACCAAGAACTCCCAAATTTTCATCTTCTTCAAATATTCACGGAATCACCCCAAAATTCAAGGCAGCATTCCATCTGAGCTAGATAGCAAAACTCATACTCTTTGAGCTCGAACTCAACCTAACTCAACAAGATCCACTTGAAAATTTTCTTCAAAATTTCAAAACTTTAACCTTCTTTAATTGCAAAATTTTCTCCTCAACTCTAAATTAATTGAAATTTTGAACATAGAATCACAAAATACTAAGGAATAAAGATCTAGTATAAAAACAACAATAAAAATACGAAGCAAATTTTTTTTTTAAAATTTTTGGGATTGATTTCTCTTTTTCTACTTTTGAAATATTTTTTCACCTAGTGTTGTGGAACTTTGAAGAAAAATTTCAAGTAGGTTTTGTTGAGTCAGGTTAATTCGAGGCAAAAAAATATTGAGTTTTGGTATCTAGCTTGGAGGAACATTACTTTTGAAATTTGGGGTGGATTTGTGAATATTTGAAGAAGTTGAAAATTTGGGAGTTCTTGGTGTTCTTCATGTGTTCTTCACTTTCTTGAAGAAGAATGACTTAAAAGACTACATTTGATTCAAAAATCTAATTTAAAGAGTTTAAAGTTGTTTAAGTGGTTTTGCAAAACTGGAGTTTAAAAATAATGAAATAGATGGGCCTTTCCCCGAACAGTAATGACATATATGAGCCAAACTTTTAACGGATGACATAAATGAGTCTTTTCTCAAAGTTCGAATAATATGTGACGAATAATAACAAAACCATATTAACAGTTACATTTCTAACTTATGCCATTTTTCCCAATTAACTATGTAACTATTAATAAACTTTTAAGGGATGATTAACAATTAATCAAAATGTAGTCATCATAGCAAAACAAAAAGTGTAATCAAAGATATAACTCCCATAGGCAAGTTGTCTATTTTAAGAAAAGGGTACGGTCATTAAATGATTATTCTAAGGATAATTTTGCTTTATATTGGACAAAGAAAACTTATAAGAAGATAGGCAAATTCTTTTGTAACGCATATGATAGAATGAAATAAGGTGGTGTTAGAATTTAGAAGTTAATCTTAAACCATTTTATTTATTTAGATCAGTATCTCGTGAAATGAGTCATACTTCAATCATAAATAATTGTCTAAAGCATGATACTATGATAATTAAAGCAAATAAGCACTCACAAGTAGACTTTGACAAAATAAAAAATAAATACGGGTAGCACTTATTCTCCTCTCCCATAAGTATTCCCCAAGTTTATTTATGTTATGATAGAGAGTTAATACAAATTATTACAAGCTGAATAAGTTTTGAAGGAACAACTTAAAGAATACAAAAATTAAATAAATAGATAAAGGACCCTAAATAGCAAAGCGATCCAAATTTCCCAATCCCAAGCGAACTCTTCAGGTCTTGAACGGACTAAGATCCTGTTAGAATATGCACTAAGAGAAACATGAGATGAACATTATGAAAAAAAATTATCATATAAAGGGACACACAAACCTGTGCCTCTTAACAAGGACATAGGCACAAAAGTTAAAGTAATACAGTTAAGAAGAAGGAATTCAAAAATCGATGATACCACAACAATCTGAGCTGCAATTTTAAAAATTCTACCTCCGACACATCAAGATCACAAGAATCTAAAGAGTTTCGAGCAGTGTTTGAGTCGTGGAGGGTACAAAGCTCAGAGCAAACCAGCAATAACAAGACAACATTCAAAAGTAGGCCAAAAATGATATGCAAAACGTATCAGGTAAGAATAATTTAATATATGATATTTTTGAGAGGCGTATGAAACATGTTATAATTGTCTAGAATCTGTATGTGTGTAAAAACATGATCCCAGAGTGAGATGAGAGGTATTTTTTATAGATGAATAGAGGGCAATGCAAGAAAGAATAGGATCAGCTAAGAGATAAATCACACCAAGTTTTCCTTAAGCAGATGAAGACGGTCAATTAAGGTGTATATGTAAAATCTTTTCCTTAATTATGTAAAGCGAATCAATTAAACACAGGAATTAGGTACAAGTTACCATAATAGAAACAAGTAAGAATCTAAAGAAATCAGAAATTAAATTTTACTCAATAATAATAAATATTAATTATGCCTATTATAAAGGGAAAAATAGTCAAGAAGATTATATTTTACCATGTTTTAAATTAATAAGGAAAATCATGCTATAATTATGTTAAATACACCAAATATTATATCTTCAACATAGTGCAGGAGGGAGTGAAATATACAAAAAAAAACAGTGAGTGATCAAATTTCGTATCAAATTTGCTCGAGGAAATATCAAAATACTAATGCTCTCAATAGATTTTAAAGCCAAATCATGGCAAGAGATTCTATAAAAACATAATTGTAGTGCAAGAACAAAAATTCGGGAGCCAATAACCAGAAATCCTAATGATTCAAACTTAAAACTTCTCTACAATAGAACAAGAATTCTCCATGTAGATTAGAATAGAGCATAGTGTATTAGGAATTAACAAGTAAATAGCAAACTTAATCTTCAAACATGAAAAAACTTAGAGGACAAAATCATGAATCTATCAGTACCAACAACCTTCATAGTTCCCACATAATTTAGAAACTTAAAGCGACAGAAGAGAAAACAAAGATGCATTAGCCTCGGTAGTAGGAGGAGTAGTACTAGTAGTAGATCTCAATCGTTGGATGAAAATAATGGATGGTCATGATTAAACTTTGTAATAGTAGTATTTGTAGTAATAATAATATTAATAATAGATCTCAACTGCTAGATGAAAATGATGGATGGTCATGATTAAACTTTGAGACATGGGTCGAATTCAGATAGAAGATGGGTCATTTGGTGGCGGTAGTAGTAGTAGTAGAGGTAGTACTAGTAGTAGTAATAGTAGTAATAATAGATCTTAACTGTTCAATGAAAATGATGGATGGTCATGATTAAACTTTGAGACATGGCTTGGATTCGCATAGAAGATGGGTCATGTGGTGGTAATAGTAGTAGATCTCAATCGTTGGATGAAAATGATTGATGGTCATGATTAAACTTTGAGACATAGTTCGGGTTCGGATAGAAGATGGGTCATTTGGTAGTAGTAGTAGTAGTGAAAATGATGGATGGTTATGATTAAACTTTAAAACATGGGTCGAATTTTGATAGAAGATGGGTCATTTGGTGGTAATAGTAGTAGTAGATCTCAATCGTTGGATGAAAATGATGGATAGTCATGATTAAACTTTGAGAAATGGGTCAGATTCAGATAGACGATGGGTTATTTGGTGGTAGTAGTAGTAGATCTCAACCATTTGATGAAAATGATGGATGGTCATGATTAAACTTTAAGATATTGATGTGCTGTCAAAATACAACACTTTTGATGCTTAAAACATGGAATTTTCTGTGTTCTCAATGCGACGTTAGATGGTTTTATGTGTTTTTTTTGTTATATTTGCACGATTCCAAGTTTACCCTTGATTTTGGAAAGAAATACAAAAGTTGTTAATTTTTGATATAGTACGAAACCCTTTAAGGGTCGTAGTTTATTCTACAGGCCGTGAAGTAGTTTTGCGGAGAATTATAGTGAGGGGATAAATTTTTTGAAGTTGATTTTATGAATATGCACATGGGTCACGGAATGATTTAGAGTCGTAGGACATGGTTCATGTCCTGAGGATCAAAGATTGGGACTTTCTGAAGATTCATCAGACGAAACCCCCTTACGAGTCGTAAACCACTTTACAGGTCGTAGAGGGAGTGTAACACTCCGTATTTTCTATATGCTAGTCCTGTCTATATGACACTTGACATGGGCTTATGGTATATGTGAGGGACTAAGTTTATTTTCTATGAGTGGTGATAATTTGAATTGAATCGAGAGTTGTTCTGATAATCCACATGTTGCAGCGGGTATGAGTCTAAGTAAAACTCGACGAAAACATTCAAATTCGAGATAATAAGATGCTATTTGAGTTGAAAGTCTAAAGTAAGGTATTAAGATACAATATATGGGATTAAAATTTGGAAAATGAGGTAAGATAACGCGCTTCCTGCTTGACTTAACGAAGCAAGTAGGTGCATCACCTACTTAGACTTTTTGACCAACCTAAAGGGCCAAGTAGGTGCACCACCTACTAAGGCTTGTTTGGCCATCATAAAGGGCCCAAGTTCACTAATCATTTAACTAAAACTCCTGGCCTAACCCAATGAAGGAAAAAGGAGAAGGATGGGCAGCCAAGGCCCAATAAGTTGAGGTCCAAAAGGCCCATGCTAAAAACACCAAGTAGGTGCATCACCTACTTGGTAAATTATGGCCAAATTTGAGGAGAAAGTCAGCCAAAGTTGGTCAATTTAAAAGAGAATATCACCCGCTCTTTTTAGCCATTTTTCACATGAGAAAAATTTAAATTCTAATGTTCTCTTTCTTCCTCTTTTATCTTCATATAGCAGCCAAAAAATCCCTTAGGGTTCTTGAGTATTATCCCTCATCTCAAGCTAGGATTGAAAGAGAGTTCAGCTCTTGGAAAATATAAGTTAAGAGAGCAAGAGTCCCCAACAAGTAAGGTAAACTACTACACTTTTCTCCCTCTTTTGTGCTTTTGTTAATTAGGGAACTTTATATGTATCAGTGAGGTCAGAGTGGTCCTTTTTATGTGATGTGATCTCATGGGAAGGTTTGCTGGTGGTTTGTGCATGTTGGGATAGCCATGGAGGGAAGTCCCCTTTAATTTCAATTGTGAGCTCCTTTTAGAACTTAAAGTGTAATGTTTGTAGAAACTCATGAGACAATGCTTGGATACCATAAGTTCACATTGCTCCTGCTACATTATGGTATTTAGGGGCTGTTTTGTGTATGTGACGATAAGAGGTGCGACCACAATGCAATTAGAGGAGAAGAGGTTGAAGGAACACCCTTAGTTTGGTAATTTTGGGCTTGTGCCCAAGTATAACTTGTGGGTGTGAGTGAAATGCCTACATGTGTTTATTCACTACTTATACTAGTTTCATCACCCACTCAATTGTAGATAAATATTTGAAAAAAGGGGAGATTCATTGAAGTGATAATGAGGTGGCACGACAAGGTTTATAAGGCTATCCAATCCTATATTTTTTGGCATGAAATCAAACACTCGCATCACTATCAAGTAGTAAGCTTCCCAAGTTCTATTCCAATAGTGGAGATACTATTTCTTAGTAGCTTTACTCCTTCAAGCACTAGCAGGAGGAGTCCATGTTCATTCATAAGGCCAATTATGTTCTTTATACTCCTAAGTAGTACGTCAATGTTATATTTGATTTTTATATAATAGTACGACCTTCATTGACTATTCTCCCATCTTATATTACTGGTACATAGTTCCAAAGCTCCAAAATTTATTATGACCACCAGCATAACAATCTGAAAGTAGTAAAAAAATAGTGTTCACAGTGCGTATGTGGCAGCCCGAGGGCAAAAGCCTAGAATGGGTTGATCTCTCTTGGTTCATAAGGGTGCAGCCCAAGGGCAAGAGCCTAGCATGGGTCGATCCCGATTTGTACAGTATGAGTACAACATCCTAGGGGTTAAAACACCTAGCATGGGTCATCCTATTTTTACCACTGATGAGCTGGTCATGTAACACACTTCAAAAGAAATTCATAAAACACGGAAGAGTAAAGAAAAGAATGAAATGTAATGTAAATGGTTCCCCAAGTTAACCTAGGTGGTCTTTTATTATGGTATGTAGATTTATATAGCGCCATTTGATTTCACTTCAGTTTTCATTTTACTTATACTATTTCCTTACATATTCAGTACATTATTTCGTACTGATATCCGTTTTGAGGGATATTGCAATTCATGCTGCAGGTATAGGTACTCCATCTAGTAGACCTTCGGTGTAGGCACCCGACATTCAGTTATTTTTGGTGAGCTCTAAGTTGATCCGGCGCTTTACTAAGTCGTTAGTATATGCATTTTTGTATTGTATAATAGTTCAAAGTAAGGCGGGCCTGTCCTGAACTATGTTATCTTGTAGAGGCTTTATAGACTTATTGTATATAGTTCAATAGCATGTTGTCTCTAAATAGTTACGACCTCAATGACCAAGTCTAGTACGTAAGTTTTGGTGTTACCTATTTTGATCTCTTATCACTACGAGGTTGCATGACCTTTCACTGATGTGTAATTGTCATAATCATATGCATAGTGAGTATAAGTTGTATGTTGGTTCTATCAGGCCTTGAGGGCATCGAGTGCCTGTTCATCCTTATAGGTTTGGAGGCATGACAAAAGTGGTATCAGAGCGGGTCATCCTAGGGAGTCTACAATGTTTTGTCTATGTAAAGTCTTTCTTATGGGTGTATTGTTCCCCACATCTTTAAACATGCGTCTACAAGACATTTATGAGCTGCCTCTTTTATTTCAGAGCCTAGATCGTGCCATAGAGCCATTATCGTAGGTGGATCATATCTAACCCACAAATTGTTTGTGTTTATATATAGTATAAGATGCCTGTCACAAGGAGAAGAAGTGTAACACCCTACATCTTATAATTCTAGTACTATGAAAATGAAACATGATATGATTTGGTCAAATTAGCGCTAATTTTTAAAAGTGCTTGATTCTCCAATTAAAGGGCGATACGTATGTCTAACGCTGAAGAGGGTCGAGTGTAAATAAGTTTTAAGTAGCATTGAGAAGATCATGGCCTCAAATGAAGTGAGATAAGTGAGGTGCTTGTAGGAATTATGAAGCTAGCAGGTGAGTCACCTACTTTCTTAGCTTAAATTTGCTAGCTAAACGGAGATAAGGCCCGACGTCGAATTTGTCCAATTTCGATTATGAATAAAGTTCGTGTTAAGGATGTAACTTTAGCCCATATTTTAGCATCATAAATGGACTATATTTTCAGCCCAAGATTAATAGAGAAAGGGCCCAAGTACAACAAAACTCACTTGGTGAGTTGGGCCAAAACTAACTAAGAGAAAGGAAACAAAATAGGCAGCAAAGGCCCAACCAATTTGAACCCAATAAGGCCCAAGTGAAAGAGAAAAATGGTACTTTGATTTCTTGATAAAATAAGTCTTAAAATGAGAAAGTTAAGTAATCCAAGTGCTCCTTTAAAAGGGGCTTAAAATCAACTCACTCAAGTCATTCAACTTGAACAAAAAAAAAAAGATTTTCTTAAGGCTTTCTATCTACACTTGTTAACTTTGTAAAACAGCCAAAAGGAGATTTTAGGGTTCTTGAGGAGGACCTCAACCTTAAAGGTAAAGGTAAGTGATTATAGTTGTATGTTTAGTATGGTTATCTTATGCAATACAAGAGACTATGTTGGTTATGTCTATGCTGAAATTGTTGGACAGCATATGTTCCAAAAGTTGTACATTTTTCTTGTTCATTTGGAAGTTTTTCTCTTTTTCGTTGGATTAACTATGAGGGGAGGCTACTTTTCTTAATGTGTATTGGTTCTATAATAATTTATAAAGGCTGCTACACTATTTTTACAGTCCGCGAAAGTAAGTTCTTGTGTGATATTATAATTTTGCTCGTAATAGAACTTGTGGACTGATTGATTGGGGGCTATGCTTTCACGTCCTCCACCTATTTTGAGGGTCGTTTTTGAACTATTTTAGGACTGTATGTATGTACAAATGCTGTGGGAATAGTTTGGTTGAAGTTGGAATAGGTTTGAGATTGTCGATGTTAAAATGGGGCAAAGGGACGTAACATTATGCCACTTATTTGTATGTTGCATAGAATTGTTATGTGTTGTGCTTTATGGGTTATTGTAAGACTGTTATGGAACTAGAACAGGCTGCACATGATATGTATATAGGAATTTGTGTTAGAAAATATGATTAGGGGCGGAAAGGTTGAAAGAATGCGCTCGGGTTTATAAATACCCGTTTGCTGCCCGTATGTTGTTTTTTTTACGAGATTGGGCTGCCAAGATTTATATATTGGCTGCTAATGCTAGGTTTATTACCTATTGTGTTGTAGATAGATATTTGAAGGAAGGGAAGGTTATCTCGAGGTAATAACGAGGTCATATAGCAAGGTATGTAAGGCTACTTGATTTCCTATTATTTGGTACGAAACTAGATCCTTCCCCTGCACATAAAGTCATTTACCAACTCCAACACAACTATTAACCTTGTCTCAACTCTTTCACATATTCATATGCTCCCATACATAATCACATTTGAATATGCATACATACTTAGATACCAAGATACATGAATTCGTTCTACTAAATAAAGTTCATGTGTTGTTCTACCTCCTATACATTTCATTATTTGTGTAACTTACTCCTTTCATTATGGTGTTGTCTTTTGTGATTATTTACATGTCATATGTTGTATCTACAGTCCTACAACTCCAATATTACGACTACCAAAAGAATCATCTCAAAGGTAATTGCAAGATAAAGTAAAGTATATTGCTTATTGATGGGTGGTAACTCGATGGGTGGAAGAATCACCTGGCCAGGGTCGATCCTATCACAGGGGAGGGGGGTAGCCCAAGGGGTTAAAGGAAAAGCCTAGCCAGGGCCGATCCCGATATTGATTTACCACTGATCGGTTGGTCATTTGTATTACTTGCTATGCACAGATTATACAGTAAAGGTAAAGTAATAAAAAGAACATAAAGTACATGATCCCATAGTATAACTAGTCTTATCCTACACTAGTGCATAGTTTTACTTGAGTTCTTACTTCATATATGGTATTTCCTGCCTTACATATTCAGTACATTATCTCGTATTGACGTCCCTTACGGGGGACCTGCATTTCATGTTGTAGGTACAGGTGCTTGTAGCTCTCCCTAGTTGGAATACAGGATATCGAGCTGCTATTACCAAGCCCCAGGTTGCTTCGGAGCTTTGTGTGTGTCTAGAGCTTATATTTTTGTATTGTACAGTTAGTCGAGGCAGGGCCTGTCCCGACCCTTATCATATACTTTTCCTTATCTAGAGGCTTTGTAGACTATGTAAGTTAAAGTGTGGTCACGTCTCATACCTCAGACAACGTGGCCCCAACGGCCTAGCCATATGCATTTCCTTTTTGCTTGTTATTACTGTTTACTTTCTTAAAGGCATGTTGAATATAAAAAAAATCCCTTATAATATGTATAGAAAGCGCATAGATATAGGTTGGTTCTCCCGAGCCTCATCGGCAACTGGTGCCAGTCCGCCTTAATGAAACTTTGGGCATGACAGAATTGGTCTCAGAGCGGGTCATCCTAGGGAGTCTACAAAGCTGTGTCTATGTAGAGTCTTGTTTATCGATGTGTTGTGCACCACTTTTTTAATCAGGAGGCTACGTGGCATTTAGGAGTCGTTACTTTCTTTTCATTCTTTAGATCGTGCCATAGAGCTAAGTATAATAGGTAGATTGTGTCTAATCCCAAAATTTTTGTGTACAACAAGTATGCCAGAAACCAGGAAAACAAATGTAAAGAGAAGGAAGTGGAGGTGGTGGTTGGTATACCCAGTCAGGTGAGACAATGAAATGAGGTTCAAAAGGAGTCTCTGTCACAGACATCTCCAACTCCTCCAGCTCCTAATGAACTCAGAAGTAGTGAAATTCCCCTAGAAACACCTATCGATGCTACCGTGCAGGATCTGAGAAATGCAGTCCAACTATTGACCCGTATAATTACTGGCCAAGGTCAAAGATAGGAAGGTCCGATTATAGGTGCAAGTGGTGTGAATAGGGCAACTGGCACAAGGATACATGATTTCCTTAATTTGGACCCTCCATCCTTCACTGGGTCAGATCTTAATGAAGATCCCCAAGACTTTATTGATCAGATTAGTGCACTTTAGATGTTATGCATGTGAGTGTTACAAAAGTTGTCGAGTTAGCGACATATAGGTTGAAGGGTATGGCTATATTGGGGTATGAAGCTTGGAAGCAATCTAAGGGTATAGACACACCCCCAACTACCTAGAAGGAGTTCAAAGAGGCATTTCTTGACCATTACTTCCCATTGGAGATTCGAGAGTCCCGTGCGGATCAGTTCTTAGATCTCCACTAAGGGAATATGAGCGTGCGGGAGTATAGCCTTCAATTTAATTCCTTGGCCAGGTATGCCCCTAATGTAGTTGCTACTATAGTAGATTGAGTTCATCGATATGTGGATAGATTGGATACGTATCTGGTCAGAGACTGTGCCATTGCTTCCTTGAACAAAGACATGGATATAGGGAGAAAGCAAGCTTTTACATAGAAATTGGAGAATCAAAGGCAAAGGAGAAGGGCACAAAGTTAGAAAGGGCGCAGTCCAAGAGGGCCAGGTCTATAGGGCATTTTATACCACCCCAAAGTGAGCTTAGGCCTCAATTTTCTAATAGACCACCTAGGCCATCATCCTCCAACTCTGCAGCCAGTGCTCACCACAACTTCAAGGGTCTAGAAGTAATCAGTTCGGTCAACGAGGGGACGGACAAAGTACACGGACAATGGGATATTCAGTAAGAGAGCAAATGACTCCTAGGAAACCTTGTAACCAGTGTGGAAGAATTCATTCAGTTATATGTCGTGTTGGGATAGACTCTTGTTATTGGTATGGTGCATTAGGGCATGTGATAAAAGATTGCCCAAGAAGGCGTATGAGTGGTATAACACAATCTACTGGGTTAGCTGTTGCATTATCATCGTCAGTTCCTCCATTATTTAGGGGTCAACAAGAACCTATGGGTCATTGTAGAGGTGTTAGAGGGGCAGCTAGCTCTAGCAGAGTCTAGAATCAGACTTATGCTCTAGGGAGTCGGCAAAATTTCGAAGCCTCACCTGATGTGGTCACAGGTACATTATCCATCTTTTTACATAATGTATATGCATTAATTGACCCTGGTTCTGCACTATCATACATTACCTCACTAGTTGCTGGGAAGCTTAAGAGAACACCCAAATTATTAAACAAACCATTTGAAGTATCTACACCAACTGGTGAATCTATTAGGGCTAGAAGGATTTATTATGACTATCTAGTAACTATTTGTGACCGTGACACATTGGCTGACCTTATTGAGCTAGAAATGGTGGAATTTGATGTTATAATGGGT
>JAABOM020000110.1:13261546-13295536 GCA_011800125.2 Solanum clarkiae | reverse complement strand
TTGTGTCCCTAAACTCCTTTGGAAGGACTTCCAAAACTTTGCAGTGAATTGAGATCCTCGGTCAGATATAATGGAGACTGGAACTCCGTGTAGCCTGACTATCTCTTTAAGGCATAGAATGGCGTCCTCTTTAGTTGTATAATCACTCCTAACTAGCTAGAAGTGTGCTGACTTTGTGAGTCTATCAACTATTACCCATATGGAGTTAAACTTCTGAAATGAGCGAGGCAACCTGATAACAAAATCCATATTGATCATATACCACTTCTATGTTGGAAGCTCTATACACTGCAAATAACCTTCTGGCTTTTAGTGTTCTAATTTCACTTGTTGGCAATTTGGACATTGAGCCACAAATTCTGCAACATCCTTCTTCATGCTTCCCTACCAAAACATTCCCTTTAGGTCATGGTACATCTTAGTTGATCCTGGATGGATGGAATATCGGGAATGATGGGCTTCTTCCATTATCCTCTTTCTTAATCCATTATTATCAAAAACACATAATCTATTTTGACTGTAAAGTACTCCATTTTATGTAAGGTCAAAGCCCTTTATCGTACCCTGACTCACCTTTTCATTAAGTTGTCATAGAACAGGATCCTCGAACTGTTTTTCTTTCACCTCCATTACTAATGAAGACGCTGCTTCATTATGTACAATAACCCCTTCCTTTGGAGTTTCAAGAAGACGAATTCCCAAACTGGCTAGCTGACATAGATCCTTAGCTACTCCTTGACTTACCACAGCTTGATCACCAGTATTTATGATTTCCTTACGACTTAGAGCATCGGCTACCACATTTGCTTTCCCCAGGTGGTAAAGTATATCAACGTCATAATCCTTTATTAGCTCTAGCCACCTCTGCTATCTTAAGTTTAGGTCTTTCTGCTTAAAGATGTATTGCAGGCTTTTATGATCAGTATATATGTCAACGTGAACCCCATATAAATAGTGGCGCTATATTTTCAGAGCAAATACAACCACTGCTAGCTCAAGATCATGTGTTGGATAGTTTTTCTCATGTGGCCATAGCTGTCTAGATGTATAATCAATTACCCTACCATTCTGTGTCAGTACACACTCTAAGACAACTCCTGAAGCATCACAATACACTGCATACCCCTCGGTGCCTTCTGGAAGTACTAGCACAGGTGCAGAAGTTAGCTTATTTTTCAGTTCCTGGAAGCTCCTTTCACATGCATCATTCTATTGGAACTTGGTTTCCTTATGTGTCAACTTTGTTAGAGGTGCAGAAATAGAAGAAAAACCTTCGACAAACCTCCTATAATAACCTGCCAAACCTAGGAAGCTCCGAACTTCCATGGATGTTGTTGGTCTAGGCCAACCTTTCACAACCTCTATCTTTTGTAAATCAACCCTTATTCCCTCATCAGACACAATATGAGCCAAGAATACCACTAAATTTAGCCAAATTAACATTCAGAAAACATGGCATACAACTGTCGATCACGAAGAACTTGTAACACCTGTCATAAGTGATTTGCGTGGTCCTCTTCTGATCTTGAATATACCAAAATGTCATCTATAAACACTATCACAAACACATCTAAGAATGGCTTGGATACCCTATTCATCAGATCCATAAAACTGATGGTGCATTCGTTAGCCCAAATGATATAACAAGAAATTCAAAGTAATCGTAGCGTGTTCGGAAAATAGTTTAGGTATATCTTCCTCCTTCACCCTCACTTGGTGATAACATGACCTCAAATCGATTTTTGAAAAGCATTTGGCACCCTGTAACTGATCAAATAAATCATCAATCCTAGGGAGGGGGTATTTATTCTTGATTGTCACCCTATTCAATTGTCGATAGTTGATTCGCATTCTCAAAGTGCCATTTTTTTACGTACAAATAGCACTGGTGCACCCCGAGGGGACACACTAGGTGTTATAAAACACTTATCCAATAAGTCTTTTAACTGCTCTTTTAATTTATGCAATTCTGCTAGGGCCATTCTATATGGAGGGATAGAAATATATTGAGTTCCTAGAAGTAAGTCAATACCAAAATCGACCTCTCGTTTTGGAGGTCAGCCTAGAAGTTCTTTAGGGAACATATCAACAAATTCATTCACTAATGGAACTGATTGAAGAGTTGGTGATTCTATCTCCATATCCCTCACTCTAATTAAATGGCCCTTAGATATCATCTTTTTGGCCTTAAAATAAGAGATAAACTTCCCCTTTGGTGCCCCAACATTGCCTTCCCATTCAAGAACTGCCTCATTTGGAAAGTGGAAGTACACTCTCTTACTTCGGCAATGTACGGTGGCATAGTAGGAAGCTAACCAATCCATACCCATTATAACATCAAATTCCACCATTTCTAGGTCAGCCAATGTGTCATGGTCACAAACAGTTGCTACACAGTCATAATAGACCCTTCTAGCCATAATAGATTCACCGGTTGGTGTAGATACTTCAAATGGTTTGTTCAATATTTTGGGTATCCTCTTAAGCTTCCCAGAAACTAGTGGAGTGATGTATGATAATGTAGAACAAGGGATAATTAATTCATACACATTATGTGAAAAGATAGACAATGTACCTGTGACCACATCAGGTGAAGCTTCCAAATTTTGTTGACTCCTTAGAGCATAAGTGCGATTCTGGACTCCACTAGAGCTAGCTGCCCCTCTAAGACCTCTACCATGACCCATAGTTGCTTGTTGACCCCTACCTAATGGAGGAACCGATGAAGATGATGCAAAGCTGACCCAGTAGATTGTGCTATATCACCCATATGCCTTCTCAGCCAATCTTTTATCACATGCCTTGGCGCACCACAACAACAACAAGAGTCTGTCCCAACACGACATATACCTGAATGACTTCTTCCACACTGGTTGCAAGGTTGCCTAGGAGTCATTTGCTAGCCTGCCAAATATCCCACTGCTCGGGCACCTTGCCCTTCACTTCTTGGACCAAATTGATTTCTCCTAGACTCCTGAAGTTCTGGTGGAGCACTGGCTGTAGAGTACGAGGATGATGGCCTTGGCAGTCCATTAGAAAACCGAGGCCTACGCTCACCTTGGGGAGGTGTAAACTGCCCTATAGACCTAGCCCTATTGGACTGTGCCCTTTCTTACTCTTATGTCCTTCACCTTAGACTCTGATCCTCAAATTTATGTGCAAAAGCTTGCATTCTCGCTATATCTATGTCTTTGATCAAGGAAGCAATGGTATAGTCTCTGACCAGATACGTATCCAATCTATCCACAAATGGATGAACTCTATCTGCCATAGTGGCAACTACATAGGAGCATACCTGGCCAAGGAATTAAATTGAAGGCTATACTCCCTCATGCTCATATTCCCTTGGTGGAGACTCAAGAACTGATCTACATGGGCCTCTTATATCTATAATGGCAAGTAATGGTCAAGAAATGCCTCGTTGAACTTCTTCCAGGTAGTTGGGGGTGCATCTATACCCTTAGATTGCTTCCAAGCTTCATACCACAATACCCTTCAACCTTTAAATCGCTAACTCGATAGCTTCTGTACTACTCACATTCATAACATCTAATGTGCGTTGGATCTGATCAATAAAGTCTTGGGGATCTTCATTAAGATCTGACCCGGTGAAGGATGGAGGGTCCACATTAAGGAAATCACATTTCCTCGTGCCAACTGCCCAATTCTCACCACCTATACCTATAACTGGACCTTCCTATCTTTGACCTTGGATAGAAACTATATGAGTCAATAATTAAACTGCATTTCTTATATCCTACACGGTAGTACCGATAGGTGGTTCTGGGGGAATTCCACCACTTTTGGGTTCATCAGGAGCTGGTGGAGTTGGAGATGTCTGTGACTGAGACTCTTCTTGAACAACATTTTGTTGTCTCACTAGACTGGGTATACCAACCACCATTCTACTCCCTTCCCTTTACCTTTGTTTTGCCTGGTTTCTGGCATACTTGCTGTACAAAACAATTTAGGAGTTAGACATAATGCACCTATTACACTTGGCTCTATGGCACGATCTAAAGAATGAAAAGAAAGTAACAACTCCTAAATTCTATGTAGCCTCCTGCTTATGTATGTGGTGCACCACACATTGATAAACAAGGTTCTACAAAGACACGACTTTGTAGACTCCCTAGGATGACCTGCTCTGATACCACTTCTGTCACGCCCAAAATCCCATTAAGGAAGACTGCACCCATTGTCGATAAGTCTTGGGAGAACCAACCTATATTTATGCGCTTAAGGGATTCTTACATTCAACATGCCTTTAAGAAAGTAAACAGTGATAACCAGCCAAAAGGAGATGCATATGGCTAGGCCGTTAGGTCCACAGTGTTTAAAGTATGAGACATGACTACACTTTAATTTACATAGTCTACAAAGCCTCTTGATAATGAAGAATATCTGATAAGGGTCAGGACAGGCTGGTGTGATATTGTAATTGTGAGTTCTTATTACGAGCACAATTACAATATCACACAAAGAACCCACTTTCGCAGACTGTAAAAATGTTGCAGCAACCTTTATACATCATTAAAGAACCAATACTCATTAAGAATAGTAGCCACCCTTCATAATGAATCCAACCAAAAAGAGAAAATCTTCCAAATAAACAAGATAAAATGTACAACAACTTTTGGAACACATGCTGTCCAACAATTTCAACAAGGTATAATAAACTTAGCCTCTTGTTTTACATAAGAAAACCATACTAAACACATAAGTATTCTAACTTACCTTTACCCTCAAGGTGTAGGGCTTCTCCAAGAACCCTAAAATCCTCCTTGTGGCTGCTTTGCAAGGTTAATCAAGTGTAGAGAGAAAGCTTGTGAAAGCTGATTTTTATCCAAGTTAACAATGACTTAATGCTACTTGTAAGCCCTTTTAAAAGAGTTTTTAGCCGACTTTGTTGGGTGGTTAAATCCCCATATTATAAAGGTTGTGATGCAGCAGCTTGACCCTTTCACTTGGGCCTAATTGGGTTCAAATTGGTTGGGCCTTGGCTACCCATTTTTCCCTTTTCTCCTTACTTAGTTTTGGTCCCAATTAGTCAAGTGGGTTGTGATGTACTTGGGCCCTTTTTAAATTCTTCTTGGGTTGAAAATAAAGTCCATTTATGATGCTAAAACAAAGGCTAAAGTTACACCTTTAACACGAACTTTATCCATAATTGGACTTGGACAAATTTGATGTTGGGCCTCGTCTCCGTTTAGCTTGCACGTTTAAGCTAAGCAAGTAGGTGACTCACCTGCTAGCTTCCTAAGACCTACAAGCACCTCAATTCTATCACTTTGTTTAGGGACGTGATCTCCTTAATTTGACACAAAACATGTATACGCTCGGTCCTCATAAGCGTTAGACGCACATATCGCCCTATAACATGAGATTCAAGTACTTTTAAAAATGGGAGCTAATTTGAACAAACCATATCATGTTTCATTTGCATAATACTAGTATTGTAAGATGTAGACTACTACAATATTTGTCCTTATGAGATGTTGAGGAGGGTTGGTAAGGTAGCTTATGAATTAAAGTTGCCTAGTGAAATGAATTTGTTTCATCTGGTGTTCCATTTCTCTATGTCGAGAAAATGTGTGGTGATCCTAATGCCATTGTACCTCTTGATGCGGTGGGCATTGTTGAGGATAACTTGACTTATGAGGAGGTTTTAGTTTAGATTTTGGATAGGCAAGTGAAGAGATTGAGGAACAAGGAGGTGACATCCATTAAGGTTCTTTGGAAGAACCAACAAGTCGAGAGTGCTACATGGGAGGCCAAAGCGGACATGCAAAAGCGTATCCTTATCTTTTACACTCCACTCATGCCCATACAAGAGACTGTTTCTCTCTCTTATTGAATAGAGAGTGGTCACTATTTGAGTGCATGTATCCCCTTGAACAAAGGCTACTAGCCAGCTTTTCATATCATTGTCTGTTTGTCTGCTTCAGGCCATATAGTGTCTTCTTTAATTTGCAAATCATCTTGTTGTTGTCTACTACAACGCCTTGTGGGAGTTCCATATACACTTCTTTATGCAAATCACCATCTAAGAAAGCATTATTCACATCTAATTGATATAGGTTCTGACCTCTTTTCATAGCTAAAGAGATCCACGTCCTATCTGTGGTCATCTTAACCATAGTTGAGAAGGTTTTTGTATAATCCACTCCAGCTTGTTGGATGTACCCTTTCACTACCAACCTGGCTTTGAACCTCTCTTCACTTCTATCTACTCTATGCTTAATGTTGAACACCCATTTAGAGCTAGCTATATTCTTCCCCTTAGGCAGTGTCGCCAACTCTAAAGTATTATTTGCATACAAAGCCTCAAACCTTTGTGTCATTACCATTTGCCAAGAAGGATTCAGGATTGCTTTCTCATATGAAATAGGATCATTTTCATGTGAAATGATTTTCATTAGTTGCTAGCTACTAGAACATAGAGTTGTGAAGCAAACATAGTCATGAGTAGGAAAAAAAGAGTGAGCGAGTGTTGTGTCGTACTAGGGTCAGGCAAAATGGTATTAGTGGTATGTGTAGGAACAATGGATGTAGATGACTTAGATTGTAGGTTTAGCAAGGTGTAGTTATACTCTTTCAGATAGCTTGGAGTGTGAAGTGTCCTATTGGTTTTTTTACGTGCAGGTGGGGCATTGTTAATGGACAAAACATTTGTTGTAGGTGTAGATATTGGTTGTGTGTTGGTGTTTGAGGTGTCCTCATTGACATCAGTTGTGTTTTGGTTGTGTGTGATCTCATGGGGTATGTTGCTATCCTGTAAAGCCTCATCATCAAACATGTTAGTTATGCCATGCATACAAGTTAAATCTTGGGAATTTGAAACTAACAACCCAAGACAGTACTAAAATCATAACCAATTGGAGCAGCAACAAAAGGAAACACATTTTCATGAAACAGACATTCCTAGACACATGAATCCTTCTAGTGGCTAAGTCTAGGAATTTATAACCCTTTGTATTGAATGGATATCCGATGAAAATGTGGGGTGTTACTCTAGGTTCAAATTTATCCTTGTGAGATTTCAAGGTGGTGGGAAAACATAGGCAACCAAAGCTTTTGAGGTGACAGTATTTAGGCTTGATTTGGTACAAGATTTCATAAGGTGACTTGTGTTGATGAGCTATTATAGGCAATCTATTGATAATGTACGTGGCTCTTAGAACACATTCTCCCCAGTACTTCATGGCAATATTGATTGAAATAAGAGAGCTCTTGCTATCTCAAGCAGATATTTGTGTTTTCTCTCTACAACACCATTTTGTTGTGGTATGTAAGGATAGATTCTTTGGTATTCCCTTTTCTTGGAAAAATTTGATTGCCTCATTATTTGTGAACTCAAGGCCATTGTCTGATCTGATGGTCTTTAGTTTGTTTGGAACTAATTTTCTATGAGTGACACAAAGGCCTTCAAGTTTTGAAGTGCATTACTTTTGCACCTGATTAGCTGTGTCCAGGTTTCCCTACTATGATTATCTACTATGGTTAGAAAGTAATGATGACTATCTTGCATAAGTACCTGATAGGGTCCCTATAAGTCAATGTGTAATAGCTCAAAGATTTCCTTTGTAGTTGTAGTGCTTTCTAGGAAGGCATTCTTGCTTGTCTAGCTATAAGGCATATGGTGCAGGCAAAAGGTTGTCTGGCAAAATATTTCATGGGTATTGTTGAGATATTCTTCATCTTTACAAAGGACACATATCCTAGTCTAGCATGCCATAAGATTTCATCATTAGTGTGATGGGTAGAATTAATAACAAAGGAATCAGAAATATCAACAACACAGGATTCTTTATTTCATGTTTCAGCGTATTTTAAAATGGGAGATTAAGCTTGAAACTCACATTCAGCTAGAGTTTTCTTGTACTTTTTTGAAGAAGTAACAGATAAATGCTCAAAAGGTATAGATAGACATCTTGAAGAAGAACATTCACTTACTTGTTATTAAACATTACCATTATGGGAAGAGGCACAATTGTGGTATTTAGAACATAGGTAGTATAGTCAATTCTTGTCTCTACCAAGTTCTAGAGGGATCTTCAGAGAAGGACCCTGTAATAGATAGGATAAGATATTAACACTTACTATCCCTTTAAGTCGTAGGCTAGACAATGAATAGATATTAGATTAAACTTGAAACTAGGAGGCACAAATAACAGACGGTATAGAGTTAAAACTGGATTTAAACGTGCATCCTTAATTTGAGATACTCTGACTTTGTATCCATTAGGCAAGGTGACTTATAAGGATATGGCAGATTTTTAATGTTTTTAAGGTTTTCTTTATTGTAGGGTAATACGGTGTCATGCTCTCGAGTCTGTAATCAAACAACCGACATTCAATCTTATACATTTACATGACAAAACACCTATTTTGTAAATGGAAGATTAACAAGCAAGTACACCTACTAGGTTCATACCACTCAGCATGTTTCCTGCACCATCACCTCTATTCCCAACCTGCAAAGTTGCTAAGAGATTAATCAGTTGCTCATACTGATCTTCAATCAGGTTCATAGGCACTTGTCCCTTTACATCATGACTTTCTTCACATTGACATCCTTCAACCTTAGAGCTGTGTACATGTGCAACAGTTGCTGAGCCTTTTCCTTTATAGACTTGAGCCTGGTGGATATCCATGTAGTCTGTAGTACCTTTCCTTGGTATGTTCGTCAGTGTGTGAGTCTCTAGAACCTGAACTTCCTCTAAACATTACATTATCAGGACAACAAGAGTTGATAGGACCTTTGTATGAGCTGTAGTTTGTCCTGAAATGTTTGGTTCCTTCACCATTGTAAGTTGCAATGGATGCATTCTGAGAAGTGGATTCCATAATGGCTTGGTTATGAGGCTTTACTTCTCTTTGTTTTTCTTCTTTCAAAACTATAGCAAATGCTTGACAAGATACTCATCATAAGTATATTGCCTCTTCTAGCAGTGTAAACTTCATTGAGTCCCATCAGAAAGGGTATGAGCCTTCTATCCTACTTAGCCTTATACATCTTCGCTTTTCCACCATATGTGCATGCATATGTGCATTGAGAACCAACATCATTAGTATTCATTTCTTCCCACAACTTCTTCATTTTGGTGTAGTATCCAGTGACATCCAAACTTCCTTGTACTAGATCATTTATTTCCTTCTGAAGGTGATATAGCTTTCACCTATACGTTGATTATACCTACCATCCAATTCCTTCCAAAGCTCTTTTACATTGTTGACATATTGCAGACTGTCCCTTAGATCAGGAGAAAGAGAATTCAGGATCCATGAGGTTACCATGTCATCACACCTTTCACGTTATGCAAGTCCCGGATCATCTGGACTTGGCCTCACAACTTTTACATTGATGAAACCTATTTTGTTCTTCACATATAGAGCCCTAAGAATAGCTCTTCTCCCGAATCTATAGCCAGATCCAACAAACACTAAAAGAAGTAAGGTTCTGTTAGCATTTTTAGTAGGATGCAGGTATGAAAGACTTGTGATGTCCATCCTAACTTCAGATGCAATCGTATTGTTTGGAGTATTGTTATCAGCTTAAGCAATAGCCATTGATAGATAACTGAAGAGAAACAAGCTAGATTCTAATGTAGACTAATAGAGACACAACAACAATAACAACAGATGTAAATTAACAATAAAATGTAATTTTAAGAAGAACAACAAACAAAAAACAACCACAAACGTAATCTGCACTTCAGATTTGAATGCAATCCAAATGAGTGATGAACGAAATGAGCTCAGGGGAGCCTTCCTCTAATACCCTGAGGAAGATCTAGCAAACCGAGCTGATTTCCTCCATTAATAGAAGTATAGTTCAGAGAATAGAAATTGAAGTATGAGGGAATAATGTTGAATTCTGATTCCTTGAAAGAATAATACACTATTAAGTGATATATATACACACCCAATCACACTAATTGTATACTGGAACATTCTAGCAACTATTCCTAACTAAGTAGTAACAAACTCAACTATCTACATAACTACCTAACTAACTTCAACAAACTAACTACATGTTCAACTAACTAACCATGTACAAATCATGATTGTTAGTACACCAATCACATCACAGAAAACTTTAATAATAACTTAAACTAGTAGTCTCAACAGTCAACCATTCCACACATGATGGTACTTAGGATAGACTCTATACATATAAAGGTACAACAAGTGTTGAAGAGTACGTAATCAGTGTATACTCAACAACATGGATGACCGACTGTAAACTAATATGATAACAGTTGTTTGTCTTGAAAATACTTTCATACTTTAATGGTTATTAATTGTAACACTCTAAAATAGTCTAACTTACAAAAACTAAGACGTTCAAAAAAATCCAGTTCCGTAGAAGTTGTGTTTCTATGAAAAAATCTAGTTCTAAAGAAGTTGAGTTTGTTTGAATGAAATTTATAGCCCATAAAAGTGTAACATCGGATAAAATTACCAAAATACTCCTAGAGGAGAGATGTGTGCATAACACTCCAAGAGGAGAGATGTGTCCATAACGCTCCTCACACTCATAGCACCTTGTTCCAAGTTCATAAACTCCACCAAATTTGCTTCCCTAAGCTCAAGAGGGAAAAACCGATTAAGGAAAGCCAATTTGAACTCCTCCCAAAGCACCACATTACCAATTCCTTTTTCACACTTCCATTGATCATACCATATTTGGGATACCCCATTGAGTTGGTACGCCACCAACTCTGCCTTTTCATTCTTCCCAACACCCATGATATTCAAGATTTTGTAGACCTCATCGATGAACTCTTGTGGATCTTCATCCACCTTTGACTCATAGAACATCAGATGATTCATCCTCATGAAGTCTCTTACCCTAGCTCCTGGGGTAGTAGCATGAGGGGGTTGTGCCCCTTGATTGACTTGGTTGGCCATGACTTGGGTAAGCATACTGAGAGCATCCTGGAGCTCACCATTTATAGGTTGCTCCTCGGGAGTTTGGGCCTTTCTTCCTCTAGTGTTTGGCATTATCTAGAATACCAAAGAACAATTGTTAGGGGAAAAATTACCACAACTCTATAGCATTACTTAGAACATGAAGAAAGGAAACATTTACTAAAATGTCTCATAGCCTCCTGCACATAGTCATGGCGTGCTTTACAACCATGAGTAGGACTCTAATCGATGCACTGTGTTGGACTCTAAGGATCTATCAACCTACCCCTGATACTAAGATTTTCAAGACTCAATCCTAGAACGTTGACGTAACACGACAAATAGGGAACCCGAAGGAACTCCAAACAATCCTTTTAACTTGTCATTACACATCATTGGTTGTATAAGTATATAAGAACATTAAAAAGCAAGAATAGGGGTGAAGAGCTAAGGGAAAAGCTTGCACGTTATCATAGTCAAGAGATAAGACTCAAACTCATATCATAGATACATGACATGTCCAACAACCACATCTACTACAAAGATAAGAGCGGGGGACAAGACAAAGCAACGGGGCTCACCTTCATAGTGAAATAGAACTTAAAGAAGTGTGTCTCAATACATATCAAGAGAGAGTAGACTAAGGTCCCCGAAGTGGAGGACTCACCAACTAGCTTGAATAGCACTGAACTAGCCACGTGGAGGAGGAGGATGATCAACTTGGGCACCGGTTCCTACATGGTGACATCATGTATGAATAAAGTATGCATTAGTACATTTGAATATATAAAGTATATAGAATGCAAAGCAACAATAGATAGGCATCATAATCAAAATGCATAATATTAAGCAATAAGAATAATATAACAATATGACATATATTATTAAGAAATAAGCATAATATAACAATATGACATGTATGATCAATGCTTAAGTGAAACATGCTTAAATAACTCATACTCATAGGGGACATCATATGTGCAGAAGAAACAAAGCTAGCTATTCAAGGTACAAACCCTTGGTGGTTGTGTGGTACCAACCCCTAACATAGTTGATAATATTCATACCTTATCACAACATTAGCGAAGTGCAAACCCCTCACATGGTTGATGAGTACAAACCCCTACCTTGGTTACCCGGGCTCTTATTCCCCCGGATCGAGTATCGCTTAATGAAACAATTTATATAGAGTACATCATATACATAATCTCATTTCATCATCATATAGTCATCATATCATATCTCACGCTTTGGATCTTCAACTCCTCAGGAAACCACATTCAGACATTTTATCAAACATTTAGAGGGTGTGTAATGCTAGTATAAAACCATGAAATATAAAGGTGGAATCATGAAAGAAAATCTATTGTAAAACCATGAGTCATTACCTTGCAATACCCTCAAGAAACATATATCAAAAATCCTCAAATCTTATAATATATCAAAGATTTATAGTTCAATATATGGAAAAATAGTCACAACTGTACATAGCTTTAACATAGTGTGTAGTGAAT
Organism: Solanum clarkiae; assembly: GCA_011800125.2. Lineage (NCBI taxonomy): Eukaryota > Viridiplantae > Streptophyta > Magnoliopsida > Solanales > Solanaceae > Solanum > Solanum clarkiae. Next base: position 13,283,105 of record JAABOM020000110.1, on the reverse strand, counting down.
TTTATAATAATCAAGACCCATTTGTAAATCAATTTCAAATCATGCAATTTGAGTAATTGGAGGCTTGGGTATCATGGGTGAAACAAACGCATGAAAACACCCATATACCTTGGCTTAAAGATGAACTTGGTGAATATTGGAGTTGGAGACTTGAAGTTTGAAGAAGAACATGGAAGGAGAACCTTAGCTTGGGATGAGGGTTTGAGACTTGAGATTGGTGAGTGAACATATAGCTAATTGTTTGAGTGAGTATTGGGAAATATTTAGGATGATGTGAGGTAGAAACATATTTGGGAACACTTAGGCTGAAGACTTAGAATTCTTGGACCGAACTAAAAAAACAATCCTCAAATTGAACAGGGGTGCATTGTGGAGGCAACATGAAATCCCCACTAGAAATTACATTTTTAGAATTTCATAATTGTTAATCTTTCACTCTTAAATTGTGGTTGGACCCTTATTAACCTAATTTTGAACCCTTGAACTAGAATATGTAGTCAGATTTTCAAAATAGCAAATGGATTTTAAGATATATGCAATTTAAAATTCTTGGCATTGCGAGACACATTTTCAAGCAACTTTTTAGGTCGTTTCACGGTGAAAAAAATGATATTTTTTTTCAGGTACCTCTGCACTACGAGGCTATTTTATGACTCGTAGGTCACCCTACAAGTCATACCTATGCCCAGTAGCTGCACACCTACAATTGCATCTGTGATCTTTCTTTTGTTTTGTTTTGTTTCAAATTTTAAGTGTTCTTATTTCGTGTTCTTTGTTACATGATCTCTCTTTGGTCAAACATCTTAATGCTCACATGTTGATGCATGGATGGTTTGCAGATATAATGCCTCCAAAGGATAAACGAGTGATCAAAACATTTCAAATGAGGTTCATTGACGAGTCTTCTAGAACTAAACAATCGGAAGACTCTGTGGAAGTCCACATAGTCAGAATAAACCTTGAGGAAAATGTGCCTCAAAATCGAGGCCCCACTGCTATGGCCCCGGTAGAAGTCGAGGGTCCCTCCAGTTTGAGGAGGAGGACAATGGTGATGGGCCTAATAGCAATTCACTGCAGATGACCCCCACACACACCGAGACAGACTCTGAAGAGGGGTCACAAGCTCAGCAGGAGGAAGTACAATCATAGCCCCAACCAACCCTAGATTATGTGTTGCAGGAATGAAAGAGATCTACGACAAGGGTTTAGAGCCAAAAGGATAAGGCAAACTAGTTAGACAGTTCCACGATGAGTCCAGGCTAAATGACTCCGATTTGGATAAGGCACCTAGGTTAGATGCAGATATAGATAGGCATGGACTATATTGGACCATACACCAGTTAGGCATGTATTCCCCTTTCTTGGTTCGTGAATTTTACGCTGCGTACCTTACCACACTTCTCTGAGGCCTACCCTAGAAAAAAAAATGCTACTGAGCAGCCTCAATTAAGAGTGGTTATGGTCAAGGGCCAGAGAGTTGACATCTCAAAAATAAGTGCCACCCTCAACTTGGTCTTTGAACCTCAATAAAGGTTCATATGTTAAAGGATAGATTAGGGCCAATATCAAGGTATTTCATAGAACAAGGTTGAGCTAGCTAGGTGTATAGAAAGAATGACTGCAAGAGAGGCTCAAACTTTTGGAACAAAGGGTTCATTAACGAATTTGGTAGGTCATTTAGGCAAAAGTGGGATCCCTAGAAGAACAAAGGCCTAAGATCATTTCTAAATTAACCACATCACCAAACCAGCCTTAGAGTAATAGGGCAAGTTCTGAGTCCATGCATGATATATGAATGCAGCAAAATAAACTCACAACACGTATGGCATTACACACACAATCAAGTATAGACTCACATGTCATGCTTCAATCCTCAACTTACCTTTACATTATCAATACAAACATCACTAGATAATCAAAATGCATGACTGCATTAATAGCTAATAATCTCAAAAATTTTGAGGGTACCTAAATTTTTCAAATCATTTAAAAAGCAATTAAAGATTATGTATATGGCAAAAGACTATACTACTATGTATTTACACATTACCTACACTACTTAAACATGTCGTTCAATAGAAAATTAAAAAATCCATAAGGAAAAAGAAACCTGCCAAGAAAATCTTGGGATCAAAAATAGGGGAAGTTATGGACTTGAGGCTACTCATACTTCACCTTATTCCATAACTTCCCAAACCTCACCAAAATAGAATACTTTATCCTCAAAGTAAAGACATGAACGAAAACCAAATAATGTAAACACACACATATATATACATTAAAAACCAACATTTTAAAAAGTAACATCCAAAAAAAAAAATAAAAACAACATCAATCATAAAATATTTAAAAGAAATCCCCGAGGTGGCACCGACGCGTGATGACGTTTTTGATTGGTTAGTTGACCACCCACAAGGAGAGGGCAGTTCATGCACCGCTGCAGTGTAGGAAGAGGGCAGTTTACATGCTATTGCAGCCCAGACCTCAGAGTAGGAGACCGTAGCTTAGGACCCCAGGATCAGACAGATGTCGGTGCTTGAGCAACATTACGTTTGATTTTTTGACCCCAACCCATACTTTCTATTATGAATACTTTGTTCTTTTTGTTAGACAATATTTTTGTTATTTTATTTTTAGTTATGTTTAAATGTTTTGTCTGGAATGTTGTTCTTACTTTTGTCTTGTATTTTTAGTTTTGAAATGTTGACTTTTAATATGTGTATACATATATGTATATGTTTGTGTGTGTGTGTGTGTATGTCTCAGTTATTTGGCCTTAGTATGTGTCTTTACTTTGAGGATGAAGTATCATATTTTTGTGGGGTGTGGAAAGTTATGGATTCAGGTGAAGTCTGAGTAACCTCAAGTCCATAACTTCCCCTATTTTTGATCCTAAGGTTTTCTTGCCATGTTTCTTTTTCCTTGTGGATGTTTTAATTTCTGTTGAACCGGCATGTCTAGTTAGTGTAGATAATTTGTAGATACATAGTAGTATTGTCTTTTCGCACATACATAGTTTTTAAATGCTTTTTAAAACTTGTTGAAACATCGGTACGCTTAAATTTTTTTTTGGAGATTGTTGGTTACTATTGAAATCATCCATACTGAATATTTGGTGATATTTGTTTTGATAATGAAAAGGTAAGTTGAGACTAGAAGCATGAACTATGAGTCAATACTTGATAGTGTATGCAATGCCATGTGTGTTGTGAGCTTATTTTGCTGCATTCATGTATTATGTGTTGACTCAGTACTTGCCTTATTACTATAAAATTGGTCTAGTGATGTGGTTGATTTAGAAGGGATCCTAGGCTTTGTTCTTTTAGTGAGCCCACTTTTGACTAAAGTACCTACTAAATATGGTAGTGAACCCCTTGTTCCAAATGTTTGAGCCTCTCATGCACTCATTATTTCTTGACACCTAGCTAGCTTAGCCTTGTTTTATGAAGTACCTTATTATTGACCATACTCTATCCATGAACATGTGAAACTTGATTGAGGCTGAAAGCCTATGTTGAGGGTAGTTACTAATAGTAGCCCTGGTTTGGGGAATAGATATTGTGTACTTCAGCTCAGGCTAAAATCCTAAGTTGAGGATGACCTTTGTTTTGGTAAAGTAAGAAAAATGAGGTGGTTAGTTAGGAAATAGAGAAAGAAATAAAAAAACCATGAGTCAGGTGTGGAAAAAGGAAATAAAAGTGCATTGAATTGAAGAAAATAGCAAGAATGAGTTCAAAAATAAGGAACAACTGAAGAGGAGAATGAAAGCACCTGGGGAAAGCTTGAAGTAAGAGAATAATGGTTGATTTGGTGAAAATGGTTGTGTCATGATGCTAAATGTTAAACATGATTCAAGGATAACTTTTAGTCACTACATGCCTAAAATACCGTACCAAAGCCCTTTGAGCCTATGTTACAAGCCATTAAGTTCTAAAGTGGTCCAAATCCACTTTTTCACCAATCTAGAAGTTGAGTATAGAGGAAAGCCTATGGTATTAGTCATTTTGCATGTATTTCATTTGTGAGAGTGAGAATGCTTACTCAATCCCTGAATTCCAAATGCTTTTTGAGTGAGTAATAGGGACTTCTTTTTTGTGAGGGTACTTTCACTGCTTGATTAGCATATGACTAACCCAGTGATTGCAAATGGTTGATGCTCCTTAGCTTATCGTAGTTGGGTTGCCAAATATATCCTTATGTTTTTGTTTTTCTAAGAAAATTTGCAATCTGGTTTGGAAAATGAAAGTTGGGTACCTGAATTAGAGTAAATGATGTATATGCCATGAGTATAACTACTATGTGTTTCTCATAGTCCGTTTAGATCGAGTCGTCCCTTGAGGACAAGTAATAGTTCTAAGTTGAGAGTGTTGATGTGTTATCAAAATACATCACATTTGATGCCTAAAACAGGGGATTTTGTGAGGTCTTAATGTGACTTTTTATGGTTTTTATGTGTTTTTGTGTTGTTATTGCGGAAAAGGTAGGTTGGCATGATTTTGAGAAAAATTGCAGATTTTGCTAAAGTGCAGGACATACGAGCTCACATACAAGTCGTAGCCCAAGCTACGAGTCATAGGGTGATCTCGTAGTAAGAAATAGAGAGCAAAAAATCAAAAATATGCTAAGTGGAGGTCATCCCTACGATGCAACCCTACGAGTTGTAGGTCTCACTATGACACATATAGGTGGACTCGTAGCAAGAAAAAGAGAGCCAAAATTTTGGACCAAAAACTAAAGGCCTAGACTATGAGAACAGCAAACGAGTCGTAGCCCAAGCAACGACTCATACCAGTAGGTCATAACAGACAAGTCCAAAATGCCAAGTGCCTGATATGAGACCCCAAGTACGACTCCCTACGAGTCATACCTGTGAGACGTACCTACTAATGGCTGTCCTTTCTGTGAAATTTTTAGGGTTATGTTTGGAAATACTAGATATACTTTGTGTTAGGGTTTATTTTTAGAGACATTCCAGACACGAGATTTTGATTATTCTATCTAGAATATTGTAGGTTTTTAGTGTTGATTTTCATTTTCTATTAGAAAACCAACTTTTGGCGATTGCAAATCTTACATTGGATTCATCTTCCATCTATCAAGTTTGTGATTTGCAACTTGTGGTTTTATCTATCTTCATTGCTTTGGGTAAAATTCTCAACTATGCTTTGTATTTGCATTCTTATTGGTTTTACTTTAACCATGAGTAGCTGAGCCCCCACAACTTGGGGTTGTGGGAACTATAGGTAGTTGACTTGAAATAACCTAGATTAATTGCATTTCTATGATTGGGGTTTTGCATGTATTTTTTATTTCCCTTCATTTTGATTGTTGTTTGGTGGTGTCCAACACCAAACCCCACCTACTATCATGATCATGATAAAGGTAGTGATGAGTAGGAAAAGGGAAGTAAATGAAAGGATTCGATTCATGTGCTCTCATCTAATCAACCAAATCTGACCAAGAGAAGGTTTACTAGGACAATGGGTAATGGCTAGTTGGCACACCATGGTTGCCGACCACGTGCCATGGTGAAGTTAAACCTTCACCTTCACAAGAGGGTTAGAAGAACCTAAGTTACCGTCCTCCATTCGAATTTCTAATTGTAGTTATGTTGCCTAGGGTAATCGAGTCAACGGACAATGGGGAACACAATTCCCATGTTGTCCTTAAATTTGAGTATTTCCTCATATAATAGCATGGTGTTTATTTTATTTTTGTTTTCAAACCACAACCCCCTCATTTGGAGATGTTAGTCATAAATACTCGAAATTATTGATAATGAATTCTTATAGTCATGCCTTGTATTCCCTGTGGATTTGACCCTAACCTTCGGTTAGGTTAACTGTGACAGCAACCGCTTTCTTATTGGAGCGTGGACATCATCACGTACTAAGACTATCTTTCTTTTGTTTATGTATTGACTCTGAGGGTTAGCCTGGTTGCTTGTCGTGGCCCCTACTCTTATCTATGTAGTAGAGATGATGTTGGACATGTCATGTATCTATGTTATGAGCCTTGACTCTATTGTTCTTGATGTCTATGGTATGAAAGTATTTCCTTTGTCCTGGTTATCCTGATTTATTATCTCTTGGTGTTTTTTTATTGCTTCCATGACTAAAGATGTGTATGATGTTTTAAGAGGCTTTCTTGGGGTCCCTTAAAGTTTGCCTTATGTCGTGCAATGTTTAGGCCCTAGTCTTGGGTCATAACAAATTTGGTATCAAAGCACTAGGTTGTTAGATCTTCGGAGTCCAATATGTCATATCGATTAAAGTCTTATTCATTGTTGTGTACTGCACCACAACTATCAGCTAGAGGCTGTGAGGCATTTAGGAAATGTTTCCCTTCTTCTTACTTTACGTTGTGGTATAGAAGTTGAAGTGAGGTTTTTCCTCTAATGATTGTCCTTTGCTATGCAAGATCATGCCTAACACGAGAGGGAGAAGAGCCCGCACAGCCGAGGAACAACCGTCTAATGGAGAGCTTCGGTATGCTCACACTTTGCTTGCACAAGTTGTGACTAATCAAGCCATCCAAGGGGCTCAATCCCCTCATGCTTCTTTACCAGTATCTCGGGTGAGAGATTTCATGAGAATGAATCCCTATTCAAAAATTAAAGGTGATTGAGGACGCTCAAGAGTTCATTGATGAGGTTTACATGATTTTGTCTATCATGGGTGTGAGGTCGGAGGATAAGGCGAAGTTTGAGGCCTACCAACTCACAAAGGGGTAGCACAAATATGGTACAATCAATGGAAAGGAAGAGAAGGGAGTCAACTATGTGGTGCTTTTGAGGAGTTCAAGGTGGTCTTCCTTGATCGGTTCTTCCGCCTTGAACTTAAGGAAACTAAGTTAATGGAATTTATGAACTTGAGACAAGGCCCTATGAGTGTGACGGAGTATGCCCTCAAGTTGAATCAACTTTCAAAGTATGCTCCACATTTGGTGGCCGACTCAAGATCTAGGATGAACAAATCTGTGATGGGTGTTTCCGACTTGGTTAGTGTGGACTACTAGTCCGCCATGTTGATTAGTGACATGGGCTTGTCATGTTTGATGAACTATGCCGAACGAATGGAGGAGGAGAAATTGAGGAAGAGGAGGGGTCATGAGGCCAAGAGGGCCCGTTTTGAGGGTAAGTTCCAATAGAGTGGCCGATTCCATGCCCATTTTGAGAGGAAGTTCCAATAGAGTGGCCAATTCCATCAAAGCCAAGGGTCTTCTCATAAGAGGGTTGCCAATGATTTTCCAAGGGCCCGAGCTGTTGGATGTGTGGTTCCCAATGGTGGGTGTCCAAAATGTTGTAGGGGTCATAGTCGCCCATGCTTGAGGGACACAAATGCTTGTTATGGTTGTGGAGAGGTTAGGCATAAGGTGATGGATTGCCCTCAAAATCATAACAAAAGTAAGAAGGTTCATCCACAAGGTGCTAATTCGGTTCCTTTGGGGAGAGGTGGTCAACAAGATGGTGCCCCAAGGCACAACTGGCTTTATACTTCACTGGGACACGAAGGGTCGAGGAGGTTCCCGATGTCATTATTGGTGTATTGGAAATCTTTAATTTTGATGTGTATGCGTTGATTGATACGGGTCCCACTCTTTCTTTTGTTACTCCCTTTGTTGCCAAAAAGTTCCATATTGACCTTGAATTATTGTGTGAGTCATATGAGGTGTTTACTCATATTGGTGCATCTATTGTTGCTAGGAAGGTTTATAGAGATTGTTCCATTTGCATTTTGCATAGAATATTGCCTTGTGATCTTGTTGAGTTGGAAATGGTTGATTTTATGTCATTCTTGGGATGAATTGGTTGCATGCATACTGTGCTTCTATTGATTGTAGAACCCCTAGGGTAAAATTCGAATTCATAAATGAAGCCATCCTTGACTAGAAGAGACATGATGTGGTGAATAAGGGTAGGTTCATCTCTTGCATTAAAGCCCGTAAGTTGATCTCTAAGGGGTGTCTTTTCTATCTTGTGAGTGTTAAGGATATGGAGTCCAAAGTCCTTCCCATAGAGTCGGTTCCGATTGTAAATGAGTTCCTTGATGTCTTTCCAAATGACCTTCCTGGTGTTCATCCCAAAAGGAAAATAGAATTTGGCTAGATCTCCTCCCAATTCTCAACCAATTTCTATTCCCCCTTACCATATGGCCCCGGCGGAGTTGAAGGAACAATTGAGGAAATTGTTGGAGAAGGGATTTATTAGTCCTAGCCAATCACCTTAGGGTGCACTGGTGTTTTTTGTGAAAAAGAAGCATGGTTCCCTTAGGATGTGCATTGACTACCGTCAACTTAATAGGGTCACCATCAAGAATAGGTATCCTCTTCCAAGGATTGATGATTTGTTTGACCAATTGCAAAAGGCTAGCCATTTCTCTAAGATTGATCTTCTGTCCGGGTATCATCAAGTGAAGGTGAGCGAGTGTGATATTCCCAAGATGGCCTTCCGTACTGGGTATGGGCATTAAGAGTTTTTTGTGATGCCTTTTGGGTTTTCAAATGCACCGGCCATCTTCATTGACCTTATTAATAGGGTCTTCAAACCCTACCTTGATTCATTTGTTGTGGTATTCATTAATGATATTTTGATCTATTCTCGTGGTGAGAAGGAGCATAGGGCTCATTTGAGGGTAGTGTCGCAAAGGTTGAGGGAGGAGAAATTGTACGCTTAATATGAGAAGTGTGAATTTTTATTGAAGGATATTGCGTTTTCCTAGGGCAAGTGGTGTCGGGGGATTTGCATCAAGGTGGATCCTAAAAAGACGGATGAGATTAGAAATTATCCTAAACCATTGACCCCATCGGATATTAGGAGCTTCTTGGGCTTAGCGGGTTATTATCAAAGATTTGTCAATGGGTTTTCCTATATTCTCCCATGACTAAATTGACTCAAAAGAAGACCAAGTTTGTGTGGACCAATGAGTATGAGAGGAGCTTCCAAATATTGAAAGATAAGCTTGTGTCTTCTCCTATTTTGTCAGTATCGGAAGGTCTAGAGGGATTTGTTGTGTATTGTGATGCTTTAAGAGTTGGTTTAGGTTGTTTTATAATGTAAAATTGTAAGGTCATAGCCTATGCTTCTAGCAACTCAAGGTGCATGAAAAGAATTATCCTACCCATGATTTTGAACTAGTTATCTTGGTATTTGCATTAAGGATTTGGCATTATTACTCGTACGGGAAGCATGTTGATGTGTTTACCGATCATAAGAGCCTCCAATATGTCTTCACTCAAAAAGATCTTCACTTGAGGCAAAGGAGATGGTTAGAACTCCTTAAGGACTATAATATGAGTGTACATTATCATCTGAGTAAGGCCAATATGGTGGCGAATGATTTGAATAGGGTGTCTATTGGTTTCCTAGCTCATGTTGATAGTGGTGATAGAGAGGTGTCTAGGGAGTTCTATTATTTTGCTAGATTGAGAGTTAGGTTGGGGGAAGTATATAATGGTGGCGTTCTTGTTGCTGATGGTTCTAAATCATCATTGGTTGAGGAGATGAAAGCTAAGCAAGGTCTTGATCCCTCCTTGTTGGAATTCAAGGCCTTGGTTGGTGATGTGAAAGTGGAGGTTTTCTCCCAAGGTGGAGATGGTGCACTTAGATACCAAGGTAGGTTGTGTGTGCCTTGTGTGGATGGCTTGAGAGAGAATCCTTGATGAGGCTCAGGATTCTTCCTATTCTATTCATCCTGATTTTACTAAAATATATAGGGATTTGAGAGAGGTGTATTAGTGGGGAGGCATGAAGAAAGATATTGCAAAATTTATTTCCAATTGCCATAGTTGTCAACAAGTCAAAGCCGAACATCAAAGGTTGGGTGGCCTAACTCAATATATAGAGGTTCCTACTTGGAAGTGGGAAGAGATTAATATGGACTTTGTAGTTGGGTTTCCCAAGACTAGGAAGGGTTTTGATTCCATTTGGGTTATGGTTGATAGGATGACCAAATTGGCTCACTTTTTGCCGGTTAAGACCATACATTGGGCTGAAGGGTTTGCAAGGTTGTACATCCATGACTTGGTGAGATTGCATGGGTTTCCTTTATCCATCATATCAGATCATGGAGCTCAGTTTACTTCACCATTTTGGAGGTCTTTCTAAACGGGTCTTGGTACAAAGGTTAACCTTAGTATGAACTTCCACCCTCAAATGGATGGACAAGCCGAAAGGACCATCCAAACCCTTGAGGATATGCTTAGAGCTTGTGTATTGGAGCTTAAGGGAAGTTGGGAAGATCATCTTCCATTGATTAAATTCTCCTATAACAACAACTATCATTCTAGCATCGTTATGACTCCTTTTGAGGTCCTTTATGGTAGACATTGTAGATAATAGGTTGGGTGGTTTGGAATTGGTGAGGTGGCTTTTTTGGGAACAAATCTAGTTATGGAGACTCTTGAGAAGGTTAGCATGATTAGATAAAGGTTGAAGATGGCTCAAAATCGCCAAAAGTCCTACGCCGATGTGAGGGAAAGGGACCTTGAATTCAAAGTTTGTGATTGGGTGTATGTAAAGGTGTCACCCATGAAAGGTGTGGTCCATTATGGTAAGACGGGCAACTTGAGCCCTAGATTTATGGGACCTTATAGGGTATTAAGAAGGATCGAGTAAGGTAGCCTATGAGTTGGATTTACCTAGAAAAGTGGAATTGGTTCATCCGATCTTTCATGTGTCTATGTTTAGGAAGTGTGTGGGTAATCCCAACACTATTGTGCCTCTTGATGTTGTGGGGGTAGTTGAAGACAACTTTACTTATGAAGAGGTTCTGGTTTAGATTTTGGATAAGCAAGTAAAGAGATTGAGGAACAAGGATGTGGCTTCTGTTAAGGTCCTTTGGAGGAATCAACAAGTTGAAAGTGCCTAAGGTATCACTCTAAGTCCCCTATGTGATTTCAAGTCTAAGTTCATCCCATGACATTTGCATATATCCATGTTTAATTTGACAAGTTCATGATGATTATACTCTTATGTTGAAATTTTTGAAAAGATGTTCAAGTGCATTTTTGTATCCTTACGTGGGATGAAATTGTCAAGTTTGTTTCAGTCATATATGTTTCTTTCCCATTCGGGATGAATGTTCTTAAGGGGGAGATATTGAAACGACCCAAAAAAATACACGAAATCATAATTTCCATATATCTAAAAATTCATGCGTGATATAAAAAATCTGACTTCATATTCTAGTTCAGGGAGTCAAATTGAGTGGCAAATAGGTCTAACCTCGATTTAAGGGCAACCATAGCAAAATTTGGAAATCACAAAATGCGATTTCCAGAGAGGTTTTTGACCCCCTATCGCCACGCACCAAGGGCGCGCCTCTGTGTATTTTTTTGTCCAGTTTTGAGTTTTTTCCAAGAGTTTTAAGTCTTGGGCCTAAGTGTTCCCAAGCGTTAAAGTACCTATACTTAGCCTTATTTCACCCTCATATCATTCAAGGCATTCCCAAATACTCATTCAAACACTTAGCTAAATATTTTACTCCTAAACTCAAGTCTCAAACTCATCCGAATTGCAAGGTTCTCACTCATGCTTCCAATATCCATCTCTAATTATTATCAAGTTCATCTCCAAAGCTAAGGTATGTGGGTTTTTTTATGGTTACCTTTCATCCATGATGCCTAAGCTTCTTTTTCTTAAAAATTGCATAATTTAAGGTTGATTTACCCATAGGTCTTATTGATTATGAAATTCACTGCACACTATATTGGGGTTTGTGAAATTGTGATTGTTTTACTATGTTTTGGGCTATGAATCTAGGATCTATTATGGGATTTGATGTAGGGTTTTAATGTATGCTGGTTGAGGGTGTTACCAAGTATCTATTGATGGTTTTACATGGGATTTTCTAGCATGATAACACTCTTGAATTGCATGGTTTTACACTAGCAGTACACACGCCATGTGTTTGATAAAATGTCTGGTTATGGATTCTTAAGGAATTGAAGTTTCAATACATGTCCTATGAGTTTAATGACTTTATGATAATGAAAGAATGGTTTATATATGATGATTATATGACGATGAAAGGAATGTATGTATATGATATTATCTCTATAGTGTTGGGAATGACCAAGCATCACTCGGGAGGTTGTACGCCCGGGTAAACTTATTGAGGGGTTTGTACCTCGATTGCCTCACTTGGGAGGTGGCAGGCCCGTATAACCTTTTTGGGGGTTTGTACCCATCAACCTTGTTGGGGGCTTTGTACTCCATCAACCTTGTTGGGGGTTTTGTACTCCATCGACCTCATGAAGGGGTTTATACCTCATGCGCCTCTCCAAGGAGGTGGTAGGCCTTAGATTGCACTTAGAATGGTCACTCCTTAGACATGTATTATGTTCTATATAAGCATGACTTTACTCCAAGAATCATTCATACATGTCATCTTGCTAATATGCTATCTATTGAGTATTATTATACATTTTGCCTATGATTTCGATCTATTGTTGCATTGCATCCTACAAACATAGTACATTCAAACATACTAATACATACTCCATGCCTACATGATGTCACCATGTAGGAACGAGAGCACCACTTGATCAGCCTCCCCCTCCATGTGGCTAGTATGATTGACTCTTAAGATTGTTGGTGAGCCCTCCATTTCGAGAACGTTGCTTATGATCTCTTGCTATGTACTAAGATTATCTTTCTTTTGTTTGTGTATTGACTATGAGGGTGAGTCAGGTTGCTTGTCATGGCCCCCACTCTTATCTATGTTAGAGGTGTTTTTCAACATGTTATGTATCTATGTCATGAGCGTTGACTCTATTGTTCTTGATGTCTATGATATGAAATTTTTCCCTTAGTCCCGATTATCCCGATTTATTATTTCTTGATGTTTGTTTTATTTCTTCCACGACCAAGGATGTATAATGATATTCTAAGAGGCTTACTTGTGGTCCCTTCGGGTTCCCCTTGCGCCTTGTCACATCTAGGCCATAAGTTTTGGTCATGACAATCATGAAAACCAACTAAACATATAAGTTCCCTCATAGCTTTTCATAGCATCATAAAGGAAATAACTTGAATATCATAAAATCCATCATAATGTCAAACCACAACAATAGTTTGGCATAAAACATCATTTCTTGTGAAACCCATATAGAGGACATGTATACAATGCATAATAATATCATCATAAACAGGAGTTCATAAATACCCCTAAAATAATTCAGAAATCCATACATACCACATAATATTTTGCTTCACGATAATGCACAAATATAAACAAAAATAGAATGCATAGTAGTAATACCATATTCAAGAGTTCATAGAATAACCACAAAGATTCATAAATTCATATGGTAGGAGAAGAGGAATGGTTGGACTTGTGGAAGGAAAGGTTCCCACAATCAAACACACATACCTAAATCTTGAAGTTCTTGAAGGGAAAAGTTGTGGAAGACTTGAGAATTGATGTGGGTCCTTGAAATCCGAAACATATGCTTGAGATTCTTGAAATAGAATGGAGGATTGGTTGGTGTTTTTCGAGAGAATTTGAGAGGGTTTTGAGTGTTTTTTATGATGAATAATGGTCAAAGAATGAGGGTTTTCATGTTTAAATGGGCATTGGGTTATTATCCAAATGTCCTAGAATAAAATAGGAAAAATGGGGAAAATATTACATTGGTCCGTTCGCCGAGCGTGACGCGGACTAGTCGCGAGGAAGCAATAAACACTAATCCGTCCCCAGGCTATGTTTCTCCTGGGGTGTAGATGCACACTAGATCAGGTCCAATTTTCGCTATGGTCTTCTAAAAATCAAGGGCTGCCCTTTCCCCGCTCAATTTCGCTCTTTGAACAAGAATGTGAAATCGAATTTTCAAACTCGTGCACGAATTTTGAGATTTTCAAGAAATACACCTAAAGGAATTCTGAAGCACGTGATGAGTATTATAGTGTGTCCCTCTTGAAAACATTCACCACATAATGTCAAAGAAAAATATGTAAAAGGAGTAATTACAAAACTTCCAGCACAACATGAATGCAACAAATGTCTGAAACATCACTCTTAAAATGTTTCACATATATATATCACAAAATCATCAAAACTTGTCACCATGAACATGTATGCATGCAAAAATTACATGAAGGCTTAAACTTAAGGGTTAAACAGAGTACAAAAGGTATGGATATCGCTTCTTCATGGTCCCTTCGACTTCTAAAGTTGCACTTTCGACTTGTTGATTCTTCTAAAGGTTTTTGACGGATGTCACATCTTTGTTCCTTAACCACCTTACCTGTCTATCCAATATTTCCACCAGGACCTCCTCATAGGTCACCGACACACTTCCTCAACATGGATACATAGGAAACCGGATGAACCATACATACTTTTGTAGGAAACTCTAATTTATAGGCAACCTTGTGAACTTTCCTCGAAATTCTGTAAGGCGCAACAATACCTTGTGCTCAATTTTTCCTCCTTAACAAACCGAATGATGCCCTTCATTAGTGAAACCTTATAATACCAATCATCTACACAAAACACAAGATCTCTTCCCCTCACATCGGAGTAGTACATTTGCCTACTCCGATCTGTTCTCAACCTTTCCCCTATAAACCTCACTTTCTCCATGGCATCCATAACCAAATTTAATCCAATCAAATCCATCTCATCAACCTCACCAAGATGCATCCCTAAAGTCATTATACATCTTTGTAAAATCGAAAAAATAGAATAGGATGAATCATGTGTCTCTTTCAAGATCAAATACCTCAACCCAATTAACATCAAGAATGTGCAACCTACCTGATACCTAAGAACACCATCTCCCCGTTGGGAGAAAACCTCCACCTTTCTCTTCTTCACCAATACCTTCAATTCTAATAAATCGGGGTCAAGGTCTAAGTTAACTCATACCACTTCCATTTTACCCAAACTCAGGTTTGATAAACTTAGCAACCAACTTCCTTCCCTCAAGGTTGCAACGCTAACCTCAAAAGTATCATGTGCTCTTTACACTGCTGGAATAAGTGAAAACATCATCTACGAACACCCCTATAGACATGACAAGGTAGGGTTTAAAGATCCTATTCGTGAGATCCATAAATTACCACAGGTGCATTACTTAAGCCAAATGACATCACTGCAAATTCCAAATACCTGTATGTAGTCCAAAAGGCCGTTTTGGGGGCATTCCACCCCCTCACTCTCATTGGTAGTTTCCGAACTAGATATCAATCCTAGAAATACGACTAGCACCTTATAGTTGATAATATAGGTTGTAAATTCTTGACGAATGATACTTGTTCTTTATAGTGACCCTATAGAATTGCCGGTAGTCAATGTATGTTCTAAGTGATCCATCTTTCTTCCTTACAAACAACACAGGTGCACCCCAAGGTGACTTCCTAGGCTTTATGAAACCTTTCTCTAATAGTTCCCTCAATTAGTCCTTCAACTCCTTTAACTCAACCGATAGCATACGCTATGGGGGAATGGAAATTGATTGTGCATCGGGGAGGGGGTCTATGCCAAAGTCTATTTCCCTTTTGGGAAGAACACTAGGAACCTCATGGGGAAAGATATCTAAGAACTCATTGACCACCATAACCGATTGAATAGGAGGGACTTTAGACTCGACATCTCTAACCCTTACAAGATGGCAAATGCAACCCTTAGAAATCAATTTCCATGCCTTAAGACAAGAGATGAATCTACCCTTAACCACCAAAGCATGACCTTCCCACTCAAAGATGGGCTAATTAGGAATTTGGAGCCTAACTTTACGGGATCTACAATCAATGGAAGCATGGTATGCATATAACCAATCCATCCCAAGAATAATGTCAAAATCAACGATATCAAGTTCAACAAAAACACAAGGTAAGACTTTATGCAATATAGACATGGGGCAAACCCTATAGAATTTTCTGGCAACAATGGACTTATCAACGGGCATAGACACCTCATAGTGTTCACACAATAATTCGGAACACATATGAAGCTTAGTAGGAACAAAAGGAGTAATAAAGGAAAGAGTGACACACGGATCTAATAAAGCATAAACATCATAATCAAAAACCTTTAACATACTGGTAACAACATCAAGTACCTCATCCACTCCTTATCTCCCTTAAAGAGAATAAAACTAATTGTGACGTGGAACACCCCCTTGTTGGACACCTTGAGCCCTTTGATCAACATAACCACCTTTTCCTTGAGGATGACCATCCTTGCACTTGTTTTGAGCATAAGGGCAATCAACAAGCTTGTGGCCTACTCTCCCACACCCATAGCAACCATTTGCCATTATGATTCCTCCCACACTTTTGGCACCTAAGATTAGTCATCCAACTACTGCCACCTTTAAAACCTGGGTTAGGCACCCCATCATTAGCAAACCTCTTGTTTCGAGCACTAGAGGACCCTTGGCCATGAAATTTGTGATCTTGTTGGAAGTGGCCACCCTTAACACCTTGGAAGCTACTATCAAGTCGAGCCCTATAGGACTCCCCACTTCTTCTCTTCCTACTCTTTTCCCCATCAAGTTTTTCGGCATAGGTCATGATTCGAGATAAGTCCATGTCATCTACAAGCATAGTGATATGACACTCTTCATTCACTAAATGGGACAGCCCCGACACAAACTTGTTCATTCTTGCCCTAGGATCAGCAACCAAGTGAGGAGTGTACTTTAAGAGTTTGTTGAATGTGAGGGCATATTCCCTCACACTCATAGATCCTTGCTTAAGATTCATGAACTCTATCATTTTTTCCTCTCTCAACTCAATAGGGAAGAACTAGTTGAGGAAGGCTGCCTTCAACTCCTCCCAAGGAATGCCATCATTCTTTCTTCTCTCTAATATCCATTGAGCAAACCAAATTTAGGCAACACCATTGAGTTGGTAAGCCGCAAGCTCCACTTTCTCTTCCGAAGTTGCCCCCATAATTGCAAGCACCTTATACACCTTAACAATAAATCTTGGGGATCCTCTTCCGATTTGGAACCATGAAACTCCGGAGGGTTCATCATTGCAAAATCTCACCCTTGAGGCCGAAGTAGGAGCATGAGGGGCTTGGACCCCTTGATTCAATTGGATGGTCATTGCATGTGCCAACATAGTGATGGCATTCCGGAACGCAACTTGGGTAACCCCTTCTGCTTGAGGAGCTTGATTAGCCAGACCCTTCTCCGGTGTACGGGCCCTCCGTGGTCTCCTCTTGATAGTGGCATGAACTAAAGAGAAAAAGAGAATTTGTTAGGGTAGGAAGCCTTATCTTTACATCTAAAACACGACATAGATCTCCTCTTTCTTAATCCATTAATATCAGGCATACATAATCTATTTTGGCAATAAAGTACGCTATTTTGTGCAAGGTCAAAGCCTTTTATCATACCCCGACTCACCTTTTCCTTCAGCTGTCGTAAAACAGGATCCTCGAACTATTTTTCTATCACCTCCATTACCAATGAAGACTCCATAGCGTTATGCACAATATCTCCTTACGTTGGAATTTTAAGAAGGCGAACTCCCAAACTGGCTAGCTGACGTAATCTTTAGCCATCCCCTGACTTATCCCAGCTGAATTATCAGTATTCATGATTGCCTTACGACTCAGGGCATCAACTACCACATTCGCCTTCCCCGGATGGTACAGTATATCAACGTCATAATCGTTAATTAGCTCTAACCATCTCTGCTGTCTCAAGTTTAGGTCTTTCTGCTTAAAGATGTACAGCAAGCTCTTATGATCAGTATATATGTCAACATGGACCCTGTACAAATAGTGGTTCCATATTTTCAATGCAAACACAACTGCTGCTAGCTCAAGATCGTGAGTGGGATAGTTTTTCTCATGGGGTCGTAGCTTTCTGGATGCATAAGCAATTACTTTACCATTTTTGTCAATACACACCCAAAACAAACTTCTGAAGCATCGCAATACACTGCATACCCCTCAGTGCCTTCTGGAAGTACTAGCACAGACGCAAAAGTTAGCTTATTTTTCAACTCCTGGAAGCTTCTTTCACATGCATCATTCCATTGTAACTTAGTTGCCTTATGTGTCAGCTTTGTTAGAGGTGCAGAAATAGAAGCAAAACCTCCAACGAATCTCCTGTAATAGCCTACCAAGCCTAGGAAGCTCCAAACTTCCGTGGGTGTTTTTGGTCTTGGCCAATCTTTCACAGATTTTATATTTTGTGAATCAACCCTTATCCCCTCATTAGACACAATATGACCAAGAATGCCACTGACTTTAGCAAAAATTCACATTTAGAAAATTTGGCATACAACTGGCGATCACAAAGAACCTGTAGCACCTGTCACAAGTGATCTGCATGGTCCTCTTCTGATCTTGAATATACTAAAATGTTATCTATAAATACTATCACAAACACTTCCAAGAATGGCTTGAATACCCTATTCATCAGATCCATAAAAACTGCTGGTGCATTCGTCAGCCCAAATGACATAAGAAATTCAAAGTGACCATAGTGTGTTCTGAAAGCTGTCTTGGGTATATCCTTCTCCTTCACCCTCACTTGGTGATAACCTGACCTCAAATCAATTTTCAAAAAGCATTTGGCACCCTGTAACTGATTGAATAAATCATAAATCCTAGGGAGGGGATATTTATTCTTAATTGTCACTTTATTCAATTGTCGATGATCGATAGACATTCTCAAGGTGCCATCCTTTTTGCGGACAAATAACACTGGGGCACCATAGGGGGACACACTAGGTCTTATAAAACCCTTATCCAGTAAATCTTTTAACTGCTCTTTTAATTCACATAATTCTGCTGGGGCCATTCTATACGGAGGGATAGAAATAGGTTGAGTGCCTGGGAGTAAGTCAATACCAAAGTCTATTTCTCATTCAGGAGGTAAGCCTGCGAGTTCTTCAGGGAACATATCAACAAATTCATCCACTGCTGGAACTGACTGAAGAGTTAGTGATTCTGTCTCCATATCCCTTACTCTAACTAACAGACATATATACCCCTTAGATATCATCTTTCTGGCCTTAAAGTAAGAGATAAACTTCCCTTTTGGTGCCCCAACATTGCCTTTCCATTCAAGAACTGCCTCATTTTGAAAGTGGAAATATACTCTCTTAGTTCGGCAATCCACAGTGGCATAACAGGAAGATAACTAGTCCATACCCATTGTAACATCAAGTTCCACCATTTCTAGCTCAATAAGTTCATCCAATGTGTCACTGTCATAAACAGTTACTACGCAGTCATAATAAACCCTTCTAGCCATAATAGATTCACCGGTTAGAGTAGACACTACAAATGCTTTGTTTAATAATTTGGGTATTCTCTTGAGCTTGCTAGCAACTAGTGGAGAGATGTATGATAGTGTAGAACCAGGGTCAATTAATGTATATACATTATGTGAAAAGATGGACAATGTACTTGTGACCACATCAGGTGAAGCTTCTAGATTCTGCCGACTTCCCAGTGCGTAAGTACGATTCTGAATCCTGCTAGATCTAGCTGTCCCTCTAATACCTCTACCATGACCTACAGGTACTTGCTGACCCCTACCTTCTGGAGGAACTGATGATGATGATGCAACAGCTGACCTAGTAGATTGTGCCATACCACCCATACGCCTCTTGAGCAATCCCTTATCACGTGCCCTGGCATACCACACCAATAACAAACATTTGTCCCAATGTGACATATCCCCAAATAACTCCTTCCACACTGTTTACAAGGCTATCTAGGAATCATTGGTTGGCCTACTGAATAACCCATTGACCGGGAAACTTGCCCTTCCCCTCATTGGAAAAACTGATTACTTTGAGACCCTTGAAGTTGTGGTGGAGCGCTGACTGTAGAGTAGGAGGATGATGGCCTGGGCGGTCTATTAGAAAACCGAGGCCTGAGATCACTTTGGGGTGGTGTAAACTGCCCTGTAGATTTGGCTCTCTTTGATTGTGCCCTTCCTGATTCTTACGTCCTTCTCCTCTGCCTCTGATCCTCAAATTTCTGTGCAAAAGCCTGCATTCTTGCTATATCTATATCTCTATTCAAGGAAGCAATAGTGCAGTCTCTGACCAGATACGTATCAAACCTGTCTACATATTGATGAAAACTATCTAACATTGTAGCAACTATATTAGGAGCATACCTTGCCAAGGAATTAAATTGAAGGCTATACTCCCTCACACCCATATTCCCCTGGTGAAGATTCAGGAACTGATCTACACGGGCCTCTCGGATCTCTAGTGGCAAATAATGGTCAAGACATGCCTCTTTGATTTCTTTCTAGGTGGTTGGAGGTGCCTCTATACCCTTAGATTGTTTCCAAGCTTCATACAATAATATGGCAACACCCTTCAGCCTATATGTCGCCAACTCCACAGCTTCTGTACCACCCACGTGCATAATATCCAAAGTACACTGAACTTAGTCAATAATGTCCTGAGGGTCTTCATTAGGATCTGAACCAGTGAAGGTTGGAGGGTCCAAATTAAGAAAATCATGTATCCTGACACCAACTGCCCTATTTGTATCGCCTATACCCATAACTGGACCTTCCTACTTTTGACCTTTACCAACAACTATATGGGTCAATCGCTGGACTGCATTTCTCAGATCCTGCACTGTAGCATCAATAGGTGGTTCTTGGGGAATTTCACTGCTCTCTGGTTCATTAGGAACTGGAGGAGCTGGAGATGTCTATGACAAAGACTCCTATTGAACCTCATCTCGTTGTCTCACCTAGCTGGGTATACCAACCACAACTTCTATTCCCTTCTCTTTACCTTTATTCTGCCTTATTTCTAGCATACTTGCTGTACAAAACAATTTAGGTGTTGGACATAATGCACCCATTACACTTGACTTTATGGCATGATCTAAAGAATAGAAAGAAAGTAACAACTCCTAAATGCCACATAGCCCCCTGCTTATAAATGTGGTGCATAACACATTGATAAACAAGATTCTACATAGACACGACTTTGTAGACTCCCTAGGACGACCCACTCTGATACCACTTTTGTCACGCCCCAAAGTCCGGTAGGGCGGATCGGCACCCATTGCTGATAAGGCTCGGGAGAACCAACCTGTAACTATATGCGTTTTATGCATATTACAAAGGGTTTCTACATTTGACATGCCTTTAAGAAGATAAATAGTGATAACAAGCCAAAAGGAAATGCATATGACTAGGTCGTTGGGGCCACGCTGTCTAATGTGCGATACATGATTTCTTTGTTCTTTACATAGTCTACAAAGCCTCTAAATATAAAAAAAAACATCTGATAAGGGTCGGGACTGGCCTCGCCTCAACAAACTATGCAATAAAAACATGTAAGAACTAGACATGTACAAAGCCCCGAAGCAACCTGGAGCTTGATAACAGCAGCTGAATATCCTGTACTCCTACTTGGGAGATCTACTAGCACCTATAGCTACAACATGAAATGCAAGTCCCCCGTAAGGGACTTCATTACGGGATAATGTACTGTGTATATAAGGCAGGATATACTGTATATAAAGTAGATACTCAAATGAAACCATGCATTTGTGGAAGATCAGGGACCACCCTTAGTTATACTGTGGAATCATGTACTTTATGTCCT
>JAABOM020000110.1:13233228-13261446 GCA_011800125.2 Solanum clarkiae | reverse complement strand
ACTCTTTTGAAAACTAGTGCTAGTTTAACCAAATCATGTCATATTTCATTTGTACAGTATAAGTATGGTAAGGTGTGTGGTGTTACAATTTTCATCCATTTCTTCACCTTGGCAAAGTTGATCCAAAAGAAGGTAAAATTTCAATGGTCGGATAAATATGAGAAGAGTTTTCAGACATTGAAGGATCATCTTACATCGGCTCCAATTTCATCTCTACTGGAAGGGTTAGATGAATTTATGGTATATTGTGATGCTTCATGCATTAGTTTGGGTTATGTGCTAATGCAACATGACAAGGTCATAGCATATGTATCTACACAAGTTAAGGTGCATGAGAGGAATTACCAAACCCATGATCTTAAGTTAGTAGTTGTGGTATTTACTTTGAAGATTTGACATTATGGGGTTTGTGTTGATATAGTTACTGACCACAAGAGCTTGAAAGATGTGTTCACCTAAAAGGATCGCAACTTGAGACAAAGAAAATGGTTAGAACTTCTTAAAGACTACGGTATGAGTGTACATTATCACCCAAGTAAGGCTTATGATATTATATTCTTGTTTACCTTGTATGCTTGAGATATGCTATGAGGCTTGGATGAGGTATCTTTGGATCCCTCATTTGCCATATTATGACTAGGCCCTAGGCTTGAGTCGTTAAATCTTCATTTTTCGAGGATGCTTTATCCCTTCATTTACAATCCATGTTTAGACTTTAGCTTCAAGCTTCAAGTTAGCTAGGGTATATCCTAGAAACTCATTTATGATGTTTAGAGGCTTTCAAATCTATGCTAGATGCTCCTTCTATGTTGTCATTTTACACTCACTCTTTTGTTCATGAAATGGCTTAGACTATCTTGCTTTACTTTTACTTTATGATTTTTTGTTGATCTTCGATATATTTATGTTATGCCATGTGTTTCTCTTCGGTTCTTTAGGATTCTAAGTACCGCGTTACGACTAGGGGATAGTCTCATATCACAAAATGCCATAGTCCCTCATTTATAGAAGTCATGCCCTCACTATCATAAATAAGATTCTATTAGCATGATTTTATAGACTCTCTAGGGCACTTGAACTTGTGATATGATATAATGTTTATCACAATTTAAATACACATCTTGATGAGACCGACACTAGGAACTATTATTGGTCCCAAGCAAACCATTGGCCTGACTTGCTACTACACAATATTATAACACTTGTGGAGGATATTTTAAAAGATGAGCATGCAATAACTTAGAAGACAAACACAATAACTTTATGGTTAAAAAACTGAAATATGTATAATATGCATGCGTTTGTAAATTAGTGGTGAAAACTATAACTCAACTAACTCATCTATGAAGCTTTTAATGTACTAAAGATAGGTGTTGGAACAATATCTCTAGCTACCTGACTACCCGACTAGCAATGTCTAATAACACCTAAAATTCTAGAGAGACTGGAATCCTTTGAAAGCAAAGAGATCTCACCAACGTTGGATGATACTAGGACCCTGATGTTGTCAGTTGCCGATTTTGAATACCTAATGCTATATTATAAAATGATGCAGTGTCAAATGACATTAGTACATAGAATGTATAATTTGAAAAAAAAAATAATTACCTAAAATTAAACATACTAAGTTAAATGAGCTCATTTAAGAATAGATTAAAATAAAGTTAACTAAATATTATAAAACAAGATATTTAAACTGAAAACGAGATCCGTAAACTTAAAAGTTGGGACATGTTCTAAATTGAATTATTGAAACATGATAGTTGAATATCTAAAATTGCAATTATTTTAAAAACACTTCCATTATCTAATGATATAAAAATGATTTCTATGTCTTAATCCAAAAACATGTCTAGCACTAGATAAATATGAGAAATCATCATATCCATGACATCATAAATAATTATATCAGTTTGAATTATATCTGTGTGTAGATATATGTATTGAAGTGGAGAGTTTCTTACAACTGCCATACATCATATGAGCTCATGTTGTCCAATTTATAATCCTAGTCTAGAGAGTTGCTCAATACATAAAATAAATTTGTCTAATATGGATTCACTACTGAAGCTTTCGGACTATTTTTTGGAGGACTTTTACTGTTATTCTTCAAGAATACTATTATTTTTGGATGACAAATTTATTCATAATATCCTAAAAATTATCTATGCTATGTTAAAAATGTGAAGGTCCTTAGAAAAGTTTATTGAACTTTTTGTCCTTCATTAAAAGACTCCTCTTTAGGCAAAATTATCTTTTCACTATTTTTTTCTAATTATTGTATTATTATTTTAGTAATATTAAATATTAAATAGAATAAAAATAATAAATGGATAAAATTTTCTTAATATGATTAAATTCCTATGCAAAGAATCGTTCTTCAACTAAAATAGACTTGATCCAGAATAAAAATAATAATAATAAAAACTTCCAAATAACAATAATTAAAAGAAGTTTTAAAAAGAAAACAAAAAGTAAAAAAAAAACTTCCAAAAAGGACGTCCCAAGACAAATAAAAAGGTTTTTTTTAAGTCTAATTACCGAAACAAAAGAACTCCAAAAATATGTAAAAATGATTAAAATTTTTTACTAAAAATTTACCTAATTAGAACTAAAATAAACTAACACAAAACATAAAGTTCTACAATCTAATACTAATTCCAATTGGACAATAACACTTAAATAAATATTAGGTTGAACGACCTAATTTGCCCTTATACTTTGTTCCATTTGTCACCTAGCACTTTGTACTTCGAGATTTGCCAAGCAAACCCTTGTACCTGCTCAAAAGATATATTTTAAATACTTTTATTGACCTTGGACTGGTGCATGAGTTTCAATCGAGTACACATAATTTTCATGTAGTTTAAAAATTTCACGTATGGAATGATGCGTTAAAATATATTTTCCACATAAAAAGAACATCTCCTCCAGAACTTTGTTCCCCATTTTGTGCAAACAAACCCTCGTACTCACCCTTGTACTCTTCAATGAAATTCTTTGATCATAATTTTATGCAAACAAACCCTCATTCGCGTTGGAATCATTGTGTTAGTTTCACAACTTAGATTCTTGAGTTTGTGTTGTTAGGGTTTAGATTTTGAGAAAATCTTTGAGTTCGCTCTAAGTCAACTTTAATTCTTAAGTTTTTTTTGTTTCATAGTGTACTAGCAATGCATAGAGGTCAGGTTTTAGAGTAATGACACTTATCGTGAATGTGGTTAAAATTTAGGGTTTTTTCATAAAATCATCTTACGAATAAGATAAATTTTGTCGATTGTATTGGATTTTGTTCTTGGTAGTAGTCCAATGAAATTATTATATGAGTAAATATTGCATTTCATACATAATTATTTTAAAATTAGGGTTTTTTGTTGTATTCCATAAAGGCCTCCATAAATAATTACTTAAGAATTAGGGCTTTTTTAAAAATTAAGATTTTTTTATTGTATTCTGTCTATCCTTGGTTCTTCAGTTGTAGTGACTTTGCAGGCATGGTAACAATATGGCTTTAACAATTATAACACTTCAAATGCATTTTGAAGGCTACTTTTTATCAGATCCTCGACTCAGGTATGCTAATGGAATTACAAATCCAGAAAAAACAGATGTAGATGTAGATGTAGATGAGCTCCATATCATGTTGTCTCATAAATTATCTAACGAATTTGGAGTTGAAAATGTTGAAACATTTGGATGTAAAGTTAATAAAAGATGTCATTTTCACATGTTGAATAGTGACAAGGATGTGTTAAAATTTATTAACAGTTTGAAAGATGGGGACTTTGTTGATGTTTATGTGGTACATAAAATTAGTACGCCTATAATTGTTGAGGATGAAAATGAGGTGGAAATGACCACATTGTTAACTCCCAAAAACGTCAGCTCTCCCTACCTACTGTCACTGATAGGTCTGATTTGTCTCCTCCTCAATCATCTAATGAGAATGATATGACTGATGTGTCTTCTCCTTAGCCACCTGATCAAAATAATGGGGCTGATGTGTTTTCTCCTCAGTTACCTCATCAAAATGATCCAGCATGTGATGTGTCTTCTTCTCAACCACCTTATCAAAATAATATCGCTGATGTGTCTCCTTCTCAGCCACTTCATCAAAATGATGTGGTTGATGTGTCTTCTCCTCAGCCACCTCAACAATCTAATGTAGCAGCTGATGTGTCTTCTCCTTAGCCACATCATCAAAAAGATGCAGCAGTGTCTTCTCCTCAGCCACCTCAACAAATTGATAAGGCTGATGTGTCTTTCCATCAACCATTTGATGAAGTTGCTGATCTGAATATAAATGAACAACAACAACCTAGGGCTGATAAAAAAAAATCAAGAGAGTGTTGAAGACTTAAATGAAGGTGCAGGTAATGTCTTTTCTTCTTACCATCTTCAAACTTTTGAAGAAAGTGATGTATGTTTAGATGAAATACAATCTGATTCTGAATCACTCTTTAATGTTAATGAGAAGATGATTTAAGTAACTTGGATGAGGAATTTGTAGAAGCTAGAAGGTCAAATATAGGAAAAAAAAAGATAAAGATAAGGCTACTGGGGTAAATATAAGGACATACCATCTGGTCCTGTAGGTATTGATATTGGTTTTGAGGATATTAATAAGAATAAGAGGGGAAGATAATGAAGGAAAATTGGGTGGGGATGAACTATATTTTGATAGCTCAGATCCTAGCAGTGATATTAATGAAGATGAAAGGGTACTCGTTGAATCTAATAAAGATGTAAATCCACCAGCTAGGAATGCTACTACCAAAGTATATTTTAACCCAAATGCCAATTTTTTTATCTCAGTTGTATATGATTTTTGTGAATAATATTCAGTTTAGGGAAGCACTTCAAACCTACTCAAAAGGGTGTAAACCTTAAATTGAAACCTAATGAAAAGGAAAGAATTAGGGCAAAGCATAAAAAAGATTGTCCTTGGCATATTCTTGGAAGTATTGAGGGAAATACTGAAAACTTCATTGTGAAGACATATTTTCCTGTCCGTAAGTGTGTTAAAAGAACAAGAAATAAGTTGTGTACTCCAAAATGGATCAGTAAGTACTATAAAGACAGAATTATGAGTGAGCTTACCATCAAACTCCATTAAATTCAAGGGTTGATACAAAAGGAATATAGGCTATATGTTAGCAACACAAGTTGTAGAATGGCAAAAATAAAAATTCTAACTGAGCATATGGGTGATTTTAAGGAGGAATTTTATAGATTGTATGATTATTTTGAGGAGTTGAAGGCTACTAACCCTAGAAGTACTGTAGTTGTTAGGACATCTAAGAATACAATTCTTGGAAAAGAGGTATTTATGGGCATTTATGTTTGTTTGGAGGCACTAAAAATGGATGGAGCAAGGGATGAAGAAGGATAATTGATTTTGATGGTGCATTTTTAAAAGGTGTTTGTAAAGGTAAAATGTTGACCTGCATTTCCAAGGATGAAAATAATCAAATATATCATATGGCTTGGGCAGTAGTTGATAAAGAATCCAAGGATACATGGTCTTGGTTTATTAAATGCATTAAACATGATCCATATTGGCACAAATTGAAAGTGAAAGACTCATTGTTATGTCTGATATGCAGAAGGTGTGTTCTTTTTTTTAATATAATTTCTGCTTCTTTTTTATTTGCTATAACAATAGTTAGTTCTTACTGTTTTCCTTCTTTTTTCAATTATTTTTTATAGAGTCTTCACATAGCAATTACTGATTTATTGCCAAATGCTAAGCATAGATGGCATGCTAGGCATATCTGGGCCAATTGGAAGAATGAATGGAGGGATAAAGAGAGAAGAAAAAAAATTTTGGCAAGTTGCTAGGGCTCCATTTGAAGTTCATTTGCAAGATAAACTTGATGAAATGAGTCTACAGAGACAAGGCATTGTGGAGTCTTTGTTAAAGTACAACAAAGAGGCATGGTGTAGGGCATTCTTCAAGGAACATAGTAAGTGTGACATAGTTGAGAATAATATATGTGAGACATTCAATAGTTGGATCTTGGCAGCTAGGTTCAAATCAGTCATTACTAGGTTAGAAGAAATTAGTGTCAAAGTCATGAAAAGAATCACTCAAATGAGAGAATTTTCCAAAAATTAGATAACTAATGTGTCACCTATGGCTATGGAAGTTCTTAGAGAAAATGTTGAACATGCAACTAGTTGTGAAGTTAAATTTAATGGAGATACTAGCTATGAGATTATGGGCTCACTATATAAGCATGTTGTTAATCTGAAAAAGATGGTGTGTAGTTTTAGGTCTTGATAACTAAGGAGAATTTCTTGTACACATATAATTACTGCAATGCATTACAAAAATTTGGATGTTGAGTCATTTATTGACCACGAGTACAAGAAAGAGACATCTGAAAGGCTACTCTAAGTACATTCAATCTATGACAAACATGAAGATGTGTCCAAAGAGTTCAAAACCAGTGATTGAGCCACCTGAAATCACTGTGTTACCAGGAATACCAAGAAAAATAGGAGAAAAGATAAGGATGAGCCTACTAAAAAGAAGTTTGGAAAGGCTACAAGAAAAGGGAGAAAAATGAAATGTTCTTTATGCAAGAATTTTGGAAGTAACAAAAAAGTATGTCCAATTAATGTAAGTTTTTATTTCACTTCTTTAATATTGTGTATGAAAAAAACTTTTATGTAAAAAAATATTGTGTAAGTTTCAACATGTGTATGCAGAAAAATGGCTCCACAACTAGAACTTCAACTGCTGGAAATGCTGGTACAGTAGTTGCTGGTGAAGGAACTTCAAATATTGCTGGTGCAAGAGCTGCTGGTGCAGAGAAACACTCTACTGCTTCTGCTAGTGCAGAAACTTCAAATGTTGAAAATACGTCTCAACCAAACAGTCAACAATCTAGTACTTCTGTTTGTGGCTTAAAAAGAAAGAGTTACACAGCCAAAAAAGGTAAGAGCAAACATTGGATATAAAAGGCCAAGGACAACTGATTTTGGTGTACTATTTGGAGAAAATGGCAGTGTGATAGAGAGGGTAAGTATTGTCATTTAAGTACTTTTATTTGATCGTATTACTTCATAGTATTATTGTCTTTAACTGATAATATTGTCTTTTGTCAGTTTGAAACTGTTGATCGAGTGTTACATAGTCCCCCATTTTCAATTCCTACAAATATTAACCTTGGCTACAAACCCAATGGACTAAGGTGGAAGGGTGGAGCTGCAGTTACACAAAGACAGCTACGAGAAAGAAGTTACAAAAGAGTCAACTCTTCTACAAGTACTAATGTCACTACAAGAACCCAGTCCGGAACAACTCATACGACACCAACAACTTAGTCCACACCAAGTACTCAAGAAATATAGTTTATGTGTATTGATTGTAGTTTGATTTTTGTGTAACTTAAATTTGTGTAGCAACTTGAATTTGTTTAATATTGATGGGCTGATACAATTAATTTATGTTTGTGTAGCTTGGTGTAAGCTTAATTTTTAACTATTTTATTAACTTGCCATGGCAAACAACTAACTTTTGTTGTATGAAATTGTGGGTTCATCACAACAATTATAAGTCTACTAAATATTTTCATTTCATCATTATAATACTCAAATAAACAATCTGCCACAGCGCCATCTTCAGTACAAAACTTATAAGCCAAATGATAATAATCACAATAACACCAATATCAATAGGCAGAATGCTTCCATGTCTTCCCTGCCTTCCCTACCTTCCCTGCCTTCCATATCTTCCATGCCTTCCATGGTCAGCATTTGTTGATGGGTTATTCATGTAGTATTGTTCTTGATATATAGGACGAACTTTGTATGTACGATCACCTTGGTTAGCCAATCGAAAAAATCCATATCCATTACTATTTGCATATCTTTGATAACCCCAAAACATTCTTCCAGAATTGGTTGATGTCTTTGACATCTTAAGTTCAGTGTGAAGTCCACAATAACAAAAATAAATTGTCATTGTGAAGAAGAAGAAACTTTAATGGATATAAAAGAATTTCAAGAAATAAAAAAATTCAGGAAATAAGAAAAAATCAAGTACAAAATCAATGAGGCTTGAATGAATATGACCAACACGAAAAAATTTCAAGAAAATAAATTTGGAGACACAAAAACGAGAAGAAAATTGAAGAATTTTGAGAAGAAGAAATGGAGAAATGGGGAGTAATAATATTTGGGAATTTAGGGAGAAGATGACCGTTATAAGACATTTTAGAAACCCTTCATGCTCCTAAACGGAGTAAATCCCATGCACCGACCTGGTTTGCCACTTTGGATGCCAGGTAAAAAAAAAGTGTTTAAAATATAACTTTTGAGCAGGTACAAGGGTTTGCTTGACAAAATCTCGAAGTACAAGGTCCTAGGTAACAAACGAGACCAAGTATAAGGGCAAATTAGGTCACTCGGCCTAAATACTATCCATATAAGCAGTAAATTTATATTCATGTCAAACAACATGCTTATACACCGAAGAATTTAGAGGTAATAATATTTTTTCTCTCTTTCATAATATTATATCATCTCATAATTGTAATTTATATGTATGTTGGTTGATAATTTATATGCATTTTAATTGGCTTCAATTTTGTTTGTTTATATGCATGTATGCAAGTAATATATGTGTTTATTTAAATATTAGAGGAGCTTTCAGAATACGACTCTATAACTACTACTCAAAGGAACTATAAATTAATATTCAAAGTATATATTATATTGTAATAGAAAATATAAATGTATTAAATATAATTAATATTAAGATAGATAGGCCGTGGGCATGAATTTAAAACTTTATGATAAACTAGCATATTCTTTCCCTTAAGCATTGGAAGAACATAGAATTATCAACATAGGTTGTCGTGCACTGGTAAAATATTACCAATTAGATTCCTTATTGGCAATCACTATGCATACCTTACACATAAAAAGTTTAATTAATCAACGTATAATACTTTAAAAGAGAGAAATTAGAAATTTAATTAGAGTTTTGTTAATATAATTCGGGAAATCATCTGGGCAATACAATTGTGTGTTTCATAATGTACAAATTCAAATTTATTTGTGTTAAAAAAATGGAATTGAGATCTCTTTCAGTATAAGTTGATTCAGTATTGTTTAATGAACATACTAATTAGTGCCGCTTGTACAATAAAAAATTGAAGGTTGGATATCATTCTTTTCACTGAAAAAATATATAATTATTAATATGAGTTGTGGTGCAGTGATAAGATCGCTCCATTTTTAATCAGCGATCTGATGTTCGAGTCTTGAGTATAGAGAAAATTCTGTCAGGAGCTGTACCCTTAAATGGGTTCTATAGTGTACCCTTCAATGTGTTCTATAGTGTACCCTTAAATGTGTTCTATAGTGTATTATTCAAATTTAGGTAGAGCTCTGATATTAATGTGAACATTGGCTGAAAAAAAAAGGACATATATAGAATTAAAAGTATATTCACTTATTTTGTCTACAGAAAAATAACGTATTTATAAAGTTGATAATATTTGATAGTAAATTACATACATAATAATTTATTTATTTTTATATATACTTATTATCAATTGACACAATACACACGTGCAAAACACATATACTAAACTAGTGCTACAAATAAAGTTGT
Organism: Solanum clarkiae; assembly: GCA_011800125.2. NCBI lineage: Eukaryota > Viridiplantae > Streptophyta > Magnoliopsida > Solanales > Solanaceae > Solanum > Solanum clarkiae. The sequence continues at coordinate 13,251,818 of JAABOM020000110.1, read as the reverse complement.
ATTGTTTGGTGCAAAAGTTAAAGATGATGCCATTTGTTGGCAAAAATATAGCAAATCGTTCAATGGAGTTCTCGGCCCAAGGTCCAGAAGTCTTCATGTCGGCCCACTAGGCCCGAAAGTCTTCAATGAAGAGCAATTCTTTAGCGAATCAGATCTCATACTTGGCCTACTTCAGATGCCAGCTTAGCAGAAGGACGCGTTGACATATTTTTGTCTTCTTATATGCTTGTCGAAGCCGGCGACGGAGATCGGTGGAGGAATTTCACGGGAAGAATTCGAAATTCAACTCCCGGTATAACCAAATTTCCTTGCTCTCTCTACCATCCACTCCCGGAGATGCAATTCATTGACTTGTAAAACCGAAAATTTTTCTTTCAGTTTTGGTGTCGGTGGCCGTGTGGTAGCGGCTAAGGGACGTGAATTGAGCTGATATATGGCTTACAGAAGGAAACAGCAGGTGCCTAAGGTTTCTACCGTTACCAGTGATTTTAGAAGTACGCCATCACTTCCCGATGAGAGTTTTTCTTCTTCATCTGCTTCTTCTCTCGCTGCTAAGGCCATAAGAGCATCATCAGCATACAAAGACTCTTCTCTTTCGTCCGCATATGGTCAGTCAGCTCTTTCATCTCCTCGCGACTCGAATCCGTTACGATCTTCTGCTCCGGTTTCAAAGGCATCATTACCATACAAAGACTCTTCTCTCTCCCCTGCGTATGGTCAATCAGCTCTTTCGTCTCCTGTCCACTCAAATCCGTTACCATCTTCTGCTCCTGTTTCAACTGCTAAGGTTAGCTCTTGCTTGCCTTTGTGGTGCTACGCGTAATACATTAGAGTTTTTGTTTGGCATTTTACTTGCTCGTTTTCTGATGCTTTCTACAATTGCTGCTGTTAGTTGGCTTCCTTTCAGACTTTCAGTATCTTGAAGAATTTTAGGCGGCTGTTTGTTGATTTTGCTTCGAGTAGAACTACATGTTAGGGTGAACTTTAACGTGTTGTTGTGAGTTGATTGCATCTATTGTTCTTCTATTTTGTCTCTTTTTGGGGGCCAAAGAACTTACTTATTCTGTTATTGAGTAGTACTTTTTACATTTATGTTCCAAGTAATGGGTATATAATTGTCACAATTACATAATATTATGTTTTGAAGGTCTAGCAGTGGTTTTATAGGAAAATAGAGAAGGGAGGACTTAAACACTTTCCTTGTAAAATGTTAATCCGGTTTCTTTTGGTTGTTATGACTCTATAACTAGATGTCATAATTGAAGTTGACATTCAATTTTTCTTTAGTTACATATAAAAGTACAGTAACTAAATGTCTGGTACGGACTGCAGTGTCTTCTTTCGTATCCTTGGATGATACGGAAAAGGATAAGGAATGGCTTCCAAGCTTTGGGGAGGAAAGATGTAAAGGGGATTGGGGAATCATAAGATCAGTGATGCATATTTGCATCTGCAATTTCAAGTTGTATCTATTTTTCTAATAACCACGGTGTCCATACCAACTTGTCATGGGATACCTGATATCTCTCATCAGTAGGTACTGGGTAACACTATCTACTAAGGCTTGAAAAAATAGGAAGAAATTATTTATGGTATTTTTTTTTTGTCTCCGCTGGGATTTGAATTTGAGATCTCATGGTTTCAATCTGCTTCATTGATCACTAGGCCACACCATTAGTTGCTTCAAGTTTTATCCTTAGATTATAGGGAAAAGGATAATTATCGGCTACCAAGTTTAGGAAAAGAAAGAAGGGTAGATGGATGGGGAATGCGAATCTTTCCACCAGCTGGGGGTAAGGGATTGGCGGAAGGACGATCTATAGAAGTTACTAACCTTGTTATCAGTTGTTTGACTTCGCATTGTCTCTTTTACAGCTAATTAATGGAGTTCTCCTTGCTGTAAGAATACTCTTTTTAATGCAGGATTCATCTAGCTATGAGTATACACCAAAGAAAAACTTGAGTGAATCCAAACAAGGCATTTGGGGAGTATTGGCTAGGAAAGCGAAGTCTATTATTGATGATAATACTGGCCAACCATATGTAAGTGAAGTAAGAACAAGGATGCAACATATGCCTGATAGTACAACCATTGGTCAGGTAAGAAATGTGTGTTGAAATTGAAAATCTTATGGTTCCATAATTGCTAAAACTTGTCTTGGGCTATGTGGTGATGATCTATGAGTTAAGCTTTGGGGTTTCAGATTCTGATACTTACACCTTTATTTTATTGCTTGCAGCAATATGACAGAAAACAGTTGTCTGAAAGCCATAGAAAAGTTGAGGGCCATAAACTACAGAAAGGATTAGATGCTCTTGCATCTTCCCTTAATTATATTGGTGGGACCATTGGGAATGCTTTTGAGGTATGCTTTTTTATATAAGTTTCTTCCAAAATTTTCCATCAAGAATAAAGTTACTAGTTTCAAAAAAAATAAAAATAAAAAATTCATCAAGAAATACCACATTTTTAACTTTTTGAATGTACTACTTGATCAATACGATATGCTTCAATCCAAATTAATTCGGTGGTTTTTGTGAATTTTTCCAATACTAGTCTATTAATGCTTATAAGGCTAGAGGTTGAATTTCGCACTTACCCATGTATGCAAATATAAGTCTTTAGCCACCATATAGTGACTCTTGGCAAACGTTGGACCTAAGATAAGTATAACAAAGGCAACTTAATCCCAATTTATTTAGGTTGTCGTTGTTACACTTACTTTTTTTTTTTCAATTTCAAAAAAAGATACGCGTGACAACGACAACGTAATCCTAATTTATCTAGTTGCTATCACCTATATGAATCCCTTTCTTCCACTGTTTTTGGTTTTTAGTCTTTATAAATAAGGAAAAGGGTCAAAAACACCCCTCAACTTTGTTTTATTGTTTGACCTTATCCTCGCCGTTAAAAGAAAGTTGAAATGCTCCTGCTGTTAATAAACTTTTCACCCATACCCCTTATTGGATGTAAATCCCCAAATCCACTAAAATTAACCTAATTTCATTAGAATTATCGGTTTAAAAACGAATTTTTGATTAGACCCAACCCGCAACCCATTAAATTTGGTCTTTAAATATCAAATGCATAAAGAAAAAAAATTAGAAAATAAAATCTCCGGTTGCTGTTGTTGTTTGCTTCGTTCATCACCGAAACTTGGAGGCTTCCCTAGTTGCAGGTCGCCGGGAAACAGTAAGGAAGAGGAGGACGAAGGTGAGTTTGAGTTTCGCCGGATTTCGATAAGGTTGGTGGGGCGGTTTTGGGTTTTGAAAACTGTCGACAAATTGCTCTAGAAAAATGTAAAGAGGCAGTGATGTTATTGCTGTGATGATTCTAGGCTGAATTTCGGGGCATGGAGAAAACCCAATTCGTATCTTGGCGGGGAAAAATCTGGATCAGTCAAACCGGTTCATTTTTGCAGCCATGGTGTCGTCGTCTTCCTCTCCTCTTTGCCCCCGTTTTACATAGATTTGAGCCTCTATTTTAATTCAAGATCTGATGTAAATCAGTTCATTTTAGTAATTGGGAGCTAAACCTTAGATGAAATATGAAATAGAAATGGGTAATTTTAGGAATTGGGTTGGTTAAGTTACGTGGTTTTTTAGGATGGGTTGGATTTGGGTTGTTGAGGGATTGAGTAATAGATAAAACGGGTAAAAATTATGCTATTTGGATTTTCCATCCAGTTGAGGGGTATGGGTCAAACGTTTATTAACGGTAGAGGCATTTTCAACTTTCTTTTAACGGTGAGGATAAGGTCAAACAATAAAATAAAGTTGAGGGATATTCCTGACCCTTTTCCTTTATAAATAATTTTTGATACTTGCTTCCATTGTTTTTTGGTTTTTTGTCTTTATGAATAATTTATGATACTTGAGCTGATGGTTTATTGGAAACAACCTCTCTATCTTCGGGTGTGTAGACACCATCCTCCCCAGACCCCAGTTGCAGCATTACACTGGGTATAGTTGTCGTCGTCGTCGTAGTATCTATATAATATAAAAAAATTTGTATGGGCTTTTAGCAATGTTCACATTGATCTAATAGGTTTTAGATATCATAGAATGACTTCTACTTTCAAAAAAACTAAGAAGTTAAGTAGCTCTATTTTGTTCAAGAGAAAGTCATATAGTTGAACACATTATGTTGCAATACAAGGTATTAGTTCTTGTAAATTTCACAAGCCAACTTAAAAGCATGGAACTTTTTCTTATGTGAACGTGGAAAACTTTGTAGTTTACTGCCTTAGATTCATGAGTACTAAGACATATATCTACTGTTGATAAAGGGTGAGTTGATGGTTCGAGGTTTCTGAGTTGTGAATTTAAAATTATTGCATTTGATGGGTGCATGAAATGGTATAATGCAACTTAGGGTGATTGTAAAGCCAACACCCAATAAGTTTTGATAGGAGATGGTAATTTCTAGTGATCACAATAAAGGTCTTGAGGAAAGGAAGTCGAATACAAGCTTCAATGTTGACTGAATTACAGATGAATGAATTGTAAGCTGCAAATGGCACAATGATAATTCTTTTCTGCAAGTTCTCTTGACATAAGCAACTATTGTGACAGTTAAAACAGACTAAAACATATACTCAAATTCACATAAAGTGACAAATACATTAGTTATATTGAACCTAAATTTCTGTGCTTAGGAGTTATTTGGGTTATTATTGGATTTCTTGGATTGTTGCATAGTACAAAATGTTTGCTTGAGGCATATTCAATGCTTTGAGCCTCTTCATTTGTCGTAGAAAGGCAAGAAGCTACTAACCATATGGTTTTTTCCATCAATATTCTTTAATGCTAATATTGAATTGTAATAAGGAGCCGAGAGCCCCTAAACAAGCCTCAAAGTATCCATTTTCACATCATCGGTTTGGAAGCATATACAAATAATAAACACGTAGTTTCTAAGGGATGGAAAAGTAGGACACACGCGATGGAGATGTCGTAGGAAAAGGGATTAACATGGATTCACATAACATGTAGCACATAATGACTAAGGGGCGGGTATGTATGACTCTCTCTATGGGGGCAATTCGGGACTTACGATCTTTCACTCCATAATATAAAAGCATATCATAATACTCATAATCAATCCATATAACAATATCCAATTGATAGCCATAACCATAATCATAATCTCCGAATACAACACTTAACATATAAGCGTAAAAGAGTCTACAAGTTGTCCAACAATGCCTCTAATCATAGAATAGGACGGGGGCCAAGACATGTCACGGGCTCATCCTCAAAGTAAATAGCAAAATTGGAACAACATAAGGTAGATAGATAGTGGCTTGTCTTTTCAAGATAAGACTCACCACAATACTTTCTCAAATTCGATCTAGCCGTCAAACAGTGGATGAAGGTAATCTCTGGTCCCTACATGGTTAAATCATGTATGCAAAAGTATGCGTTAGTACATTTGAATGTACTAAGTATGTGGGCATGCATGCATATGTCTTATCAAACTTGCATTCAACGTTAGATGTCAAGGGCACATAATATAGAAAGAAGTATATATCCAATGAAGAGTAGTATAACAATGTGCCATGAAATTCATGATGCATGAAATTCCATAATGCTCATATATAGTAGGGATGAACTATAATTGACAAATCAAATTCATGCGAGCTACTACTTCAATTAGTCCAATAAAGACCTCTCATCGGTAGGAGAAGATTACTTGCCAAGGGTAATCTATATCACACCTTACGAACCTCATCATTTCGGTGTATGGTCACCTTCCTTACGATCACATCATTTCAGAAGGATTTCCAAAATCATATCATATCATATCAATGTGCAACCATTCCTTACGACCTAGTTATTTCAGTAATGGCTACCATATACCTGTGCTGGCACATAGTTCAAGGTAAGAGAGAGGACCCTTGGGGATAACCCTAACGCCCCCAATCCATCGGTGCTAGGTCAAAACATTCCACGAGAATACTTATACATATACATGCTTTTCAATAGAGGCAACAGTCGTTTCAAATTGTGTCAATGCATAATTGGGCTCCAAAGCGAAACATATTTCATAATCATTTGTACTCTAGTTCAAAAGCCAAATCATAGTAATAATCATGCTTATCATGCATAGGATTAGCGCATGCACATATACGGAATGGTGCAAGCATCCAAAATGCTCAAAGAGCCATACCATAGACATTTATGTGATTATATTCTTGTCACAACTGTAATCTTATAAAGATCATATACATAAACATAATTGGACTTAACCTTCTTCAAAATTTTCATAAAATCCAATGCTTATGAATGCATATGCCATGAATGATGTGAGAATAACATGAATAATATAGATTAAATCTTAAATTAACAATATAATATGAAATTCATGAAAATCCATAAGTAAATTCCACATTTAAATCACAATTGAGATTACCCATGTTTGAATCAAACTTAAAATCAACATGTAATTCAAATCTTCATAATAACCATATAATTCAACATGTTAGCGTTTAAATCCACTTAAAATCAATAATAAAACATAGGCCATACTTCAATTGAATTTACTAAATAATAATCCTCAAAACCCATATTTAAAGTAAGCGAAAATTTCATAAATCAAGTGAGAAAGAGTTGGGACTTCTTGGTTGAAAGGGACCAAGAATCAATCCCACATACCTTGCTTGATTAGCCTTGAGAAGATGAAGAAATTTGGTGGAGATCTTGAAGAATTGCTTGAATAATTAGCCTAAGTGTTAAAGAGAGTTCTGGGAGAGTAATGCAGGTTTAGGAGATTTGGTTTCTTTGAAGAGTGATGCAGAGACTAAGTAGAGGGAGGGGGTATTTATGCTGATATTTGGGGGTTATAAGGGTCATTTAATCACTAAAAAGAGGTCAAAAACGTGTGGGAAAAGGGGTAAGACTTTTCTTCTTTGGTATTAAAGGTCTTGGTAGGTAAGTGGTAGTTACACCTATCTTGACATTTTTAGTACATAGTGATGTCATTGATGCCATCAAGAGGAAGAATTCACAAAAGTCTTGGTAGGTAAGTGGTGGTTACACCTACCTTGACATTTTTGGTACATAGTGATGTCATGGATGACATTAAGAGGAAGAATTCACAAAAGTCTTGGTAGGTAAGTGGTGGTTACGCCAGTGTTATTAAAAGCACGCTTTAAGCGCGCCTCAAAGTGAAGCGAGGCCCTTGCGCTTTTTAGAGTTGAAGCGTGAGGCGTTTGAAAAAGCGTGCGCTTCACCTTTCGAAGCGCTGAAGCGAGGAGCACTGAAGCGCCACTTTTTAAGTTTTGGGTTTTTCTATAATATTTTTTAATGTTTAATAGTTTTGAAATTAATTTGACCTACTATCGCAACTAAGAGCTTTTTCTTCTGCTTCGCGATATCTCATCTTTTCTTCTTCTGCTTCCGTTGCTTCTGCTGCTGCTGCTCCGCCCTCCTCCTCCTCCATGACATCATTATGTACCAAAAATGTCAAGGCAAGTGTAACTACCACTTACCTACCAAGACTTTTGTGAATTCTTCCTCTTGATGTCATCCATGACATCACTATGTACCAAAAATGTCAAGGTACGTGTAATTACCACTTACCTACCAAGACTTTTGTGAATTTTTCTCTTGATGTCATCCATGATATCACTGGGTACCAAAAATGTCAAGATAAGTGTAACTACCACTAACCTACCAAGACTTTTAATACCAAAAAAGAAGTGTCTTGCCCCTTTTCCCTACACATTTTTGACCTCTTTTTTAGTGATTAAATGACCCTTATAACCCAAAAAATAAGCGTAAATACCCCTACTCTATTTAATCTCTACATTACTCTTCAAAGAAGACAAATTCCGTAGCCTACATTGCTCTCCCAAAACTCTCTCAACACTTAAGGCTAAGTATTTCAAGCAATTTTTCAAGATTTCCACCAAATTTATTCTTCTTCTCAAGGCTAATCAAGCAAGGTATGTGGGATTAATTCTTGGTCTCTTTCAACCAAGAAGACCCAAATTCTTTTTACAGTTGATCTATGCTTTATTGTTGATTTAAGCCCTTATATATTGAATTGCATTATTATTATGAAGATTTAATTATGAATTGTCCCTTTAAAGTTTGATTTAAGCATGGGTAATCAAAATTGAGATTTGGATGTGGATTTTACTTATGGATTTACTTCAACTTCATATTGTATTGTGATTTAAGATTGAATTCTATATTGCCCATGTTATTCTTACATCATTTATGACATATGCATTCATGAGCATTGGATTTTATGAAAATTATGAAGTGGGTTAAGCCCACTTATGCTTATGTGAATGATTTTGCTAAAATTATGGTTGTGACAAGAATGTGATCATATAAATGTCTATGGTATGGCTCTTTGAGCATTTTTGGTGCTTGCACCATTCCGTATATGTGCATGAGCTAATCCTATGCATGATTATGACTATGATTTAACTTTTGAACTAGAGTATGAATGATTATGAAATGTGTTAGGCTTTTGAGCCCAAATATGCACTAAAATGACTATTGCCTCTTTTGAAAAACATGTATATTTATAAGTATTCTCATGTGATGATTTTGAGTTAGCACCAAATGAGTTAGGAGTGGGATTCAACTTAACAGATCTTATATAAAGCTTCTAATCTCATAATTATGTGCCACCATGGCATATTTTGATTATGCCTTTTTAGGCTTTTTGACTAGAGGATCCATCTCGTATTTCCGTTTCTGGAGTTATACCTTGGCAAGTTAACTCAGTCTTTGGCCGGTGTGGAGTATGACATCGATGTTTAATATTATAGCTCATCTGGTTTTGTCGGTTATAGTCCATCCCGACTATATATGAGCATTATGACATGAATTCATGCATCATGGATTTCATGACATATTGTTATGCTACTCTTCACTGGATATATACTTCTTTCTATATTATGTGCCCTTACATCTAACATTGAATGCAGGTTTGATAAGTCATATGCATTGCACGCCCGCATGCTTAGTACATTCAAACGTACTAATGCATACTTTTGCCTACATGATTTAACCATGTAGGGACCATAGATTACATTCATTGCTAGATCGGTTTTAAGAAAGTGTTGTGGTGAGTCTTATCTTCCAAGGATAAGTCACTATCTATCTGTTGTTCCCATTTTACTATTTACTTTGAGGGTGAGCCCATGACATGTCTTGTCCCCCGTCCTATTCTATGATAGAGGTATTGTTGGACAACTTGTAGACTCTTTTACGTTTGTATGCTAAGTGTTGTATTTGGAGATTATGATTATGGCTATCTATTAGATATTATTATATGAATTGATTATGTGTATTATGATATGCTTTTATATTATGAAGTGAAAGATCGTAAGTCCCGAATTGCCCCCATAGAGAGAGCTATACATACCCGCTCCTTAGTCATTATGTGCTACGTGTTATGTGAATCCATGTTAATCCCTTTCCCTATGACATCCCCATTGTGTGTGTCCTACTTTTCTGTCCCTTAGAAAGTATGTGTTTACTATTTGTATACACTTCCAAACCGATGATGTAAAAATGGATACTTTGAGGCTTGTTTGGGGACTCTCAGGTTCCCATTCGCCATGTCACTCCTAGACCCGGTATGATATATTTATCAAGAGTACTTTGAATTCTTTTAATATTAGGAAATATCATTTACTGGTAACTCCTATTTTATGAACACTTAGGGGTTGTTTGGTACAAAGATGAATAGCGCAAGGATTACTAATGCAGGGATTAATAATGTAGGAATGCAGAGATTATTTTTTATCAAGTGTTTGGTTCATTGCTTCTCATCTAATCTTATGCTTGGTTTAAAACTCTACAAAAAACTTCTTTACAATTATATTCTTTAAATTAATATGGAGTTTTCTGTTTCATATAATTGGGTCGAAGTATATTATTTGTTGTGATGTCTAACTAGCTAGGGGAACAACAATTTTGTTGTCATGTGTGCTATTTTCTCATTTGAATTATTTGAGTATAAGTAATTGTGATCTTAATTAATTGATCACAAATAAAATTGGACGCTATACTTTAAAATCTAAAAGATGGTAAACAATTGTAAAAATGAATAAATCATCTCTATTTAGACATACAAACTTTGCAAGTTGCCGTTTTAATATGGAGTTTATATCTTAAAAGATACTCAATTTTGAGAATTTATCTAACATAGTCATTAAACGTTGTTTTGTATCAATAAAATCACTCAATTGGGCTTTTGTATCAATAAAATCACTCAAACCAAATTAATTATAAAAAAAAAAGACATGGACAAATATTTTTTGTATGTTATGTAAATATGAATCCACAAATAAATAAAAATTTAAAAACTTGACATGGTAAATTTATTACTTTTATATTATGAAAATCTGAACCTGCAATTAAATAAAATTTGTAAGCTAGTTTATTTAAATAAATTTACTAGTACAAAGTTACAAATATAAGACATAAAATCAAGAAATGTAAAAGAATTTGAGAGATATTTTTGTCTTTACATATTTAATCTCATAGTATTAAATCATGTGTTACTAATACCATCAAATGAGAGGTATTAGTTTATACTACGTAGAATGTATTAACTAATATATGGATTAGTTATACATAGGCTCAAAGTTCTTACCAAACATAGTATTAAATAATACCATACATAATCTATGGGTTATTTCTCATAATAACTCCTACCAAATGCCCCATAATACTTCTGCACACCCAAGGGTATGGTCTAGTGGTCAATGAAATGTTTTGAGCACTAGGGGTCTTAAGTTCCATTCCCAATAGAGACAAAATGCGAGGTGATTTCTTTCTGTATATTCTTGCGTTGGTGGACATAATTACCTGGTACCTATTGCTGGTGGGAGTGGCACCTATTGCTGGTGGGAGTGGCAGATACCCCATGGAATGAATTGAGATGTGTTTAACCTGGCTCTGACACAACAGTTATAAAAGCCCTTTATATTTTTAAGTTATCTTCACTAAGGATGGACTATTAAGGCCTCATTTGTTTGCACTTGGAGGTCTACATTTGAATCATTCAGATTATAGCTCATTAAGTGCATTTGTATTTTTTTTTTCAAATTCACCACTTAATGGGCCTTAAGAGGTCTGATATTGTGTGATCTAAGATAAAGTCTCAAGACCATTCGATGCTCTTTGGTCATTAAACTATGCTAAATGCTTAAACAAGTGATGCTTTTTTCTAAACACCACTCTCTAAACTCATTTAAGGCAGCATATCATAATGCTTGAAACATATTGTTTAATATGTAATTTAGATACATTAAATTATTATCATTGTATATTTTATATTTTATAAGTTTAGCCATCTTATTATGTTGTATTAATATTTTCTCCTTATATATTATTGATGTAATATTTAATTATTACTTTTTCCATTTTAATTTGTTTGTCTGGTTTTAACTTGATATTGAGTTTAAGCGAAAAAGATTTTTGGTTCATGTAGTCTTTGGTTCTTGTAATCTTGAATAAAGTTAGGTAGAATGTACCAAATTTTCTTCAATCTTGCATTCATAAATATGTCATGTGGAAAGTTAGAATTAGGAGTTGCTAGAAAGAGAAAAAGATTAAACGGAGTAAAAAAGAGGGTAAGATAAACAATTTGAAATGGAGGGATCTTGCGAGACTTATTGGTTACATTGTAGTTGTATTATTTAAATTTTATACTTAAATAACTTTTTAATTCAACATTTTCAGATGTTAAGAAATAACCATTTTTAGTCATTTAGTGTTTAGAACCATCAACAACCACTACTACACGACCTATCACCTCCATCGTTATAATTATATCCACGACGACCATCGTCATCGTCACCTTCACCTCCACCTCTTCCACTATCAGCCACTACGGTCAATTCCTACTACCTACCATCAACAATCGGCAATACATCATCAACCACCACACATTCTTCTGCCACCACCATCAGTATCGTCAACTGCTAACGTCAACCAACATCACTATCACAACTACCTCCATCATTTTATAAGTCGTTCTTCCTTTTTTCCTTTCCTTTTTCTTTTCCCTTTTTCTCCATATCTAGTTTATTTTGCTTATGAGGTTTTGAGACGAGGGTTCCCAAGAAACCACCTCTCTACCTCTTTGTGTGTTAGTGGTAAGGTCTGCATACATTTCACCCTCCCACACCCCACTTGTGGGATTCCACTGGGTATGTTGTTGTTGTTACTATCACGTCAATCACGGCAATACCAACCACCTCTACCATCACACCTATCATCACTACTACCATTACTACCAACTATTCCCACCACCATCTCCATAAACCATATCCACCATCACTAGCGAACATAATTTTTTAATCAAGTAATATTTTATTTATTAAATTTATATTTTTCTTATATTTAATTATTGTCTATTTGAATTGTATGTTTATTATGTTTACGAATAAATAAATTATGTACACTCAGATATTGAAAGACAAATAGTCTTAATAATTCAATATTCAGGTGTAGAGATAACATCTTTTAATCATTTAGATGTGCATTTAGGTTCAGACGTCTTAATCTTAATGAACACAAATGAGGCCCAAGTGTGCACTCCAAAGTAGAATATTTTTATCTTAACTATTGTCCTGTGGTATATTTTAATGCTATACTTTTCTTACTTTTATTCCGTCAGAATTTTTCTATTATTTTAACTGTTTAGAAAACTGAATCAGCAACAGATGAACATTCTCCTATCTTTGTTATACAGAAATTTGGCCTTTTCTTCTTTGTGTTGATTTTGATATCATGATTATATTTAAGAGCACTTAAGTAGTATATTGTGTATTTTCACCTCAAAATCATCAGTACTGGTTTCACCACCCATCTCCTGCCTCATGTGGCTTAATTTATGTTCGGTCACTGCTGATTCTCTCATTAAGATAGAATATCTGGATTTACTATTACAGGAGGGTCTAACAGTTGTGGAGAATCGTACAGCAGATATCATCCAGGAAACCAAAAAGCTGCAAATAAGGAAAAAAGATAGCAGCTCTGATCAGCAGAATAATGCGTCAATGAGTGGTGCACGTCAGCAACCTCTGTTGGGGCCCCACATGCAACCACAGGCACAGACTGATTTGGAAACTCAACTCAAGGCATCTCGCGACGTAAGGTGGCAACTGTGTTACACTGATTTAGCAATAACTTGCCATGCTTTGGGTTTTCATGCCCGATTCTAGTTTTGTTGACAAGTATCCATTATATTGCTACTGTGAATCAATTAGTCCCCAACAGATTTAATATATCCCTGGAAGTCTTTTAGTGGCGTTGATGTGCTTATGTTCTTATCTGCACAAGTGCGTGACCTTGTCATACCTAGTGATTACCTGTTTTTGATTTTCTATTGTTTCTTTTTGTTCACTAAGGATCTAGGGGATGTCTTGCTTACAATCCTTTTTTGTTACCAAGGGAACCCACAATCACTAGCCTATGGGTGAGCACAGGGTATATCCCGCTTCTGTGCAATAGCCCGTAAACCATACATGAGAGATAAACTGCACTAGGCAAGCCCCATACGGTGAGCTCAACCTGAAAGCTGTTGCAGGCAAGGGGTTTGAATTGGAGACTTCCATTATGGAAGTCCCTAGCCAAACCATTTTGACTCACCCCAAGGGGTCTGCTTTCAATCTTTTGTCTCGTTCATGTGGATTAAGGAATTCTTCATTGTTTAGATTCATACTTCTTTTGTCAACATTAAAATCCAAAGTATATTGTTTACCATCATTTTGGAAACATTACTCTAGGCAATATGTTGGCATCTCATTGTATTTATCTACCGCAAGACATTGTTGATCAAGGAATTCTACCAAATCTTTTGATTTGGATCTATGTTGTTTGGGCTCTTCAAAAATGTCGTTAGGTGCATGTTGGATCCTTCAAAAGCAGTACACGGGTGCACCAACGTTGTTGGAGAGTTCAAGCAACATACATTTGGATGACTTTAATTGATTTGACTGTTATGGCCTTGAAGATCAATGAAGATCCTAGAAGGGAAGTTGCTGGCAGCTTTCCTGAATGTTTGTTTTATGTCTTGGATATTGCATGTATTTCTGTGAGATGCATGATATGTCCGTTTTGGGTTACAGGTTGCAATGGCAATGGCTGCAAAAGCAAAGCTTCTTCTTCGGGAGCTGAAGACTGTGAAAGCTGACCTGGCTTTTGCTAAGGAACGTTGTGCACAGCTGGAAGAAGAAAACAGAATTCTTCGAGAGAGTCGTGAAAAGGGCGGCAATCCTGAAGATGATGATTTGGTATTTCTACTCCCTTGCTTAACTCAAAGGATTAGAATTAGCAAAATCTCAAAATAATATAAGGAAGTATGAAATAATCCAGTTCATTATCTTTCTTCAATGTATTTAGAGGAGTTGGCACTTTATGTTTCCTCAGCTGCATTTTTCAGCAGCAAAAGTTTCAATATATTCATCTTCGTGTCCAATGGCACTGAAATATCCTGGACCTACTTTTATGGAGTTTATTGGGGGATGGGCCTTCTTGCTTCGTGACCATAACTCTTGTGCCTGCTTTTTCTTGCACTTGTTTCAGATTTCTGTGATTTTCGAAAAGCTTGTGTATATGGAAATAATTGTGGTTGTGATATGCACCTTCAGATAAGGCTCCAGCTCGAGACACTTTTGGCAGAAAAGGCTAGGTTGGGTCAAGAGAACTCAGTCCTGACACGGGAGAACCGTTTCTTGAGGGAGATTGTTGAATACCACCAGCTCACTATGCAGGATGTTGTCTACCTCGATGAAAATAGTGAAGAGGTGACTGAAGTGTACCCCATAAAGGTACGAAGTTGATATACTATTATATTAAATGCCTAATCTTCTTCAAGCTAACTAGCTCTTGTGACTTTAGGTTGTAAGTCCACAAGTGACCAAGGATAACCCATCTCATCCTGTGTCATCCTCAGAGCCGAAGGATGTCGCGTGTGATATAACATCTCTGAGCTCTTTCATCCAAATTCCTGGTGAAGATGATTTAGGGAGACGCTGATTTGCAGTTGCTGGATGTATTGCCTTGATCTTCATCAACAAAAAGCCTGAAGTGTTCAGTTTGATTTCTTTTGGTTGAACCTGGTCATTTGAACTCTCTTGTATCATTTTTTCGTTTATTTTCTTAGTAGGATAAGCAAATGCTCTGGGGTTGGGGAGAACAACGTGAATTGTGGCTTGTTTAGTTCCGCTGTAAGCTTGCTGGTTCTCTCTGCAATGATGTGGAGGTCTTTTTACCAATGTATATTAACAAAGAATTAATATATTGCTGCTTTAATTCAGAACTCCCTACTTTTTTTTTTTTTTTTTAAAATGTGAGTCTAATCAAAATTAGACAAACAAATTGAAATAGAAGGATGTAGGGGTGTACATGAACCTCCCAGACGCCCGACCCATAATGTGTCGTGGCATTCTTTCATAATCCACTGCCTAATGGTTCCAAACTTGGGCACAGAGATTCTCTGACCAGCATTAAGTAATGGTCCATCTTCTACCCAAAAGTTCCTTTTCTTGCCTTGAGCGACCAGCTCTAGAGTTGCTTTACTTCCGGATCATGTTGCATGCTATCCACGATAGCATGTTGGATGTTGCAGTAAACTATATTGATGGTAGCTAGGTTGGACTCTCTCCTTGATGCATCAGCTACAACTTTGTCTTTACCCGGTTTGTACTCTAGCTCATAGTCAAATATCTGCCAGGAAGTCTTGCCACCAGCTTGCTTTGGTATAAGCTTCTTCCTTGACTAGAGATAGCTAGTGGCCACATTGTCGGTCTTGACCAAGGACTTGGATCCAAGTAGATAATGTCTCCATGTGCGTAAGGCAATGAACAATGATTGTCATCTCCTTCTCCTGAACTGTCTATCGGTCTTCTATTTCATTCAGCTCATGGCTGTCAAATACGATGTAGAGTCTATCTTGCATCAATATCCCCCAATGGCAAAATCTAAAGCATCCGTGTGCACCTCGAACATTTTGGAAAAATTGGGTGACACTAAGACTAACTCTTTTGTTACGGCAACCTTAAGGTCTTCAAAGGCCTAATTGCATTGTTATCCCCAAACCTACAACTTATTTAGTGGAGTAGCCCTAGAGAAATAACCTCTTATAAACCTGCGATAGCTATTAGCAAGTCCAAGGAAAGATCCAAGTCTAGTTACCTTTGTGGGTGCCTCACATTCTTTGATAGCCTGAACTTTGCCTCGTTCATCTGTAATTGACCTTGAATGATGATGTGGTCCAAGAAGTGCACTTCATGTTGAGCAAACTCACATTTCTCCCATATGATATAAAGGTTATTCTCCCGTAAGACTCGGAACACCTTATTTAAATGTTCTACATGCTCCTCAAAGGTGTTGCTATAGATAACTATGTCATCTAAGTATACCACATGAACTTATCCAAGTAGGGAAGAATGATCTTGCTCACCAGTCTGCAAAAGCTGATAGGTGCGCTACTCAAGCCGAAGGGCATTAGCAACCACTCATAAGTTCTGTAATTTGTCATAAACCTTGTCTTTCTTTCATACCTTTCTTTAATGAACACCTGGTAGTATCGCTTCCTAAGGTCCACCTTACTAAAGTACTTGTCCTGTCCAAGTCTATCAAACAAGTCAGCTATAAGTGGGATGGGATATTTGTTCTTTACCATTACCTTATTGAGCGCCTAGTAGTCTATGCATAGTCCTACCGATCCGTCCTCCTTCTTTTGAAATAAGACCGGTGCTCCATATGGTGCTTTGGACGGGCGAATATGATCGGCTTTGAGCAATTCCTTCAACTACCTCCTTAGCTCCTCTAATTTGGGTGGAGCTACGCAATATGAAGGGTAATCCAACTCGATCTTGTGGTCTACCTCACATTTTGGAGTAGGTGTCTCGGCAACTCTTTTGGCATAACATCCTCGTTTTTTTCAAGATCCTTCCTTATGCAAGGTGGCAATGCCTCTTTAGCACCATTGTCTTCGTCCAAGCTTGCAATTGGCCATGAATGTCAATTCCCCCTTCTTCAGCCCCTTCATAAGTTGTATGGCCGATAGGTAGGATTGTCCTTCCATCTTTGGCATTGACTAGAGGTACCATGTAGGATCCCTCTCACTCCAAAACCAAGAATTGTTGTAGGTAGGTTTCAATGATAGTGTGACATCTTTGGAAGAACTCTGATGATTGCTATCAGTAATTAACCTAACCAAGTTTAGGGCCGAGTCCACACGGAATACAAGGCTTGACTATGAGAATTCACCGCTAATCATTTCTAATATCTATAACTATAATATCTAGATGTGTGTGGGGGGGGGGGAGGGTTGTGATTCAAAAGGAAAAATAAAATAAACACTAATTAAAAAGCAAGAAAACACTCAGATTTGGGAACAACTTGTGAATTATGTTCCCCATGGTTCGTTGCCTCAAATTTCCCTAGATAACATAACTATGATTTGTGAATCTTAGGTTCTTCCAGCCCTCTTGTGAAGGTGAAGGTCGAATTTCACCATGGTGCTTGGTCGGCTACCATGGCGTGCCAACTAATCGTTACCTATTGTCCCAGTCAACCTCTCTTTGGTCAGGTTTGGTCGATTAGATGGGAACACGTCAACCGAATCCTGTCATTTGCTTCCCTTTTCCTATTCGTCACTACCTTGGTCGGGATCGTGATAGTAGGCAGGATTTGATATTGGCCACCACCAAACAACGTTAATAACGAAGGAAAATAGACAATACATGCAAAACCCCAATCATAGAAATGCACAATACCTAGGTTATTTCATGTCAACTACCCATAGTTCCTACAACCCCAAGTTGTGGGTGCTTAGTTACTCATGGCTAAGATAAAACACACAAAAATGCAAGTAAAAGGCATAGTTGAGAATTTTACCAACTCCAATGAAAGTGAAGACACCCAAATTGCAAATCTACAAGCTTGATAAATTTCAAAGTGTGTAGCACAAGATTTGCAATTCCCCAAAAATGGGATTTTCAAAGAGAAAATACTAATCTTAGATAGGAACCCTAAAAATATTCTTGAGAGAATATTTAGAGCTCAAGAACAAGACTCAAAAAATTCAGAAGTGTCAACTCTTTTAAAATGAAACCCTACTTAAACTATTTATAGTGTACAAGTTATAACCCTAAAAATAATGTAGAAAAAACAGCTGACATCTGGGACACCTCGCATATACGACTCGTAGGGAGGCCTACAAGTCATAGTCTGGGTCTCGTATAGGGGTCTTCATATTTTGGATATCGCTGGTACGACCAACTAGTATGAGTCGTAGCTTGGATTACGACTCGTATGCTGGTCTCATAGCCTTGGTCGTCTGCTTCTTGGTCCAAAATTTTGGCTCTCTGATTATTGCTACGATCCCACTAATACGAGTTGTCGTATGACATACGACTCGTAGGGTGGCCTTGTAAGAGTGACCCTCACTTGGCATATTTCTAAACTTTTGGTCTCTGTTTTTGGCTACGACACTACCTATGACTTGTAGCTTGGGCTACGATTCGTAGGATAACTCATATGACCTATGCTTCAGTAGAATCTGCAACCTTTCTCTTAAATAATGCCAACCTAACTTTTCT
>JAABOM020000110.1:13216960-13233128 GCA_011800125.2 Solanum clarkiae | reverse complement strand
TGCTGTCTGTTGGGTTCGCTGCAGGTGTGGTTAGTTAGTAAAACAAAGGAAACTCTGCCGAAAATTTTAGAAAAAAATTCTTTGGCTATGATTGTTGGGAAATCAGTTAGTGTTTGTCAGGGTGCCTAATCGGCTCCAGTCGCGGCCCTGGATTGGGTCGTGACAGCTCTGCAAATGCAAACCTAGGTGAGCGAACTCGAAGAACAAATGGTGTTGCACCAACAAGTGCAACACCAACTGATTCTCTAAGTCCCAAAATTCTCCAATAGGGTGATCAGGTTTTGTTCGGAATTTCATGCAGACAAACGAGCTATGCTACCATACCATTTGACATTCCAAACTCAACAAAGATATCAAAAACTTCCCATGGAGGTTTCTTTGGCAAAAAAGGGGCTCCTGGGTCAAGGCTCCATTTTAGCCATAAGCCACAAGGTTGCTCGAAATGAGTCCAAAAACCTCAGACCCGAACGAAAGATCCTACTAGATTAAACTCGATGTTCAAGAGCTAAGGAAACCATCCACTTCATTCTGAGGCCATCTTCCTAAAAGTTTGATAAAAAAAAATGTGAACTCCAAAAACTCCAAAAAACATAAACTTGTATAAAAATCAAAACGAACAATCAGGTGAACAAACTATCAGTCCCAACAAGTTATAAATGAATTGGGGTCGCTACAGGCTAGCTATAAATGCTGAAATTACTGAGACATGGAAGAAATGACCTTAGGGTCATCACGGTGCATCTCTTAATCAATAAACCAATAAGTCAAATAGTCAGTTTAAGTGGTCAACTTCACAAGATGGATAGATAATTCATAGCCCTGAAATCTATTCTCTCATTGATTTTTATTCTAAATTTCAACTTGCGGTTGTGTGATTTGTAGTGTTCAAAATTAGCAATAGTTGCAATCAATCACCATTGTTTGTGAGATGAATAAGTAATTTAATATTATCTAAGTATTAGGTAATAATGTCTTTGTTAGGACACCCTACCTCATCATTGGTTCACTTTTTAACCACATATAATTGAGTGAGGATATGGAGTCAGCGCCCTCCATCCGTCTGTCCGTCCGTCATTCATGTAAGACTATTCACCCCTTTAACTTTATATCATAAAAAACTAGAAAAGATATTCACACATTTCAATTTGAAAATAACAACAAATACTGTTAGTCCAGCAGCGTGGTTTACTAGTACCGCTTCAATGAGGTCAAATCTTATGTTCGTAGCAACAAAGAAAGCATAACTATGCTGTTCAATATTAACTATGATAAATAACAAGATATTTTAGCACAAAAACCATTCACATCAACAATATATATATTACAAGCATGACTAAATGGTACCACCATATGTTACAAAATATTTGCAGATATGACTATACATAGGAGAAGAGGGTGAAATCTTCACCTAGGATTAATGGAGGGAACAACTCCACTGACAAGGTCACTACCAGATACATCAGCTGAAACAAAAGGATATTTCATAGCTGAGGTTGAAGAAGGGGTGCTGCTATCCTTTTCACTATCAGTGACCAGGGAATCTCTAATTACAGGTTCAGACTCAGGCATCATAACCCATATATTTTCCACTTCTCTAACCACTTCTGCCATTGATGGCCGAGCTTCTGTCTCTTCTTGACAACATTTGAGAGCCAGATTTATGAATTTCTCTACACATTCCGAAGGATAAGATCCCATCCGATCATCAATCACATTGAACATCATACCAGAACGATATGCAAGGTTCACCTGTAGATATGCAGCATAATATATCCATGAGATTATACAACAGGGATTGAATTATATCAACTGGAGCAAGTTACTAGTTATTTTCGCCGTTTTGAAGCTGGAATTTAAACCAATAAACTTGATTTTACTCCTCATATCCCTTATGTTTTAACACTTCAAGATTATGAATGAATCATAGCCTTGTCCTGAGAATATGGATGTGTAGATGACAAAGATAGAATATTTTCTAGCAAGACAGTACCTCCCTAACAATGTTCTTGCCATGTGAAATTGGCTGCATTCCAGTGAGCAGCTCAAGAAATACAACACCAAGGCTGTAAACATCACTCTTATCAGTCAATTTATGAGTTAGGAAATACTCTGGGTCAAGGTATCCCTGCAGAATACAGGCATTAGAGTTACAAGCTTGTCACTTACTTTCCTCTACAGAATTATAAGTATATCAGAAGGTAGGATAAAAAATACTGGGGGATGGTTTTGGTCTAAATATCTACTTTCTTGAACAATCAATGCTCACCGGAGTGCCCTTAACAACTGTTGATACATGAGCAGGCAAAGTCCCTTCAAGATCTGGAACTGGAGCAAGCCGTGAAAGTCCAAAGTCAGCCACCTTCGCATTGAATTTAGAGTCTAGCAAAATATTGCTTGCCTTGATATCTCGATGGAATATGGGAGGATCAGCCTCTGTGTGCAAGTAGAGTATGCCCTTAGCTGAACCTAAGGCAACTTTCAATCGCATAGCAAAACTTAGAGGTTCTTTACATTTACCTGCAACATCACAAATTAACACATTAAATCCAAGATGATATGGTGAAAGACTTGATTTCTGCTAGTGCTTTCCCCCAAAAGCAATCCCCTAAGACTAACCAGCAGAAAGTTTGATTTTCTACAATTTTCATTGGAAGGGATTTGGTTGGGGGCAAGGCTAGACATCATCGATCAGTAATTCATTTGCGTGCATAAATGCTTTACTTATCAAAATGAAGTGCTAGATGGAAACGATTTGCAGAAATAAATGGAGGCAAGAACAATGTGAATTATATAGTTATTTACCAGAGAGGTGGTCTCTCAGAGTACCATTAGGCATAAACTCGTATACCAGCATCTGCAGGTAAACACAATATTGACAAAATGTTCAAATTCAGGAATTGAAAAGAGAGAAAGGATTGTGTATGTAAAAAGAAGGCGAAAAAGGAAAAGGCCTATAATCCGCCAGAGGTGAAATAATATAACCATCACAACATTAAAGTAGTTCATCAATTATCTGCTAGCACAAAATCATCTCTTTGATCTGTATCCCTTTGGTTATCTTTATGTGTGTGGGTGCACATGTGTGTAGGATCCATTTTAAGGCGTACAAAAGATCATATATTCCTTTTTTTGTAAGAAAGACAATATATTCCTTTTTCTTCCATCATAAAAGAACAATCTTTTGGTTTTACAAAATTCAGCATACTACTCCATTTCATTTTTTTTACATGATAAAACAATTTAAGTAATAAGGTACCTGTTCTCCTTCTTCACCACAATATCCAAGCAAAGACACAAGGTTTCGGTGATGTAGCCTTGATAGTAGTTCAATTTCTGTAAGAAACTCCTTTTGGCCCTGTAACGATCCCTCTTGAGCTCGTTTAATGGCTACAGCTGTCCCATCAGCTAAAGTACCTTTATAAACTTTTCCATACCCTCCTTGTCCAACAAGGCTGGAGTCGTTAAAATTTTTGGTCGCCAGAGACAATTCTTCAAAATTGAACTCCTTCACACCATCAATTTTGACAGAGATTTTCGACACTTGCAAAACAAAGACATGGGCTTGTAACTTTAGTTTGAGACGGTATAGCTTAATCTAAACCTTCATGGCATCAGAGTTGAGATTGAGGTTAACATAACTTGCAGGCCTAAAAGCAATGTGTTGTTCAAATGTGAACAACACATTATGCTGTTGATCAGTAAGCATGAACTAGGAAAACTTTATAGATGAGAGAGGTGATGTTGTTAACAGGGACTTTTACAAATGAAATCTCTAGCTGGATTCTTACATCTCATATTTCTTGGCAGAGATGCATACTCATTATTATACTATTTTCAAATTGCAGTATTTTCAAATGGAGACCATATCTTCATCGTTCTAAATCTAGTTTGATGTCACTATATTCTCACCATTCTATATAAACACAGAATTCAATGTCTTTCAGTTTCATGATTACAGTATCTTCATAAAAAGTGTAATCCAAGTGGTAGAGATATATGACAAATGTATAGTCTACAATGATTCAAAATGCTACAATTGAAGAAAGTGACACAAAACAGAAGGTCCAAAACTAAAATGAAAAAAGCACGGAGGACTTAGAATACTCACATAGGCTCCGTTTTGAACTAGCACGGTGGTGCTTCTTCATATGCAATCTCAATATGGAAAGTGATACAAATGCTGATATTGTGACCGCACCAGCAATTACCCCTAGTATGATCCCTGCAAGAGCTCCCTTGCTAATACCAGATGACGAGGGAGGGGGGATGACTGCAAAAGAACAATAAACGCTACATATCACAAGGACAGGAGAACAATAAGCGCTACATATCACAAGGACAGGAGTAGCTAGGCTTCACCATTAAATGCTTTGATAATATGATATGATATCTATTTTTATCTTCTGTAATTGCACTAAGAATTGGTAAGCCACCAAATTCAGTATAGCCAAACAATTAAGTCATTGGAAAATCACACACCAAAATAACAAAAGTACAAGAAGCAAGAGATATGCAAAAACATTTACTCAACAAAATATGTTAATCACGTAGTAAAGTTCTACATATATCATGATCTTCTACTGACAAAGGCAAGAGAACAGATTCAGTCATGCTAAAGATTTCTTGTAAAGATTTCTTACAAGTTCACTCGTAGCAAACTAGTGTCAGCTAAGAGTAAATCATAGAGAACAGAAATCAGATACATATCAGAAGAAAGTAAAGCAATCAAGATATGGAGGGATTAATACCTCTCCATTGAGTAATCCTTGGAAAACTAAGTTTAGTTAAAGGAGGAAGTGTACGTACATTCTCTATAATCTGCAAGGAGGGTGAAATTGAGAAGTTCATAAGGTCCAAAAAGATCATTATCAGGAATCAACCATCCAGTGAACATGCTACGGAGTCTTAGGACCTCACTTTTATCGAACAAATGAGAGCTGTTGTTATCAACATAGATGGGGAAAATCCTCAAGTACATCCTCACCCGAGGACCAGCTTCCAATGCAAATGTGTTAATGTGTAATTGAGATATATTCAGCTTAAGACCAGATGTGATATACCACTCAAACTTATCCACATATGATCGAAAATCACGAAATCCAGGACTCTTCAGCCTGTATCCTATAAGCAGAGGTAGAGCACAAAAGCAAGTAGGATACGACATGGCATATTCATAGGGGGAAGGACACGCCAAAGGTGGACAATCAGTGTTCTTTGCCAATTGAAAGGTACCATCAGCATCTCCATTGTAAGGTCCACAAAGGTCGATTGAGATAGAATTTGAACAGAATGGATTTCCTTGAAGACTAGAACAATAAAATTGGAATGTAAATGTTCACGTTATATCTTCAAACGTTGAGGAATTATTGAAGATGACAATTTTGCCAAAAACAAACCTCACAGTGACATTTTGTGGCACAACCAGAGTTCCTGAGATATTCAAAAGCTTATTGTTCCGCAAATCCCTGCAGTATTGCAGCAGATACATCTCAATTACACTCGTACTGATCACAAAGTATGGAGTTATCAAAGACTAGAGAGCTAGGAAAAATTAAGACATAGTATAGCAATAACAAACATGCTGTTATGGTACAAATCTTCTGCTTTCATCATAAATTTAGAAGCAACTGTGAATCTCTCCAAATTTCAGCTCTTACAAGATAAGTGTCTCTGTTGCGTTGAGTGTCCTATTTTGCCAAATTATTGATGGAACAGAGCCGCTTAGTGAATTGTTTTCTAGCAACCTGACAGAAGAATATAATAACAAATTAATGGAAATTCGTAGAGAGCTATTTATGCTGGTGAATGGTAAACGATTAACAAAATTATTTAATAAAATTTGCATCTCTAGAGTAAAAAAAATGATAAAAGAGCAGAGGTAATAGTGCTCACAGTTTCTGCAAATGAGGAAGGCTTGAAAAGTTTGACGGAATAGTTCCATTGAGGTTGTTGTATGACAGATTACTGCCACAATCAGAATTAAGATATTGCTTCAGAAAATAATAGATTAACAAATCATTGACCCAACAATTTCACTTAAGAAAGTAGTAGTAGATAATAATAACCCATGATAAAGCTTAGAGAAACACTGGATCAAGCTCTTACATTGTCGTCATATTGTCACTAAGCTTGTCTGATGGGATGGACCCACTTAGCTGGTTAAGGCTGAGATCTCTGAAATTTGAAACTAATTAATTAGAATATGCATGTCACAAATGCAACTAATAACCAAAAAGGGTAATTACATGGATATAGATTTTAAGTGATGTTGCTGTTAGCTTAAAGCAAGTAATCTCTGTTCCCTCGAGTGAATCCTGATTATTTACATTTAATTTCTCCATGGAAACAGAATTGTAATAGAAAAGTGCATAGATGCCCTTATACTATGCACAGATATAGAACCTGGGAATATTCTTACATGTAAGTAAGGTTAGGTATGTTGCCCAGGTTTGGAACTGGTCCCTGTAAGCTACAGTTCCTCAGACTCCTGGAAGAAAGAAAAAGAAAACTCACTTCAAATCAATATAAGCTCTCAAAAAAGAGTACTAGTTACAATGCAAGATTTTTACTACTTCCTTGAAACAGATGAGGTTTCTACTACTTTGAAAAAATGAAGCATGAAAAAGCAAAATTGCCTGCTTACAATTTCAAAGAAGGAAAAATATAAGCTACTGAAATTGTAAAAACATTTAGTGATTCCAGAACCTCTATTCTAAAAGGTCTTAACTTGATATATGTGAGCTTTACAGGAAATAGGTGAGTGAATTATCTCTTCATTGTATTTGTTTGCTGTTACTTTTTAACTATTATATGAGGTTAGGATGAAATAATCCTTTCTTCCACCTCTTTCATAGTTTTCTCATCCTGTCCTATAGTCCTCTTTTCATCTCTTTTGATTGATAACTGCAATGTTATTCCACTGGTTGCTTCAAATAATGGCTATTCCTTTGCTGCTGAATAGTAGCACGATGAATCACTATTGGAAGAATCTCCAACAGGAAACCACAATCAACTTTTAATGATTGTTCTAGTGACACAATTAACTTGAAATATTAGGCTATATACTGCATTACTTCTATTATTTGAAAATAATGTGTTTTATCATTCATTTATGCTACCAATTCTATAATAAGTTAAATAGGAGTTCTGACCATCCAAAGATTCTATATATAAATACATGTACACCCAATGCAGCCTCAGAACGCATAGTAGAGATGAAAAACCAAGAAAACTAATGTTGATTGAGAACAGTTGTCTATTCACAGGAAGATAATACAAGCGCTGTGACACAAAATATTTTGGATGTAAATAATTTCTATCCTCATGCCAGAAATCCCAACTCAGAACAAACAAGAGATTTTAATGGACTTACAGTTTCAACAGACCTGACATGTTTCTGTATGAATCAGGTACCTGACTTCCTTCAAAGTTGTTATTATCAAGTTGACTACAAAATATGAGTAAAACTAAATAAGGGACGTTTATGCTTATGGAATAAAAGGTACTTATAGAGGAAAGAACAAATATTGAGACAGTAAAAGAACATGTCAGAAAGAATAAACGAAAAAAGATATGTATTTTGACATCTCCTACAAAGGACTAGTCCATTGTATGAGCTGAAACCCATTCATGTCAAAATTCCACTAAAAATATGGTCCCTATTGATATCAATATCAGGACTAACATGTATACACGACATGACATTTTCTTTTCTTATCAATAGAAAAATCTTATAGGTGATAACTATGACCAGAAAATTGATTCAATTTCATACTGTTGCTGATCTATTTATATTATGAGAATATTTTATGCCTGAAAGAAACAGTTCTCAACTGTTCTCGATAAATAAAGCCTAATTAATAATAGCAACTTTTCCTCTTTCACTAGTACCAAAAAAACTTTTGATTGCCTTAAGGGATATTAGTGGTCTTCACAGCAATGACAGGTCATGAAGGTTTTCTATTGCAGTCAGCATACTATTCCAGTGACAACTCTCATGATTATTATCTCTTTATTGACTTCACCAAATTTTGCTTTACCACAGATCAAAAAGCTACATCTAAGAGATTCTGTATTGATATTTCGAACATAATATTATCATCAGTGTACATCAAGAATAGTCTTATATGCAAAGCATCATATTTCGTAACCAATAGCCACTTCAACAAACATAGCTTGAACCAAGGATATGTTTGACAATTTTGTAACTTGTTGCAACTGCCTTCTCCCTTTCTATATCTGCAACAGAATTTCAATTTGTCACCTTTCCCCAAACTCATCATTGGGAAACCTCTTCCTCAATCAAGAGAAAAGTACTTCGGCTCCAAAGTTGCCACCAATGAAAGGGTATTCTAATATCAGTAATCCAAAAAGTATTACATACATAGCAAAGAAAGATAGCATACAGTATGCGCAAATTTGGAATTTGAGCAAGCTCTGGTGGAAGGTAACCCGATAAATTGTTATTATCAAGAAGCCTGGAAAGTGAAGGAAAAGGATGATAAGTCCTTTATAATGCAAAACATGCCTCTAAATAATACTCATCAAAATTAAATAGATCAAAAACACACAAGAACTGCAAAGTAAGGTTGTCCAGAATAGACCTCATGTGTTCAAGTCCTTTAGGGACCTCACATATAGCAGGAGCTTAGTACATAGGGCTAACCTTTAATTAAATAGATCAAAACCACCCTACATTCTAAGGTTAACAAGTCATCTTATCTAGACTATCAAGAAAAATTCATTTCTATATACAATTCTAGTGTACAATAATTGATATTAATAAGACCTTTCTATCATGGAAATCAAGGTTTAATTTCAGCATAACATTTTCTGCTTAATCATTTTGGTCTCAATCTCATGTTGTATTCATCAAATGAATGTGGTATAGTGACATACTCCTTTGGTGATAACACAGAAGAAGTCATTCAGTTAGAGTGTACGGCTGTTTTAATTCCTCAAAAAGAAAGAAAGTACAGTTGCTTGCAAATAGTAAGAAGAGATAGATATAATCACTTCACAACCTACCTTTTCCTTAAAGAAACAAAGAGTAAGCATGCGAGACAGAGGAAGCTCCAGGATTTTTATTTTAGGGGTTCAAACTTTATGTTCTTAGCAGTGAGCTCTTTACACTACTAAAATTATGGATCAGAATCTAAATGTTCATTGAAATTTTAATGATTGTTCACATATCTATCAATATTTTGTGTCAAGAATGCTGACTTTCAGTTGAACCCAGTAACAATACTCGCAATCACCATTCATGAGAGAAAAGGAAATCCTTGTATCTTTCTGATAGGAAAGGACTCTGTATGTATCATTCACAAAAGCAACATTTCTAGTTAAGTCTAGAGAAACATCATAATTCACACCACCTGAAGGACTGTGCATGCAGTAAACTGTTAAATAATCATATTGTTACTTACAAGTGAAGTAGTTTTGGAAGTTTAGATAGCTCTGGTGGAATTTGTCCACTTATTGAATTGTTATTCATGTGGCTGACAGAAAAACAAAAATCACATTATGAAAAATACATATCAGTCAATAAGATATGAAATTTTGGTGACAGCAATGCATGTGGCATCAAACAACTGACAAAGCTGGTTTCAGGCTGTAAGGAAGTTAGTAATCATCAATCTCAAGAATCCTCTTACAAATGTTCTGCTTTGTCCAAATTTGCAAATGATACAGGTAAGGGTCCTGATATGTGATTTTGATCAATTTGTATCCTGTTCAAGTTGGGAAGATAACCAAGCTCTTCAGGCAGAGAACCTGTTAATTCATTTCCATTCAGAAGCCTAAAACCAAAAAAATATAAATATATATAAGTAACAACCAAAGAAAATTATTAAGTAGCAAGATGTAATATTTCCTGAATAAGTGTATGTGGGAATTATCCAAACATCCACAGATATGCGCTCATTCCCCCATGAGTAAAACCACAAGGAGAGAGTGAACAATCTAAAGGAAGTTATAATATCAATAAAAAGAAGGGAATAGGAAAAAACAAGTTTAACTTACAATAGTTCAAGTGTTTTGATATTTCCAATCTCCTTTGGGATTGTCCCGCTAATTGCATTCCACATTACATCCCTTTGTAGGATAAATGGAAACAAAAAGTTAGCAGAAAAATTACAATGTAAAGAAGTTATTACTAAAAAAAATTTGCAAAGCAGAAAACCTTCAGAAGAGAAAAGCACTTATTAAATATCCAAACTTACAATATTTTCATGTAAGATAAGCGACCAAGCTCCGGTGACAAATTTCCTGATAGTTGCATACCCAGTAATTGCCTGTTAAGAGGAGAAACCCAAGGACTTATCACATTGCAGATTATTGAAACATAGTCAACTGTTATGTCATCATTCTCTAGAATGATCATCCACCACTTGTTTCAAGCAACATTAAAATTTTTACAACCATCATAATAAGAAAAACATCTGAGGTCAGGAATTAAAACTTCAGACATTAATTTCTTTTTAACTAAATCACACATTAGAATTTATGTGAGACTGTCATCATTCTACGCAGAAAAATTGGTAAGCAAAAAGTATTCGAAGTCTGCGTTCCTTCTAGACAACTAGGACAAGCTTCCTGGTCCAACTATTTAAATTTGCTAATACATCCCATTTGTCATTTTTTTATTAATTCATTTACGGGGGTAGAACTTGTTGGAAATTTTAGAGAGTAGTGAACGGTAGAACTTGTTGGAAATTTTAGAGAGTAGTGAACTCTCAATCTCTCAAATTCTAGTGAAGATAATTGGAGGAACTGATTCTTTTTTCCTTCTCTCAACCTGCTCCCTTAAAATGGCTATAGTGTACAGGAATTAATAGTGTTCTTTCACATATACCTAGTCTAGTATTATCATAATTTAATTTGAGACATTTTTTTTCTAGTTATGAATGAAATTTCACATATATCTTAGTATTAATTCCTTAATTCATGAACTAGGGAAATTCATGTACTTGAGATGAATCTAGATTATTTTTTCAGCACCCCCTTTTAAAATGGATTCATCACTCCAAAAGAATGTTTTGGAAGACGTCAATCTTTAATGGGTTATAAAGACAAGGCATACACAACTTGATCTCATTACTTCAAAATCTCAGGCTCAACTTTTCTCTTAGATCTTCCTCTACCTCATCCATGTTCACCACTTCTTTTATACTAGCAACACTTTTCATTTCTCTTCTTTACGAAAACCAATGTTTGTAAAGCTTGTTTGATCGATTCTTGTTATGGATCATCTCATTTTTCTTCATGGACGTTCATCAATGATCATCGTGTCCAAGTCCTTGGACTTCTCAGTTATACCCATAAAATTAAATCGTGAATTCAAGCATCGTAGAACTCTTACAATTATCTGATCATCCTTCAAATCTTATTCATATCTCCTCATCATCTTCATCGTTACTTGGATTTAATAAAAAGAAACCTTCTCAAATATTGTGTCATCAATCCTTTGATAGATGCAACTGTGTTTCATATGTATCATTTTCATGAAAATCACATCATCTACTACTTTTCTACTCAATATTTCTCATCATACAGCTACTCCATAAAGGTTGAAACTCTTGTTTGGCTCCTTGCCATCAAATTATCTTTCAAAAGCTGTTTTAACTTTCAAATTATTGGTAGTTGCATTTACCAACTCAATTTCTACAAGCTGGTGCTTCTCTAACCCAGCATCCTCATAGCAATAGTAGCTAATCCCATTCACATTCATTTCACCCCAAAGATTTATTCTTTCAAATCTTCAAAAATTCTCCACAGATTCCTACGGAGAAGTAGCTCGAATAGCAAATGCTGGAAATTTAGGAAGGAGGGCTCTCAATCTCTCAAATTTTGTTGAAGACAAGTGGAGGAAATTCTTCTTCTTTACTTCACTTAACTTGCTTTCATAAAATGGCTATAATGCCAAGAAAATTTTAAGTATTGTTCCACATGTGCTTAGTATAGTACATCTAGTCTAGCACATGAATCATAATTTAATTCTAGACTTCTTGTTTTCCTAAATCATGAATTGAACCACACATGTATCTTAGCATTAGTTTCTTAATATGTAAGCTATGTAAATAATGTACTTTGAGATGAATCTAATTTATTTTTTCAATTGAACTAGAAGGTTCATATTTGTGCAAGAACGAAACCAACTACTTGTCAAATAGATAGTCTCTGTTGGCCATCATCTTCTCTCTATATAACACAAAAACTTTGATGTAATGATTTATTATTGCAAAACCCAGTGACCTTGTTGATGTCAATTCAATATTATGCAAAAATACGCATCCTAGACAATAGCTGCTTGATTACTTTGGATGTCCATAGTACACCAAGTAGATACCAAGGCCAATTGGGAGATTTATTGATCACATCTGCTACTTACAGCCAAGTCAGGATCTGATAGGTCATGACTTCTTGGAGTCCACTCATATCCTCCTGAACTGTAGCATTTTCCTAGTCTCTTTGAGGAGATCCACCCCTGCTTCAATTAAAGCTACCCTTTCTCTAATCTGCCACCTTCCTTCTTTGTTCAAATTGAGTCTATGTCAAACGGATTTAGATGCATACTTTACCTACTTGACTAAAGGTTGTGAAGTTCTTTCAGTGTGAATTATCAATTAACTACCAAAGGAATAGAGACATCGAACAACCCATACCCAATTCATTCACAGATTTGGAAGCAAGTAATAAAGACAGAATGTATTACATTCAGGAGTATAAACAAATGTGATATAAAAAAATTGAGAACCAGATTAGAAAAACATTATTTATTCAGCAGAAATCCACAGATTTATAAATGTGTTGGAAAAATTAAGCTGTGGAGAACATCCATGCTTATGATGTCGTAGCAAGAGGTAGTCTGAAGTATGATAAAGGTCTTACAGTTCTCGAATGTGAAGATAGCTATCATTCTTTGCTTCATTGTAGCACAAAACCCCAGTCCAATTTGACATACATGGATCTCCTCTCCTCCAGTTACTGAGATTCCCATTTGGATCAACCAAACTATTCTTGATGGCACGCAATGCTTTTACTGTCACACAAATTCAAAAGTTATCATGCTTCTCATGTAAAAGTAACAAGAAATGCAGCACCATAAGACTTGTGCACTAGAATATCTATAGCACTTCCCAGCAGACACTTGCTTTGGATAAGAGGAGTTCAAATTCTGAAAGTGATTGTAGTTCAGTTATATTTCTCTTTACACCATAGACGCTGTTCAGAAACCCCGTAGCCTCACCCTAGCATCTTTTATTCTTTTCCATACATCTAACAGAAAGAAATAAGAGGACTGGGAACATCAACACTTTCTTCCTTACCGAAAAGTTTGAGGCCGCCGCAGTATTCTTTTACATCACCTATGGTAAAATCAAACCCAATCCATTGAAGTTTTCGCGGCTTAACTCAATCCAACTCAATCCAATCTATTTTAACCCATTTAAAATTAGATTGATATTCCACCCAAATTGATTGGACATATATTGTCAAAATATTTTTAAAATATTTTTTTTCAATTTGACATATTTTATATAGCAAAAATAAAAAAAATAATTTAATTAAATAATAAAATATTATTCAACCTATTTTGATCCAGCTCAAAACAAATTTAAATTGGGTTGGATTGGACCCGCTTATTATCTTTAATAGTTATAACCTACTCAAATTTGATTCAAACGGCCCACTTGCCACCCCTACCTAATCATGTTATGTCAACCGTAGAAGGGAAGATAATGAGGAGAAGAGGGAAACGTTACCTTCATCTGGATGAGTAGCTTGGCTATCTGCCTTGGTAAATAACAAGGACCAGCAAACCAACAGAAGCAAGCTGATCCCAATATGCGAAGACTTAGAAGCAGACATCCTAGAAAGACTAGAATTTCAGTCCCTTCTCCCTGATACAGTAAAGTAATAACAAACAAATTACAACAACGCTGGGATTGAGTAATCGCCAAATTATTCGAGTTTGAATTGTATTGATTATTCTAACTTACTACAGTTTAAGTAAAGAAATGAGGAGGAGAATGCGTTGTTGGTAAAGACAGGAAACAAAAAGTAAGACATTGATGATGGAGAAATGCTGACTTGGTCGCCATAGGAGGTGCTGTAGCAGGTAGATAAAGAAGCATGATGGAATGGGTGATGAAAGCAGCAGCCACCCGAATCAATAAATTTCTGCTGTTATTAAAATATTGAAACCTTCAACTAATGCAGCCTCAACAATGTTGACTTTTTTAAGGGTAGGTATTCTGCACCAATCATATGCATCACTAGTTCACAACACAAACAAGGGTTACAAATTGGATTGCTTCTCCATTCATTAACCCTCTCTGCCTCCATATCAAAAAATTTCATAAAATGTATCACTTAATTTCGAATGGACCTTACCTCACAATTAAAATTAGTGAGTTATAATGGGTACAGGACTAAGGATGAAAACTCAAAAAAAACACAAAGAAGTATGTTTCATCTTTCTACCGATGACAGTTTTAAAAATATCCCTTTACTTAGTTAATTAAACAAAAATATACTAAAACGACCCAAACGAAAACCCAAAAAATGTACCCCAAAAAGTGCCCAAATTCGTAATTTTCATATATCTCAAAATTCGTGCATGATATCAAAAATTCAACTTCATATTTTTTATCAGATGATAAAATTAAATGAGAAATGGGTCTAACCCAAAAATTTAAAATTCCAAAAATTTAGAATTCCAATGTGGGTCTGCGTTGGTACCGCAACGCACCTCCGTCGCGGACTAGTGCTATTCTCGTCGAGTTTTGTTGTTTTAGTTCAAGGCCTTTGGGTCTTGGGCCTAAGTCTTCCCATGCGTGAAAACACTTACACAAATATTTCATTCAAAATTCAAAGTGCCAAAACTCATTCCGGATCTTAAGGATTTCACTCCAGCTTCATGTCTCTATTCTAATCTTCATCAAGGAATTCTCCAAAACTAAGGTACGTGGGTTTCAACCATTGAATTCTTTCATCCATGGTGTTCAAGCTCCCCTTTTTACATAAATTGCATGTTTCTAAATTGATTTACTTATGGGTCTTACTTCCTATGAATTTGACTATGAACTATGTTGGGATTTCATAAAAGTGTGGTTGTTTAAGCATGTTTTGGGCTATAAATCTTTGATCTATCTTGAGATTTGATGAAGGGTTTCGACGTATGTTGCATGAGGATGCTACCAAGTGTTGGCGAGTGGTTTTACATTAAATTTTCTTGCATGATGTCTTTCACAACCCAAGTCTAGAACTTAGACGTGACACGGCAAATGGGGAACCCGAAGGAACCCCAATCAATCTTCTCCACTTATCTTTACACATTATTGATCACGGAAGCATGTAAAAGACATTAAATGATATTAAGGGACAAAAGGGATAAATGATAGCTTGCAAATCAACATCCTCAAGAGACAAAGAGTCGAAGTTCATACCATAGATGTATAACTTGTACAACAAGTATCTCTAAATACATAGATAGAGCGGGGCCTAAGACAAAGTAACCAGGCTCACCCTCATAGTCAAAATAGAAATAAGAAAGTGTCTCAATACAAAGTAACCGGGCTCACCCTCATAGTCAAAATAGAAATAAGAAAGTGTCTCAATACATAGACAATAGCAACATAGACTAAGGTCCCCCGAAGTGGAGGACTCACCAACTAGCTTTGAGTAGAACCGATCTAGTCACGTGGAGGAGGAAGATGATCAACTTGAGCACCGGTTCCTATATGGTGATATCATGTAAGCAAGAGTATATGTTAGTACATTTGAATGTACTAAGTATGTGGGATGCAATGCAACAAGAAATAAGCTTCATAGTTAACATGCATAACAATATACAATAGGCATGATATAGTAATGTGACATGTATGAGCAATGCATAAGTGACTTATGCTTATATAGGACATCATTAGTGAAGAATAGACCAACTAGATTTCCAAAGTATAACCCCCTTGGTTGGTTGATGATGATCTCACCCCATTACCCTGGTGGTGTGATACGAACCCCTCACATGGTTGATGATAATCACACCTTATCACCCTGGTGGCGAAGTACAAAACCCTCACATGGTTGTTGAAACCCAATTTTGTCCGGCCTATAGCCCATTTTAGAGTGTCATTTAATTAAATAAGTATTTTATTTATATTCAATTTTA
>JAABOM020000110.1:13190748-13216860 GCA_011800125.2 Solanum clarkiae | reverse complement strand
ATAATAGGAGAAACAAAAAGTGCCACATATCAACATCACATAATTTATCAAATATCTGCTTAATTAAAATTAACTAATTGTATTATTTAAATATTTATATCTATATCTGTCTATTTATATTTATTTTAAATAAATGAATATGGTAATGAAAAAAAAGTATCATACTTCCCCCTTCCCCTTTACCACGCTATAGTCCTATAATCAATTAAAAACTATATTGATAACCTTTTATTTTATCAGTATTTATATTAAACTAAATAAAAAAATTATAGAATTATAAAATAAATGATTACATTATTCTAAATAATTATATGTCATGCCCCGGGATGGTACCCTTGTCGTGGCTAATACTCAGAGACTATTGTTAATCCCCGAATGAACCACTTGGCCTCATCATCACCTCATACTCATCAGAGGAAGAAAAATACTCACGGAAAAGACTATAATGTAATTTAAAAATCAAGACTTTATATAAAAGTTAATCTCCATTAAATAAGAGTTGGAAAAGAAACAATACTCAACATCCTCTACTCAATTTCCATGAAGCCTCTACATCTTACATCTAGATGGTACCACGACAAGCCATGGTTATCCAACTCAAGGAAAATAAAGTACTTACTCAAGTTATATGACAATAATAATATGAAAATCCTCCGAAAACAAGGAGGTCTCACTAATCAAATGAATGTGAATACATCCTCAACAAAGTGTCTGTTGATAATCTCTAATACCTATCTCTGCATCATAAAATGATGCAGTCCAAAAGGGGACATCAATATTTGGACTGTATTGGTATGTAAAATAGCTGAGTGAAACAAAAATAGGTTGAATAATATAGAAATAACATCAACTCGAAATAATACTCAATGAGAATGTTAAATGTCTATCCAAAGAAAGAATAAAGAGTACACAAATAACCCATCAACAACTCGAACCTCATCAATCAACTCAACTCAACTCAATAGAACTCCACTCAACTCGATTCGACTCAGAGTACTCAAGGTGAGAACTTTTGGAAGTTTCTCTCATCCGACAACAATCACTTATGAGCCAGTGATTGTACAACAAAATGTTGTTGTTGCCACAGCCATTTCGTACTTGCCAAGTAAAGAACTAATCAAATCTACTAGGTATCTGGCAATCAACAAGTCCTCTACTGTTTCAGGGACTTCCAAATCAAGACAGCACCTCAATGTAATATAATGGTTCTAATCCTCACCTATTCTTGACAACATAATTAATGAGTACAAGTTGGATTTGCTCTTACTCATTCGGTGCTCGATACTCCTCCCATGACTCAATGCTCATAAAACAATCAATCTTAATCAATTGAGTCTCATAAGGACTCATATCAATCTGTAAATTATTTGAAAAACGATTCATTCAGCCTATCAATCGTCCAATCAACTCTCAATCACATTGCTAAACTATTTAACCAATCAATTCCATTCGACCCTTTCTAAGAATGAATTAGACAATCACGTAAAAGGACTATCAATCTAGGCCAATCTATAGAGTTCAGATATGAATACTCACAGGACCATCTGGTTCTATCAACCTATCATCATGCTATGTCACAATCACAATTCACATTCACAAGTCAAAGGTCTAGACTCCATTCCTAGGTCCATTCATGCATGCTTTCACAAATCAACATATAGAGTTTATATAATAATTCATGAAAAGTATTCAATTCGAGAAAATAATTTTGTGATGATCATCAACGTATGAAAATACGTATAATAAATATGAATTTCAAGACAATAATCAAGAAAGTATTTCAAGAAATATGTATAGGGACTCATAGACTCTCAACCCCTCTATTACCATCAATGGAAAATATGGAAGAATAATCTCGTGCTTTCGTTTATCTTTACATACCTGGATTGATGCTTTGGACAATCAACCTCAAGAACTCTCCTTGAACTCCTCAAATTTGTTCATCTTCTCTCCTCTTTGGCCCTAGTCATTTGAAGGACTTAGAATAAGGTTTAAAACCCTTTTTACGCTAAAAATGACCTATTTTGATCATATATTAAGTCTAGGAGTGGTTTGAAAAGATCTATAATGTCCCTCACGAAATTCAAAAAAAGTCCGTCTCGAGACATGGGGTTTGCGACGTGGAATGGGTTTTTTTATACTTTCCATCTAAAATTCTCTGAATGAGGTTTCCAATCCCGTAGAAAATTTTTAGAATAAAACGAATTGTTGGTCCACGGCAGGTGCGTGTCGCACACCTGTCGCGCACCCTCACTGGTTCGTATTTTCGCATCAAAAAATTATCTTTGATCCAGTTTCTCTAAAAATAAACTGAGACTGCTTTCCCACTCAATTCTTCGTACTGATCGCAAACCCAGCCTCAGATTTACTATCAGATCATAGAAAGACGTATTATGTACACATATCTCTTCTAGGGGCCTTTTGATAATTTTTCTGGGTGTTATATTATCTCCTCCTTCGAATCATTTCTCCTCATGTACTCACTCAATAACTCGAACTCTCGACTCCTCATCAACTTCAACAAACTCTACTCAGACTCAGGAACAGACACATCAACTCAAAATATAAACATCAATTAAGTCAAGGGTAAAGACATACCCTTAACACTTTCCTCATTAGGCACGAATAGAACGTCGGAACTCAATTAATTTGAATCATTTAAACACCTTGATAGTCAGTCATTTGAACTCAAGAAAAAGGTCATCAACTCTAATTGAGAATGGAACCATCGAATATACAAGAATTTATGGCCAATCTCAAGGTCAACCCCCATTTCAATTGTGCTCCTTTCCATAGCACTCTACTCCATCGATGCAAGCTCATAGCTCTTATTCAAATGTCCACTTAATCATCTCCTTCTCTTCCATTCAAGCACCTCCTCCTCTTCCATTCAAGCCTACTTCTAAGCCTCAAGGTTCTATCCCTATAACAATCATAACCATACAAAGTTAATCCTTAATACTTGGCTCCATACTTCCACAAGGGCTTTCATTAAAAGATCACTAGTCGTCTTCACTACTTCACTACCCTTACTAGAAACCCTTTTTACAAAGTCTTCAATAATCTATCATCAATACTCATATTATAACAACCACGTATTCAAACCTATCACTCTAACCACTTCAACCTTGTCTTAAAATATTTTTTTCCAAGCCTATTCATCACTTCTACCTCTATCATTTAATGAGCATCTTCACTCAAAGACACACCAATATACTCTTACCTATCTATTGCACATCATAAGGTCTCATATTTCTCCTCCTCCCAACCTTTATCCGTACATGACACAAGCTTAACCAATATCAAAATAAGGATACATTCACTCCTCCTCATTTACCCTCACTCTCAGTCCACTACTATCAACATCATAATCTGGACCTAGAGGAACTCATTATCTCCCCCTTTGGCGAAACCTCAAACTACTACTTCTCCATGAAAAATAAGCACGAATACCATTAAGAACTCAAATACTCAGATACTCGAATACTCAATATTCTCAAGAATAGACTTCGAATTCAATATCTAGAATTCAAGCTTTATCTCCAACATCATTATTAGGCATGAATACTATCAAGCACTTGCATACTCAAGTACACAGAGGCTTAAAAGGAACATCAACTCAAAGATAGAAACTCAACTCCATAAGCATAATTCAGGAGCACTCATTCTCTCCCATCACCCATAACTCATCAACATTTCTATCAAGACTAGAAAGCAGGATCACTCAAAGGGATTGGAACGAAAGATCATTAGCACGACTCAATCAAGAAATCTTATCTGAGGACATTTGTAATCATCTATCAAGACTCACTCTAAGTTCACAGAACTATACATAGTATAAAACTCAGGTCGCATCTCTTTTAATATAGGACTGGAAACTCTTCAATCCATTGGATAAGATCAGAATTATCAAATAAAGTAATTACTTCTCATCCTTGAAACTCAACATGAATGAGAATCAGCACGGTGTGCATGGGACTAGGCCATAAGCATGGCAGTCATACACCAGATGGGAATAGAGTGTTCGTTTTAATGTAGTATAAGGACTATATGAGATGGAAAAGAATTAATATGTCATCTTGATCAGCCCATCACTATCCTAAACTCAAGATCTACTTTGGTTCAACACCTCTTCATCTCCCCCTTAGATCAAGGGTCATCTCTCTAAGTCTATGAATCAATTCTCTGTGCTAGGCTATAAGTACAGATCTCCATATTGTCAGGGAATCACTATCCACAAGAATATATTAAACTCTTATGTTATTCCATAGTCGCATATATACATGACTAGCCACTCAAGTCTCTTCAATGATATCACTCTTAGCTTCCTTTGTCTCTGTGGAACACTCTCTCTCTCTCTCTCTCTCTCTCTGTGTGTGTGTATGTGTGTTTGCTACTCTTAATGGAGTACATAACCACTTTTCACAACTCTTGCTATCTAACCTCTTATTTTTGCCTGCTAACACTCAACTTCTTTGCTCCTCTAAACTCATTTGTATAAGACTTGGACTATAATGGAAAACTCATCATCATCTATCCATAAGCCCCAATCAACTGGGTTATTCGGAATGATAAGGGATGCTTACATCAGCCTACTCCATATTGACAACTCAAAAATACTTTCTAGATTTTTATAATAGTCATAACTTAGAGCTTCACACATCTTTACACACTCATGGGTACATATCTCAAGCCTCTTCTTATCTATTGAACTATCCTCGTCTCACTTATCTTACCTAAGGGGAACTTGTACCGTGGTCATAGCATCACTTCCTTACTAATCAACGTCTTCATCTCGAACATACACTATGGCAAGCTTTGAAATACAAACCTCCAACTAAGGCTATAACTCTCATGATGCTATTTCTTTTTTAACACTATTCCTCAAAATTCAAGCTTAAGGTCTAGTATTAGCATGTATATCTATCACAAACCTCTCTAAGACCAACTTATAACTACTAGGTAAAAATTGAGGGAACATAAGCCCACTAAAATCTCAAAGTGAGTATTCAATCAACACCTCCATTCCTCACATCTCTGTACCACTCACCTATTCAATTATATCTCCTTATCCGACTAAGCTCATAACTCGATGAATCTCATGAACACTCACTTAAAATTCATAAGCCTAATTCAGATCTATGACATTGAAAGCACTTTTTCCCCTATTCAACATCTTCATGTCACCCTTAATATAATGAATACTACAACACATCAACATAAACTTCTTTCTAGTTTAAGCACGCTCTATCACATTCTAACAATAACTCTTCCTCTATTCCTCATCCTGAAGATTATAGGGTACTTACAACTCTTCTATCACTTATGGCAGTCGACTCATCACCTTATTGCTTACCTAATAGGTACATAATCTAACTACAAGCCTCAATCAGCCATCATTCTTTCTATCTTTCACTTTCCTTCCATCATCATCCTTCTAACTATGGGATAATTCAATTCTACTCAAGGTTTGTAGGACCTCACATCTCACTCCTAGGTGGTAGCATTAAACTCTTTAGAGACATAAGTTTCTCTATCTTAGGTAACATCGGAAGCATGTTTTGAATAAGAAGATTGGGGTACATCTAGAGCTAAGCCAATACGCAATTCATATGAGTAATAATGCACTCTTTCTGGTCAATCAACATAGCACACTAGTCAGCTTCTCTCAAGCCTGGTGTAGTCTCTCTACCATTCTGATTACTTTATCGCAGGGGATCTCATGGATAAGAGTTTGAACATTACTGTCTCTGTCACTCGTGGACAAGGCATAGTCGAAAGGTTTAGAGCATCGCATGAATCATCACAGATTTCTTAGGAAATAGCTCTATCACATGATTTAGAATCTGAAAGAATTGAAACTTTTCCCAGACATCAATAGTCCCTCATTTGTAGAACTGCCATCCTCACAACCATAAATAAGTTACTATAGACACGACTTCATAGACACCCTTGGACACTTGAACTATGTTCTCTAATACCAAGTTTCTCACGCCCCGAGAGGGTACCCTTAGTGTGGCCGGTACAAAGAGACTACTGCTAGTCACCAAGCAAACCACTTGGCCTCATCATCACCTTATACTCATCAGCAGAAGAAAAATACTCACGGAAAAGACTATAATGTAATTTAAAAAATCAAGTCTTTATATAAAAGATATTTTCCAATAAATAAGAGTGGAAAAGAAACAATATTACTCAACATCCTCTACTCAATGCCTATGAAGCCTCTAGCTCTAACATATAGATTATACCACAATAGGCCATGGTTACCCAACTCAAAGAAAATAAAGTATTAACTCAAGCTTGATGATAATAATATGGAAATCTTCTAAAACTAGGAGGTCTCACCGATCAGTTGAATAAGAATAGATCCTCAACAAAGCACCTGTTGATAATCTCTAATAGTTGCCTCTGCATCATAAAACGATGTATTCCAAAATGGGACATCAGTACTTAGAATGTACAAGTATGTAAAATAGCTGAGTGAAAAAGAAATAGGTAGAATAATACAGAAACAACATCGACTAGAAATAATACTCAATCAAAATGCTAAATGTCTATCTAAAGAAAGAATAAAGAGTAGAGAAATGACCCATCAACATCTCAACTTAACTCAATGGAACTCAACTCGACTTAGAGTAATCAAGGTGGAAACTTCTAAGAGTTTCTCTTATTCTACAACAATCACTTATGAGCCAATGATTGTACAAGAATCCACCATTGTGGCCTTATCCATACCATCTTGTCAGGTAAAAAATGAGTCAAATCCACCAAGGATCTGGCAGTCAACAAGTCCTCTATTGTTTCAGGGACTTCCAAATCAATAGGGAACCTCAATGTAATATAACGGTTCTAATCCACACCTACATTTAGCAACGTATATAACAAGTGAGAGTTGGATTTACTCTTACTCTTTCGGTACTCGATACTCCTCCCATGAATCAATGCTTATAAAATAATCAATCTCAATCAATCGCGCATCATAAGGATGTCATGACCCAAGCCTAGGGACTAGACATGACACAGCAAATAACAAACCCGAAGGAACCTCAAACAAGTCTCTTAGCATATCAATCATACATTCTGGGTTGCAGAAGCAAAATGATAACAACAAGAGGTATAAATAGGGAAATCAGGACTAAGGGAAATCTTTGATAATCATAAAATACTCAAGAGTCAAGCTCAAAGCATAAGTACATCAAATGTTCCAACAACACC
The DNA here is from genome assembly GCA_011800125.2 of Solanum clarkiae. Classification (NCBI taxonomy): domain Eukaryota; kingdom Viridiplantae; phylum Streptophyta; class Magnoliopsida; order Solanales; family Solanaceae; genus Solanum; species Solanum clarkiae. The sequence continues at coordinate 13,209,642 of JAABOM020000110.1, read as the reverse complement.
TCTAACATAGATTAGGCGGGGGTCAAGACACTTTCCGGGCTCACCCTCATAGTACCAAGTGTTTAACATAAAGAGATAACATATAGTAAGAGTAGCATAGCCAGTGTCTCCGAAATTGAGGACTCACTAAGGCTCATCTTTCGAAATGCCAAAACTAGCCACGTGGAAGATGGTCGAGAGGCTCTCCAGTTCCTACATGGTAACATCATGTAGGCATAGAGTATGCATTAATACATTTGAATATACTAAGTATGTAGAATGCAATGCACCAAGACATAAGTCAATATAGTAAAAATGCATAACCATTAAGCAATGGATAAGTATAATATCAATATGGCATGCATGACCAATGCTTGAAGTAAAACATGCTTGTAAATCATGTAACTTGTATAGAACATAATACATGTGTGGTAGGAGACCATAATCATAGCCCAAGCAACTATTACTTGGAATCTAAGGCATGTCACCCTTTTGGAAGGTGATTGAGGTATCTACCCCTCAAGATGGTGGTACGAGCATGTCACCCCCCGACAAGGTGGTCAAGGTACCTACCTCTTAATGTGGTAGTATGGGCATGTAACCCTCCAATAAGGTAGTCAAGGTACCTAACCCTCAACATGGTAGTATAGGCATGTCAACCTCTGACAAGGTGGTCAAGATATCTATCCCTCAACATGGTTGTATGGACATGTCACCCCCTAACAAGGTGGTTGAGGCATGTCACCCCTCAACAAGGTGATTGGGCATGTCAACCCCTAACAAGGTGTGTGGTCAACTTGCAACACTATAGGTAATTTTCATAATTCAATATATACACGAAATCCCTTAATCATCATAAAGTCACTTAACTTGTAAGCCATGTAATAGACCATCAATAACTTAAGAATCCTTGTCAAGACATTTTATCAAATATTTGGTGGGTTTGTAATGCTAGTTCAAAATCATGCAATTCAAGATTGAAGTAATATGAGAAAACTCAATATAAATCTACCCACCAACACATAGTAAAACTCTCATGTAAGATACCTTGAAATCAATCATCAAATCTCATAATATATCATAGTTTCATAGCTCAAAACTTGCGTAGTCTCAATAGACAAAACCAATTTATAGTATAAGCTTGATATAATTAAACATGCATAATCAATCAACATCATGAAACCCAACATAATTTATAACCAAAATCCATAATAAGATATACCCATAGATAATACGACTTGAAAACATATAATTTTTATAAAAAGGGGTGATTGGGGTATATGGGTGGAAGGACATAATGGATGAAACCCACACACCTCAAACTTGGGTTTTCTTGATGTAGACTTGAAGGAGACTTGAAGCTTGAATGGAGTTCTTAAGATTCGGAATTAAGCTCGGGACACTTGAATTTTGATGAAATATTTGGTTAAGTCTTTGATAGGGTTTGGAGAGTATCTTGAGTGATATAGAGTTGAAAAATGACTAAGTATGGATATTTTTGTGCATACGTGGGCATGGGGCCAAGACCCCAATGCCTTAGGCCAAAAAAGAAAAATTAAGGAAGTGATAACACTGCTCCGCGACAGGTCCGCATCGCGGAGCCAACGCGAATGCCCACTGTTTTGTGAAAAGTTAACGAAAATCATGTTTTTGGGGTTATACCCATTCCCCACTCAATTTTTCCCCCTAATCAAGAATATAAAGTTGAATTTTTGATATCACGCACAGATTTTGAGATATATAGAAATTACGATTGTGGATATTTTCAAAGCAGATTTTTTAGTCCGTTTTGGGGCATTTCAATATCTCTCTCTTGGGAATATTTGTCCTTGAATGTCAAAGAATCATACATAAAAGAAGTAATCATGAAGATTTCAACCCAACGTGAATGCAACAAATGCATTTAAATATCATTTCAAAAATCTCAACATGAATGTCAAAAATCATCATAAACTTATTAACATAAACATGAATGCATGCAAAATGACATAAGGGATGAAACTTAAGACTTGAACTCATATAGAGGACTTAAACTAGTACCTTCGAATTGAGTAGAGTGGAAGAGATATGGATATCACTTTCTCGTATCCATCTCGGCTTCACATGTGGAACTTTCAACTTGTTGGTTCCTCCAAAGGATCTTGACTAAAGCTACATCTTTATTTCTCAACATCTTCATTTGTCTATCCAAGATCTCCACCGGGGCCTCCTTATAAGTCAAATTATCTTCTACAACACCCACAATGTCCAAGGGCACTATAGCATTAGGGTTACCCACACACTTTCTCAACATGGACACATGGAATACTGGATGAACCATATTCATCTCCATGGGCAACTCCAACTCATAAGCTACCTTACCAATGCTCCTCAAAACTCTATAAGGACCCACAAATCTTGAGCTTAATTCCCTTTCTTGCCAAATCAAACCACACCCTCTACGGGTGAGACTTTCAAATAGTCCCAATCACCAACCTTAAACTCAAGATCCCTTCTCCTTATATCGGAATAGAACTTTCTCTGCTTTGGGCTATTTTCAATCTCTCCCTAATCAACCTCACCTTCTCCAAGGTTTCTATGACCAAATTCGGACCTAACAAAGCCATTCCCCCCACTTCAAACCACCCAACTGAGGATTTACAATCCCTACCAAAAAGAGCTTCAAAAGGAGCCATGCCAATGCTTGAGTGGTAGCTATTGTTGTAAGCAAACTCAATGAGTAGAAGATGTTCATCCCAACTACCCTTAAGCTCCACAACACAAGTTCTAAACATATCGTCCAGAGTTTGGATAAACCTCTCGGCTTGACCATCCATTTGAGGATGAAAACTCATGCTAGGCTTAACCTTGGTATCAAGACCTCTTTGGAAAGACCTCCAAAAGTGAGAAGTGAATTGAGCACCACGATCCAAAATTATAGACAAGGGCACTTCATGCAATCTAACCAACTCATGTACATACAACTTGGCATTAACTTTGGCACTATAAGTACTTTTGATTGGTAAGAAGTGAGCCGACTTTGTCATTCTATCCACAACAATCCAAATAAAGTTAAAATTTTTCCTAGTCTTAGGCAACCCAACCCACAAAATCCATGTTCATCACTTCCCACTTTCAAGTAGGAATCTCTATATCTTGGGCTAGGCCACCCGTTCTTTGATGTTCGTCCTTCACTTGTTGGCAATTGTGACATCTGGATATGAACTTTGCAATGTCTCTCTTCATACTACCCCACCAATACACTTCCCTCAAATCTCTATACAGCTTTATAGAACCAGGGAATGGAATAGGATGAATTATTGGTGTCTTCAAGATGAATTCTCTCAAGTCATCCACATTTGGCATACACAATCTACCTTGGTACCTAAGGGTACTATCTCCCCCTTGGGATAAAACCTCCACTTTACCATCTCTCACCAAGGCCTTCAACTCTAGCAAGGTAGGGTCACGATGTTGTTTTGCCTTCACCTCCTCAATCAAGGAAGATTTAGAACCATCAACAACCACTACACCACCATTATCCACTTCACCCTATCTAACCCCCAATCCAGCCAACCGATGAATCGCTCTAGCCATCTCTTTGCCACCATCATCAATAGGAGCTACATTACCTATAAAAACCCTACTTAGAGCATCGATCACAATATTGGCTTTGCCGAGGTTATAATGCACACTCATCTCATAATTTTAAGGAGCTGTAACCACCTTCTTTGTCTCAAATTAAGATCTTTTTGGGTGAACACATATTGGAGACTCTTGTGATCGGCAAACACATCTACATGAACCCCATACAAGTAGTGACACCAAATTTACAAAGCAAATACCACGGCCGCCAATTCAAGATCATGGATGGGATAATTCTTCTCATACATCTTAAGTTCTCTAGAGGCATATGCTATCACCTTACCACTTTGCATTAAAACACACCCCAGACCAATTCTTGAGGCATTACAATACACAACAAATACTTTCAACCCTTTCGGTAGAGACAAGATAGGAGTGGACACAAGCTTATCTTTCAAAGTTTGGAAACTCTTTTCATACTTATTAGGTCCATACATATTTCACCTTCTTTTGGGTCAACTAGTCATAGGAGAAGCAATAGAATAGAAACCATTTACAAACCTCTAGTAATAACTCGCCAAACCAAGAAACTTCTAATGTCTGATGGAGTCAAAGGTCTAGGCCAATTTGTAATCACCTCCTTCTTCTTAGGGTCCACCTTAATGCCAGCACTCGACACCATATACCTTAGAAAAGCAACTTCTTTCAACCAAAACTCACATTTCTCATATTTTTCATACAACCTCTCCTCCCTCAAGATTTGCAACACTATCCTCAAGTGATCCACAAGTTCCTCCTCACTATGGGAATAAATCAAGATATCATCCATAAAAACCAGCACAAACAACTCAAGGTAGGATTTAAAGATCATATTCATAAGATCCATAAATATAATCAGTGCATTAGTAAACCCAAAGGACATAACCACAAAATCAACGTGCACATACCTAGTCCGGAAAGCCTTCTTGGGAAAATCACACTCCCTCACTTTTACTTGGTGATACTCGGACTGGAGATCAATCTTAGAGAAGTGACTAGCCCCTTGAAGTTGATCAAAGAAGTCATCAATCCTTCGTAAAAGGTACATGATCTTTGTGGTGACTCTATTAAGTTGTCCGTAATCAATGCACATTCTTAGAGAACCATCCTTTTGCTTCGCAAAAAACACCAATGCACCCTAAGGTGACTTACTAGGCCTTATAACACCCTTCTCCAACAAATCCCTCAATTGCTCCTTCAACTCTTTCAACTCCACTGGGACCAAACAATATGGAGAATAGAAATGGGTTGAGTATCGGGAAGGAGGTCTATACCAAAGTTTATTTCTCTTTCGGGAGGAACACCGAGAAGCTCATCAGGAAAGACATCAAGAAACTCATTAACCACCCGAACCGACTTAATGGGAAGGACTTTGGACTCAACATCCCTAACCCTCCAAGATGATAGAGACAACCCTTAGAAATCAACTTTTGGGATTTAAGGTAAGAAATAAATCTACACTTGACCACCACGTCACAACTTTTCCACTCAAGGATGGGTTCATTAGAGAAATGTAATTTAACCCTATGGGTTCTACAATCAATAGAAGCATAATATGCATGCAACCAATCCATCCCAAGAATGACATCAAAATCCACCATATCTAATTCAACAAAATCACAAGGCAAGATTTTATACAAAACGAGCATGGGATAATTTATATTCTCTTTTAGAAACAATGGACTCACCAATGGGGGTTGACACATCATAAGGTTCACGTAACAATTCGGGACTAACATGAAACTTTTTGGCAACAAAAGGAGTAACAAAAGATAGAGTGGCACCCAGATCTATCAAAACATACATATCAAAATTGAAAACCTTTGACATAACTGTGGCGACATCGGGCACCTCATCTATCCCTTGTCTCCCTTGAAGAGAATACAATCTATTTTGCCTTGGAGCACCCCTTTGTTGGCCTCCTCTCCCCTTTTGACCTGCATTTGCACCTTGGACTTGTGGACGAAAATCTTTACCCTTGTTGTAGCACGAGGACAATCAATCACCTTATGACCTATTTCTCCACAACCATAGCAAGAATTAGAGTTCTTCAAACATGGGACATTATGGCTCCTGCAACACCTTTGGCACATAACCTATTAGGAGCATTGGAGGACCCTTGGCCTTGGAACTTGTGGCCTTGATGAAACCGACCACCCTTGGAATTTCGGAATCCACCTCTAAAACGAGCCCTCTTGGACTCACCACTTCTTCTCTTTCTAAGATTTTCCCACTCTAGTTGTTCGGCATATGCCATAAGGACGGACAAATCCATGTCACCTATTAGCATGGTGGTACAACACTCCTCATTAACCAAGTCAGACACACCCGACACAAATTTGTTCATCCTAGATCTCGGCTCGGCAACCATTTATGGGGCATAATTGGAAAGTTTGTTGAATTTGAGGGAATACTCCCTCACTCTCATGTATCCTTGCTTAAGGTTCATAAACTCAATCATTTTAGCCTCCCTTAGCTCAATAGGAAAGAACTAATTGAGGAATACGGCTTTGAACTCCTCCCAAGGAATAACACCATCATCTCTCCTCTCTAACTTCCATTGTGTAAACCAAATTTGAGCTACCCTTTTGAGTTGGTAGGCCTCCAACTCTACTTTTTCCTCCAAACTTACCCCCATAGTAGAGAACATGTTATACACCTCATCGATGAATTCTTGGGGATCCTTATCCACCATGGATCCATGGAACTTCAGTGGGTTTATTCTAATGAAGTCCCTTACCCTAGAAGCTAGAGTGAGAGCACGAGAGGCTTGGATCCCTTAGTGGATTTGGTTGGTCATTGCACGAGCCAACATTATCATAGCATCTCAGAGCTTATCTTGGATTACTCCTCTATCTTGAGGATCTTGAGGAGCCGGTTGCTCCTCGGGTGTACGGGCTCTCCTTAGTCTCTCTCTTGGAATCGACATTATCTAGAAGAGCCAAGAGCATTCATTAGGGGAAAAAGCCTTACACATACATCTAAAGCATGACATAGACCATGAAGAAGTGAAACATTTCCTAAAACGTATCATAGCCTCACAATCATAGTTGTGGCACGCTTCACAACCATGAATAAGACTCTTATCGACGCAGTGTGTTAAATTTCGAGGACCATTACAACCTAGTTCTCTAATACAAAGTTTGTCATGATCCAATCCTAGGGCCTAGACATGACACAGCGAATGGAGAATCCGAAGTAAACTTAAACAAGTCTCTTAGCATACATCCTTGGTAGCAGAAGCAAAATAATAGCAACAAGAGATATAAATAGGGAAAACAGGACTAAGGAAAATCTTTGATAATCATAAAATACTCAAGAGTCAAGCTCAAAGCATAAGTACATCAAATGTTCTAACAACACCCCCAACATAGATTCGGCGAGGGCAAAGACACTTTTCGGGCTCACCCTCATAGTACCAAGTGTTCAACATAAAGAGATAACATATAGTAAGAGTAGCATAGCTAGTGTCTCCGGACTTGAGGACTCACCAAGGCTTATCTTTTGAAATGCCAAAACTAGCTACGTGGAGGATGACCAAGAGGTGCTCCAGTTCCTACATGGTAACATTATGTAGGCATAGAGTAGGTGTTAATACATTTTAATGTACTAAGTACATACGATGCAATGTAACAAGATATAAGTCAACATAGTCAAAATGCATAATCATAAGCAGTGGATAAGTATAATATCAATATGGCATGCATGTCCAATGCTTGAAGTAAAACATGCTTGTAAATCATGTAACTTATATAGAACATAATACATGTGTGGTAGGAGACCATAATCATAGACCAAGAAACTATTACTTGGAATGCAAGGCATGCCACCCCCTTGGAAGGTGATTGAGGTATCCATACCTCACCATGGTGGTAGGGGCATGTCACCCCTGACAAGGTGATCAAGGTACCTACCACTCAAATTTATAGTACGGGCATGTCACCCCCTGATAAGGTGGTCAAGATACCTACCCCTTAACATGGTAGTACAGGTATGTCACCCCTCGACAAGGTGGTCAAGGTATTTACCCCTCGGCATGGAAGTATGGGCATGTTGCCCTGCAACAAGGTGGTTGAGGCATGTCACCCTCTAAACAAGGTGATTGGGCATGTCATCCCCAAACAAGATGTGGTCAACTTGCAACACTAAAGGTACTTTTCATGAATTCAATGCATACATGCAATCCCTTAATCATCATAAAGTCACTTGACTTGTAAACAATGTAATAGGCCATCAGTAACTTGAGAATCCTTGTCACATTTTATCAAACACTTGGTGGATGTCTAATACTAGTTCAAAATCATACAATTCAAAAGTGAAATAATATGAAAAAACTCAATGTAAATCAACCCATCAACACATAGTAAAACCCTCATGTAAGATACCTCAAAATCTATCATCAAATCTCATAATAAATCACCATTTCATAACTCAATATATGCATAGTCTCAACAGACAAAACCAATTCATAGTATAAGCTTGATATAGTTAAACATGCTTAATCAATCAACACATGAAACCCCAACATAATTTAAATTCCATAATAAGAGATACCTATGGATGATACAACTTGAAATCATGTAATTTTCATAAAAAGGGAGACTGGGCTTCATGGATGGAAGGACCCAATGGATGAAACCCACATACCTCAAACTTGAATTTTATTGATGTAGACTTGAAGGAGACTTTAAGTTTGAATTGAGTTTTTGAGATCTGGAATTAGTCTTGGGACACTTGAATTGGGATGAAATATTTGGTTAAGTCTTGGAGAGTGTTTTGGAGAGTGTTTTCAAAGTATCTTGAGTGATATATAGTTGAAAAATGGCTAAGTATAGGTGTTTTTATGCATAAATGGTAATGGGAAAAAGATCCCAATGCCTTAGGCCCAAAAACAATTAAGAAAGTGATAACACTGCTCCGTGATAGGTCCGCGTCACAGAGCCAAGGCGAATGCCCCCCGTTTTGTGAAAAGTTGGCGAAAATTATTTTTCACTATGGGTCTTCTAAAATCTGGGTTATACCTATGTTCCACTCAATTTTACCCCTGATCAAGAATATGAAGTCGAATTTTTTATATCACGTATGAATTTTGAGATTTATGAAAATTACGATTATGGGTATTTTCGAAGCACATTTTTGGGGATTTTTTAGGGAGTTTCAAAGGACCCATATCAATTTGTAATTTATTTGAAAAATTGAGTCATTCGGCTTATCAATCGTCCAATCAACTCTCAATCACATCTCTCAACAATTTAGCCAATCAATTCCACTCGACCTTTTTTAAGAATGAATTAGACAATCACGTAGAAGGACTTCCAATCTAGGCCAATCTATAGAGTTCAGATATGAATACTCACGGGACCATTAGGTTCTATCAACCTATCATCATACTCATGTCACAATCACAATCCACATTCTCAAGTCAAGGCTCTAGACTCCATTCCTAGGTTCATTCATGCATGCTTTCACAAATCAACATAATAGGGTTTATATAATAACTCTTGAAAAGTATTCAATTCGAGAAAACAAGTTTGTGATAACCATCAATGTATGAAAATACATATAATAATTATGAATTTCAAGAAAACAATCAAGGAAGTATTTCAAGAAATATGTATGGGGACTCATAGACTCTCAACTCCTCTATTACCATCTATGAGGTACATGGAAGAACAATCTCATGCTTTCGTTTAGCCTTACACACCTGGATTGAAGCTTTGGACAATCAACCTAAAGAACTCTCCTCGAACTCTTCAAATTTTACACTCCTCTTCTATCCTCTTTAGCCCTAGTCTTTTCAAGGACTTACAAAGGACTTAGGATAACGTTTAAAACTCTTTTTATGGTTAAAACAACCCATTTTGATCATATATTAAGTCCAGGAGGAGTTTGGAAAGGTCTAGAATGCCCCTCACGAAATTCGAAAAAAGTTCGTCTTGAGACATTGGGTCCGCGACGCGGACAGAGTTTACTTTTGATATTTTTTGTCGAAAAATCTTTGAACGAGGTTTTTAATCCCGTAAAAAAAATTGGAATAAAACTAAGTGTTAGTCTGCTGCAGATATGCGTCGCACACTTATCACGCACCCTCACTGGTTCGCATTTTCGCATTTAAAAATTATTTTTTGATCTGATTAAAAATTAGTCGAGATCATTTTTTCACACAGAGTTTCATACTGATCGCAAACTCGACCTCGGATTTACCATCGAAGCATGAAAAGATGCATTATGCGCACATTCAAGGGGTATTTGGTAATTTTTTCAGATGTTACATTTTATTAAATTTAAATATTTTATATCAATTTGTTATTTATAAGGGGTGAGAAAATTATACAAATATGAGAAGTAGTTTCACTTAAATTTTCGAATAAGGATTTGGACAAGAGTTATGGAAAGTTTACTTCTCCAAAATTGATGCCAACATGTTCCCCACATTTCTCTATTTTTCTCACTCCTCAGATTATTTTCAAAAAGTTACAGCTCCCTTCTTTCCTCATCATCATGATAGAGAGGAAAAATCTGTCGCATCTAAGCACCACAAAAGATTAATATTTATTTTTTAAATTAAAGATTTAAAAATGTGCGTTTTTAAAATTGAAATATCACAAGTAAAAAAAAATTCAAATTTGTTCCACATTGGCATTTTTTTAAAAGAAATAATAATCAACAAATTAATAATAAATATTTACTTTAAAGGTCTTTCAAATTGAAACTGAAAAAGAACTGTCAAAACATAAAAATAAATAAATAAACTTGTCAATTCGAAAGAATGAAAACTTCCTTCTACGTTTGCATCACAACCTCTTCTCTTTTGTGCTAGCATTTTTGTAAGCAACTTAGCATACACGAGGAGATGAAGAACTTCTCATAATAAATATGTGAAAGTTACTAGGATTGATGTCATGTTTTCCTTATAATTTTTTGGCAAATTTACTTTCTTTTTTTGGATTATGCAAAATTGAAAACATTGATCATAGTCATAGCTAAATTAAATATAAATAATATTTTAATTTGGAGCAAATAAACAATGTATGTGTGTGATTCCTTTTCTTTTTTTTTTTTTTTTGGTGAGAAGTTATTATAGTTTTAATATAAAATATTTTGACTATCCTTACACAACTTCTCCTTATTTATAGAAAAATAAATAAATAAATACTAATAATAATACATAAATAAATAAACGAAAAAATAAACTAACACCATAATGACCTAATTAAATTTTAATCAAAGGGTAATCATGATGTAAGTATATTTTCTATCGATTAAAATTCGTTATTCAATTTTTTGCTCATTAATTAAAAAATAAATATTTGTCATGATAAAATCTTAATAGATTTTTATAAAATTAATATTATTGGTGATCATAGCTAACAATTTTAATATTAGAACAAAAAAACAATATGTGAGTGTGTATGTGTGATTCCTTTTTTTTTGTGAAAAGTTATTATAGTTTTAGTATAAAATATTTTAACTGTCTTTTTATAACTCCTCCTTATTTAAAGATAAACAAATAATAATAATAATAATAATAATAATAATAATAATAATAAAAAAAAAAAAAAAAATTCTCAGCTGGGGTATGCTAGGGTGCTCCTACTACGCTGGTGAGGAAATGCCTAGAACAAGAGGAAGACCACACAAGTCCGGAATCAACGCTTAAAGGGAAGGAAAGAACATGATGGTACCTATAGAAGTATCTACGGGAATCACAAAGAATAACCCCAACACTCCAGTCATGGCTAGCGGATTGACGGGCGTTAAATCGAGAAATCTATCTAGTTCTGGTAGTGCTGGGATATCTCAAGCAAGGTCAAATGTTGCAGTAGCATTTCCCTCAGAGACAACTGAGAGACCAACTCCAAACTCTAACGCAGGCATGTCCAAGCAAACACCGACTGGGAAATTACCTATGATTGGGGATTTTGAAACAGTGAAGGAGGCAATAAGAGTACATAAGGAATTATCACTAGTATTAAAATCAGAATAACAAAATTGGGTGGGGTTATTCAATGGTAACAAATTTGCTGCTCGTGGAATGAATTTGGCTTATATAGCTCCAATTTTAGTTGAAGGGGAACGAGCTGTATGACCTTTTCGAGAGGACATTCAAGAGGATACAGCAAAATGACAAAACGCTATGATTTTCTATATCATGGGAGATTCCCCCTCTATTACGGCAGTGCAAAAATCAATGGCCACCCCATGGAACTTTATCATGAAACTCAAGGTATACTATCATAACGATGGATACTTTGTTATCGATTTCAGATGTAATTTTGTATTCAAGACCTTATATAATCAACAATAGACCTGTGATAGTGAAACCTTGGACATTTGAATTTAATTGGAATGATGATGTGTTAAGGACTATTCCCTTCTACGTTACGCTACCCAACTTGCTGTTGAATTGTTGGGGTAAGTGATGCCGCTTAACCAGACTACTCAAAGGCAGAAGGGGCAGTCGTCATCTGCATAATAATCCAATTTTCAAAGGTTAAGGCCAATCCCATAGGGAATCATTGTTCAAGATGGAAGTGACTCATTGGTACAAGTAATTATAGGATTCGGAGGACTGCAATAATCAAAACAGAGTACAATTAACAAGTTCTAATCAACAAATTAAATAGCTATTAAGGGGAGATGTTGGAGATGTTCAAATATGGGCAGTAATTTATTGGGATCGCGTGCACCCGCACCCCCAATCCCGCATTAGTATGATATTGTCCGCTTTAGGCTAAGTCCTCACGGATTTATTTTTGGGCATCGCCCAAAAGGCCTCATACTAATGGGATTGGGTTCACCTAGTTAAGTTGGCCATTTTGACCTTCTACCTCCAATGTGGGAGGGAAGAGTTTGCACATCCCAACATAATTTAACAAATTGGTCTAGATACTTGAGTAATTGAGTTGATGTTGAGTGAATATACTAGGTTGCTTGTAACCTAAATCACCTATGATAAATGGGTATTTCACATGTATCAGCTAGGATATCACATGCAAACCATCGACGACACGCTTGGTCTAAGAAGTCGAGCAAAACACCTACTACTTTGGCCATTGAATCTATGAATGTGGATATCAACTGAAACCTTATAAGGTTTCCGACCATTATATTCATTTCACACTCTAATAATTCTAGCTAAGGAACAATCAGAGATCTGAAACAAAACCTCAAGTTTGTAACCCTCATATTCATACATTAGATTTAGGAACAGATGTAAATTCACCTAAATCAACTACAGATAAGTCAAGATATGACAAACCCAACAAGTAAATTAAAGACCCATACACCCCGAACATGGGGGTTTTAGCAAAAGATGTTAGAAATTAAAGATTAAATACCATACATAGTAGCAGAAGTCATGGGTGATAAGACTGAATATAGGTTAGTTGATTATCACTAGCTAATCTCTTTCAATTTGATGCCCAAAAGCTTCAAAATTAGCTTCCTTGGTACTCAAAAAGGAAAGTTCTATCTACTACTACTACTGTGGAATTGTTTTGATATAGAATGAACAGATGATGTACAATTTTCTTTCTAAAATTGCTTATATACTATGTGCAAATGTGTGAAGGTTTTTGCTGGGAAATGTCATTTGGCGGTTAAGGACGATCATCACCGAGCACTCCGGAGATGCACTGAGTGTGCACTTGACTGCTTTCTCATGCATCTTTATGAGGCTTCTTCCACTACAACATTAGGTGATGACCTTTTGCTCCACCTTTCCAATTCGGCGATTTACTGAAATATTCTTCATATCATCTTTTTGTCAGAGTTTTGGATTGTGGGTGCTGCAACTTTAGGTGATCACTTGTGCATTACGACGTCGCCGAGTATGATTTGCAACATAGATCCTGACCGCACTTTTTAATTGACTTGGAACATTTGTCGCTGCATAGTTTAGAAATTTCGTTGAGCATTTAGCGAATCACCCAGTATGTCGGTGACACCACTTTTCACAGCCTTTCAGCACTTTTGCTTACTTTCCATGATTCCACCAAATCTTGCATTCTGCGCACTTTTACTCCATTTCCTGTCATAGCCCATGCATATTTTTTAGCAATTGGAATTATTAACACACTAAGGGAATGTTTCCTTGCAGTTTATCCCCAAAATGAGTTTGAAATATGGACTCATCAACACCCCCAACCTTAGCCTTTGCTTGCCCTCAAGCAAATTAAACATCAATCTATCCAGATCAAAGCTTGCCTATAGGGCCACAGAGAGCGACACATATATTTTCACCTTTTTCATCCTTTCTCAAACTTCCAAAACCACTTACGTGACCTTGAATTCTTGAAAGATGGCTAAGGCATAATCAAAACATAGGTATGCTCACAAGTGCTCGTGTAGCTGCTAATCACTACCCAAAAACATCACCAATTGCCCTCACCCCAAAGAAGATCCTGAATACTCAAGATTATGCCATTGATTTATAGAGTATCTCTTCAACTCTCACTATCCCAAATAAGAAATAAAATGTAAGCTTCAACCCGTAGGCTTTCCTTTATTCTCAACCGGAGTTCACTTGATTTTCTTCTGGATTAGGATCCTAAAGGACTTTGCTAGGACTGTAATGTAGTGTAATGTTGGGTAGGATCGCATATGGTCAATAGTGGCTCATCCCTCCTTGAACTTTACATGCTTTTTTCAAGAACAAAGGTTCTTTAATTTCCCTTTTCATTCATCTTATTCTTGACATCTCTTTTGTATTTTGATTTATTCATCCTAAATATCTACCTTTTGTATTTTCTTTCACAACAATACTTTCTTTCTCTTTTTTGGAGGGTCCTCAATTTTCAAACTTTTTGTTTCTCACTTTTTCTTTATCTTCGAGGACTCCTCGATGTCTTCCATTCATTTTCACCCTTCTTTTTCTGACTCTTTCATGGGATACATTTCCTTCTTCCTACTAACCACCCCCACTTACCCTTTGGCCACTACTTTACCTTCAAGTTCAAGGAGGGATTGGTAAGGAACAAAGAAGGACTTATCTTTCACAAACATGAGTTAAGGTTACAAGATTGCGAAAGAAGGGATCAAGGCTCAAAAGGGGTCCACTAAGGATTCAATTCACTGCCAATGGATGTCGCTATGGTCAAATTGGACTAATGGTACCAAAGAAGGCCTAAAGTCCTCTCCTAATCCAGAATTACTCAAGTCACTTCTCAAGACAAACTGAACATGTTCTAGATGATTCAACAGGATAACTAATCCCACATTGGCAAAATAGCTTTGCATTAAAACAATGGCAACATAGTTGCAATTATTTTATCATCGTATATCCAAACTCCATTGCTCACATAGTCAACTTAAGATTCCTCAAATCCATTTAGTGATTGATTTATCAAGAACGGGCTAATTAGTTAGTACATGCTCCTCATCCATGGTACTATCCGTCTATCTGAATCAAAAATATAAATCATCAACGCTCGGATTGCTAAGGACTGGAGATACAATATTACATTTATACACTTGTCATTTATGCAAGGTTAAGAAAAACAAAAGAAGTAATAATAATAAACATTACCATACTACAACCGAAATGGTTAAAAATTGTCTAAATATCCATCAATAGCACTATGTATCAAAATAAAATATCATCATTTTCTCAAAAATAAAATATCTAGAAGATAGGGAATTTCTCAAGCTCACCCCCTCATAACAAAATAAACATTTCCATCAATGTGCAAGGGATAACAAAGAGTAAGCATAAGAGAAAGTAGTGAGTATGAGAATCTCTCTGTCAAGTCACTCCTGCTATGGTGGTGGTGGTGGTGGAGCTGAAGAAGATGTCATGGGGGCATCAATGCCCTCTTCTACTTGTGTGCTCTCAAGGTCAATGTCGTGCCTAGCAAGTCAGGTGCATTTACACCGTATATGCCAATCATGGACTAGTATAACATAGAAGTTGCATCGCTGCATGCACCATCTCATTCTCCACTCCATATATATCCTCCTGGTCATCTTGTCTCTATTCTACTCCTAATGTATCATCATCAATCTCCGAGGTGCTTATTTCCTGATTTTCTTCACTGTTATCACCTAAAACCTCTACATTTGGCCTCTTATTTGGAATTGTAGCCATATCCACCTTAAATGGTAGATCTTATATCCCATCAAAAAAATGTTCTCAAATTAATGGACCGGAGGGAGGTCACCTCCTTCTTCGATTCATCAATATCAACTTTTAGAGCATATGTGTCCGTACTACCACCATCTACTTTTTCAACAGCTAAAACTCTATCCCTTAGGCTGGCTAACTCCTTTCCGTGGTCATCAATCGTGGACTCAAGCCTATCCATCCTCAACTTGCGAGTTTTATTTAGCTCACTCTGCTTTGCTTCAGATTCAACATATAACTTTAAAGTCTTCACTATAACTACCTCAACTAATTTGCGCATAGATGACTCAACCCTTATGGCCCGAGAATCAATTACTTTTGGCCAGGTGGCCAATCACAAAAAGGTGGCTGTGGTGAGTAGAGGTTGTTTATCTACAGCCTCCATCTCTATTAAAGGTATAGGAGCAGAAGAGTAATGTACAATCGGTGAAGAAGAAGGTATACCTGCCTCAGTGCCTAGCTCTGCAGCACCAGACTCAAGGGCTTCAACATCAACAATCGATGTTTTGTCAACAAGTTGTTTTCTAGTTCTATCTTCTTCATCTCTCAAATACTCAGCCTTAATCCTCCTAATGTCAGTAGATGCGGATGGAGTCACCTTTACATCGTTCTTCTCATTCCTTGGCACTCCATCTCTTCAACATAATGTAGTGATGAGACTTAAGAGCTTTGCCTTAGTAAGGATTAGGAGCAATAATAGCACTAAGATTTTGCGTCTTATGATCCATAATACTCCCAACCAGTACCTCCTTAATAGGGCGAAGCGTCGATTCATTTTGTGATGGCATCAAGTTGCACCTGATTAATCCAAATCAAAATCTTGTTAGAATATTCATTTCTTTCTTTAAAATGATAGATCCCCGCTTTAACCACGAAGTAGCTGGAATACTGATCATTGGAGCCAACCATGCCTTTATTTCATCAAATGTTTTCACTTTCAACATCTCATCCATTTCATTTTTATCCCTCTTCATACATCCCAAGACATCATTGATTTCAGTTTGACTGCATGGCGGACCTGCACTGCCTGAACTTCCATAGCATCTAAAGGTTTGAGCAATAACTTAACTCTGCTCTTGTTCTTTGAAATGACCTTATAATAAGCCTCATAAAATTCTTAGATCAGGGCAGACACATATGGATCTTGAGGTTTGGTGAACAACTGAAAATTATGGAATTTAAGAGTTTCCCAAACCTCTAAATATCGATCAACTACCCCATCGGTGGAAAATTGTTTCTCCTCAAGAATTGTTCATTTCCCCACTGCTCTGAGTCTATTTAGGTGTCTACGAGCTGCCACCTCTCTGATCATTTGGGATCTCTGGAGTAGAGGATCATGAGTGGTTTTCAACCTACCTTCACTCCAGTGCCTTTTTGGACTAGGTTACGAAGTACGCTTTTTTGAAGATCTAGGTCTCTCATCCTCCTCCTCTGAGCTGGTCCAATTTATGTTGAGTCATATATCCTCATCATTGGTGGATTCCTACTGCTCATGCACTTTTCTTTTTCCTTTACCTCGCGCTTCTTTTTTAGGTTGATGGGTTTTTCGTTATGCTCTATCGGGAGCTATGAAAACCCCTCTAGCTGCTCTTGACCTATCACACATGACTTGTTCCTATTGTTTGCCTATTCCTTCACCATAATAATCTCTAAACATCTGTGAGAAATCATTAACTAACAACCAAGAAAAATATTTGATGATAAGAAAGACATTCAGAACAGACTGGTCAGTTAGACCACATATCATACTCGATGAATCACCAAGCTGATTCAACGGTCAAACGGACCGTCATATTTTTGTACTAATTTCAGACTTGGGATCACTGCTACTTTTGATGATGATCATACTCTATCTATGATCTGCCGATCAGATTCGGCAATAAGGAAGTTCATCGCCGAAAGTTGCAGTAGCCCCTTATGAAAAATGGCAAAGGAAGTAAAACGACCCCAGAAAGTTCCCAAAAATTTGCCTCGACATGCCCAAAATTTGAAATTTTATATATCTTAAAATCTGTGCGTGATATCAAAAATTAAATTTTATATTCTTGTTCATGGGGTTAAAATTTGGGGGAAAAGAGTCTAACCCCGATGTAAGAGAAAATAATTAGCAATTTCAAATATTCATAATTTTTCTAATCTAGAATCGATCCACAATAGAACTGTGAATTTTAGCTGTCGCGAACATGTGTTAATTTGGCCTCCACGATAGGTCCTAGTTATGGACTAGACGAAGACCTGTGTATTTTGTTTCTAGTGATTTCTATCTCGGTCCAAGACTTTTGATCTTAGGCCCAAGTAAAACGTGTTTTTACCTATACTTAGCCTTATTTTACCCTCGTATAATCCTAAACATTCCCCAATAGTCACTCAAACACTTAGCCGTATTTTCACTCCCAAAT
Organism: Solanum clarkiae; assembly: GCA_011800125.2. Taxonomy (NCBI): domain Eukaryota; kingdom Viridiplantae; phylum Streptophyta; class Magnoliopsida; order Solanales; family Solanaceae; genus Solanum; species Solanum clarkiae. The sequence continues at coordinate 13,191,537 of JAABOM020000110.1, read as the reverse complement.
TCAAGACCCAAACCTTCATCCTAAGCTAAGGATTTCCTTCAAGGTTCTTCTTCCAGTTTCAAGTCTCCATCTCTAATCGCCACCAAATTCATCTCCAAGCTAATGGGTTCCTTTAACCCATGATACCCAAGCCTCCTTTTACTCAAAGTTCATGATTAAAAGTTGATTTATAAATGGGCCTTGCATATTATGAAATTCACTGCACTCTATATTGAAGCTATTTAAAGTTGTGACTGTTTTGCTAGGTTTTGAGCTATAAATCTTGGATCTATTATAAGATTTGATGAAGGGTTTTGGTGCACCCCAAGGGGATACATTAGGTCTTATAAAATCCTTCTCCAATATGTCTTTTAGTTGCTCTTTTAATTCACGCAACTCTGCCGGGGCCATTCTATATGGAGGGATAGAAATGGGTTGAGTGCCTGGAAGTAAGTCATTACCAAAATCTATTTCTCGTTCAGGAGGTAATCCTGGGAGTTCTTCAGGGAACACATCAACAAACTCATTCGCTACTGGTACTGATTGCAGAGTTGGCGATTCTACCTCTAAATCCCTTACTCGAACTAGATGACATATATATCCCTTAGATATCATCTTTCTAGCCTTAAAGTAAGAAATAAAATTCCCCTTTGGTTCCCCAACATTACCTTCTCATTCAAGGACAACCTCATTCGGAAAGTGGAAGTACACTTTCTTAGTTCGGCAATCCATGGTGGCATAGCAAGAAGATAACCAATCCATACCCATTATAACATCAAATTCCACCATTTCTAACTCAATAAGGTCAGT
>JAABOM020000110.1:13133725-13190648 GCA_011800125.2 Solanum clarkiae | reverse complement strand
CAAGTGAGGGCAGGTGTTAGGCTTCCCCATCTAATCCTAGGTTGGGTATACAAAACCTTCTTTTTCTTTTCTCTCTTAATCTCAACATCCAACACTAACAGCCTATGCTGAGTGTAGACATTTTCACTCGGGATGACCTTGTAGTTCTTGCAAAGACTTCTGTCGCTTTTTCGAATGAGAAGATAATCAATCTGAGTCTTAGCTACCGAACTACAGAAGGTGACCAAGTGGTTTTCCCTCTTCGGGAAACACGAGTTGGCAATCACTAACACCCTACAATTCGTAAGTGGGTTTCATAGTGCCCAGGTATGATTCCTAAATTTTTATAAGTGCTGGGTCTGCTACGAGACCGGGACCTAGGAGTCCTTGGACAACCTATGACTCATAGTTGGGGTCTCGTAGCCCCGATCTGTAGATGTTTTAATCACCGACCTGGTTTAATTTAAAAGGGGGTCAAAATAAAATTTGACCCCCATTTCATTTCATGCAACCCTATGGCGATGAAAAACCTCATCCCATCACCCACATGATTTTTCCAACCAAAATCCTAACTATCTACGTCATTTTCTGGCAAAGATTCCAGCAAAGGCACTATTTTAGGGTTTTCAACATGGTTTTTGATTTCTTGCACTTTGGCTTACTTCTCCAATCAATCAGTAAGCTCCGTTGTTTAATTTTGCAATCTTTTATGGTGAGTTCGTCTTCTATACTAGTATGTGATTTGTTTAAGAATGTTAAACCATGTCATATAGTGATTATTGAACCAGACTGGTAATCTAGGGTCTTTGGGCTTTGAATAGTTGATTTGTGAGCCTAATTGTGTTGGAACTCTTGAATAGGTGATGATAAATATGAAAATTTATGATTCATGTGACGTATAATGTGATTGTTGCCCATGCATGGCCTGAATGGTTGTCGGAGTTGAAATTTAGGAAATATGGGTGTAATGCCTATGATTTAACTTGTGGGACTTGATTGAAATAGTTTGAATGGAAATTGCATCCCTAGGGAACATTTATAAGTCTCAAGAATGAGTTTTGAATGTATATGTCCTTAAGTGTGCTTTATATTCTATTGGACTGTGTCCGATTCCCAAGAAATAGGGTTGTTATAAACTCCTGATGTTATTGAAGTACTTGATTATGTACCACAGAGTTGATTTTGTTATTATGTGCCAAGGTTGTTGGACTTTGTGCTTGATTTGTGCTTGTTGTGGGAAAAGTTTAGGCACCACAGATGCCTTCTGTTTCCTACTACGAAGCCCTCCTACGACTCGTAGGTTCCTCTACGAGTCGTAAGGGTCCTTGTAGCATGCAACAGTCATATGTGGTTCCTTCAGGTTTCTCATACGAGACTCACATATGACTCGTAGTGCTTGCTATGACTCATAGTGAGAGTCTTGTAATCTTACATGAGTTCTGAAAAAAATATTTCTAAAAATGGCTACGAGCCCAAACTACGACTCGTAGGTCACTGTATGAGTCATAACTGCGTCTCATATCTGGGATCAGAAAGCATTTTTTTGAAGGCATACTGGTTCTATGAGGGTAGTGTATGACTCATAGGTCACCTACGAGTTGTAACCGCACTTGTACCTGCAAGCCTGTAGTTGCATCAGTACATATTTACTTTTTAGTTGTTTTTGTTTCTTGTTCTTTATTTTGTGTTTCAATGGATTAAACATCTTGAACTTACATGTTGCTTTTTGGTTTTTTTGCAGATAAAATGCCTCCAAAAGACAAATGGGCAATTCAAGATCTACAACGGAGGTTGCGGGATGAATCCTCCAAAATTGAGCAATCTGAGGGCTCTGTGGAAGTCCACAAAGTCAGGGTAGATCTGGAGGACAATAGTCCCCAGACTCGGTCACTTGCAACTCAAACGGTCATGGAAGTTAGTAGTTCCTCCCTGTCTAAAGAGGATGAACAACAGGGTAACGGGGATGGGTCAAATAGCAGCTTACCACAGATGACCCCTTTACACTCTGGTTCAGAGTCGGAGTAGGAGAAAACTTCTCAGTAGGAAGAGGTTCAATTCCAACCCCCAGCCGACCACAGATGGTGCATCCCTAGGTTGAAGGAAATATACTATCAGGGGTTGGAGCCTAAGGGGCAAGCCAAGCTGGTCCGCCAATTTCATGAGGAGTCTCGATTGAATGCCTCAGGTTTAGATAAAGTGCTCGGATTGAATGCTGGGTTGGATAAGCACAGACTATGGTGGACCACATAGCACTTCGGCAAATATGCCCCTTACATAGTCCATCAGTTCTATATGTCGTATCTTGCTATACTCCATCGGGTGTTGCCGAAGAACAAAAGACCAATTCAGCAGCAAAGCTACGAATGGTGACAGTATGAGGGAGGAAACTTGATATCTCAGAGGAGACGATTTGACGAGTGTAGTTTGGGCCTACTTATATAGTTCCTCGATCTACCGCAGAGTACGACAACCGTATTAAGAAGATGAGGACAGAGGTGACTAGGAAGGATATCAGGGCCAGGATAGAGTTGCTATGGTGGATAGTCAGTCAAATCTGCAAGGAGGGTGTCGAGCCGACTTGGGTCACAAACCACACAGTCCTATAGTAAAGGCACACCTTTCATTCTAAGCTAAGTTTTGGTGGTCCATTATCCGTTGGTGTATTAGGACAACCTTCATGGATAATGTGATCATCCTCGAGAGAGCCGAACTGTTGGTCAGCATTCTAGCTGGGTATGCTATAGATTGGGCCCGGATCATTTCGGAGCAGATTCACGATGCTGCAGCTCGGATGATCATCTCACTGCCATTTGCAGTTCTGATTCATATACTATGTAGTGCAATAGGTGTTCATTGAGCCTCACCGAGAACCTCATGTGGAGGCCGCACGTACTATAGATCCTAGCCTGATAAAGGCTGATGAGAATCCGGTGACCTCACCACGAGCAGCTCCCTCATCTATGCCAGAGCCATTCCCGGTAGAGCCTCAGCTTCCAGGTTCAACTCCAACTACTATAAGCATTACTCTGGCTACTGCAGAGCCCACGCCAGTGGTTGAGATTGCGTCTACACCATCCTCTAGCACTCCAGCACCAGGAACATCTTCCTTAAGGTTGATCCTCTTTTCTCTGTTGTTGCATTTCAGGCTTTATTGCGCAGGGTGTCTGTGGCAGAGGGCAGGTTGCGTGAGTTGTCAGCACGGGTCTGGCCATTGATTGATCAGACTATTTGGGACTCCGAGGAGAGGATGAAGAAATTTGCCAGAGATTTGGTTGATGAGAGAGTCCTACCAGTGGAGCTAGGATGATGCGTTTAAGACTAGAGTCCACAAGAGGCTTGAGGGAGCTAGGCCTACCGATGCGAGTGCAGTTACTGAGGAGTTGTTCAAATTCAAGGTTGGCTTATTACAGATGTTGGCAGCCCCTATTCCCCCGGAGGGAGCATCGGTAGGAGATGAGGCATTTGATTGGTTCACTGACCATCCGGACACCTGAGGAAAGAGGTCCCTCGAGTATGTTGACCTAGACCCGACCCTAAAGAAGCCGAGACAGGAGGAGGAGCCCATACCTTAGGAGGTAGTGCAAGAGTTGCTTTTGTTGGCAGCTATTTAGAGAGAGAGAGAGAGAGAGAGAGCGCACAGCACACCCCACCTAGAGGATACTTTCGACACTGCAGCAGAGGAGGAGAGACAACCCCAAGACCCCACAGACCAATCAGAGATCGTTGCTTTATGATCCATGATGTTTTATTTGTTTTGACCCCAGTGCTCGTTTTTTCATGATTGGATCTTTGTTTTCTTTTTAGACAATCTTTCTATTATGTTAGTTTTGATTGTGTTTAAATATGTTTATGTTGGATGTACTTATTACTTCTACTTTGGATGTTTATTTTAGTTTTTAATGGATGTATGTATATATTTCTTTGTTATTGTGTTTGTTTTTGTTCTTATTTTTACTTTTAGGACAAAGTATCATCTTTTGGTGGGGTGGTGGAAGTTATGGATTAAGGTGAAGTCTGAGTAGCCTCACGTCTATAAATTCCCCTATTTTTTATCCCAAGTTTTTCTTGCCATATTTCCTTTTCCTTGTGGATGTTTAATTTTCTGTTGAACCGACATGTTAAGTAGTATAGATAATTTGTAAATGCATAGTAATGGTATTTTTTGGCATATATGTGATTCTTAACTGTTCTTTAAACTTTTCATGAAAAAATTGGGAACCCTCAAAATTTTTGAGGTTGTGATTATTGTTGCATTCATACATTTTTGAGTATATGACAATATTTGCTCTGATATTATGAAGGTAAGCGTAGACTGAAAGCATGACCTGTGAGTCTATACTTGATTGTGGATGCAAATGCCATGTGTGTTGTGAATGTATTTTGCTGCATTCATCCATCTTGTGTGAACTCAGAACTTGCCTTGTTACTCTAAGATTGGTTTGGGTGATATGGTGGAGATGGAATGGATCTTAGGCTCTTGTTCTTTGAGTGAAACCACTTTTAGCCTAAATGACCCACCAAGTAAGTGAGTGAATCCCTTGTCCGAAATTTTTTTAGCTTCTCATGCACTCATTCTTTCTTGATACTTTACTGACATAACCTTATTTAATGAAATACCTTGATATTGGCCCTGGCTTATCCTTGAACATATGAACCTTGATTGAGGCCAAAGGCGTAAGTTGAGGGTGGTTGTAATATAATAGGGTAGTTAGTTGGGAAATCAAGAAAGAAATGAAAAAGCTTGAACCAAGTGAAGAAAAAGAAGAAAAGTGCCTTAAATTGAGAAAAAGTAGCAAAAATAAGTTTGAGATCAAGGCACAGCTGAAAAAGAGAAAGAGAGCACTCGAGAAAAATTCAAAACAGGAGAATAAGGGTGGATTGATTTAAAAGGGTTGGATTATGAAAGCAAAAAGTGTTGGTAAACATGATTCAAGGATAGTTTTAGTCACTATTTGCCTAAAACACCTTACTAAAGCACCCTGAACCTATGTTACAAGGCTATATGTCCTAAATTGATGCAACTCTATTCTATCACCAAGCCAGAAGATGAGTATAGAGACAATCATATGGTGTTAGTTAGTATGCTTGAATTTCACTTGTGAGAGTGAGAATGCTTCCTCAGTCCCTGAAATCTAAATGCTTTTGAGTGTGTATAAGGGACTTCTTTTCAGTGAGGGCATTTGCACTATATGAGTAGCATATGACTATACCAGCGATTGTGGATAGTTGATGCTCCTTAAATTATCATAGTTGTATTACCAGGTATCTCATTATGTTCCTGTTTACTCAATAGTTTTATAATCCTATTTTGAAAATAGTAGTTGGATACCTGAATCAGACGAGTTGATATATATTACATTAGTATAGTTTCTATATATTTCTCTGTCTATATAGATTGAGTCGTCGCTTAAGGACAAACAACAATTTTAAGTTGAAGGTGTTGATGTGCGGTCAAAATACAATACATCTAGTGCCTGAAATAAGGGATTTTGTGAGTTCTTAAAGCGACTTTTTAGTTTTTTGTTGTGTTTTTATGTTAATCTTGTAGAAAAGTTAGGTTGGCATAATTTTGTAGAAAAGTTGCAGATTTTGCTGAAGTATAGGCCTTACGAGCCAACCTACAAGTCGTAGCTCAAGCTACGAGTCATAGAGTGGTGTCATAGTAAGAATCAGAGACAAAAAATCAAAAACTTGCCAAGTGAAGGTCGCTACTACGAAGACATCCTACGAGTCTTAAAGCACACTACGACTTGTATAGGTGGACTCATAGCAAGAATCAGAGAGCCAAAGTATCTGACCAAAAACTGAAGACCAAGACTACAAGACAAACATACGAGTCATAGCCCAAGAAACAACTCGTACCTATGGGTCGTACCAATTCAGTCCAAGATGGAAAGAACCTAGTACGAGACCCTGACTATGACTCGTAGGTCATCCTATGAGTCGTAACTGCGAGACTTATCAGCTGCCAGCTGTCTTTTCTATATAAATTTTTAGGGTTATTTTGTAAATACTATATACAGCTTAAGTTGGGTTTTAGAGAGGGAGTTCGATCAGTAGACAATCTACCATTATATTTTGACTCTTCACTTATTTTTTTAGGGTAGTTTATTATTCTCTATTGGAAAACCTATTCTGGGGGTTGCAAATTTTACCTTGTACTCATTGTTGATCAGTCAAGCTTGTGAGTTTTCAACTTGTGGTGCCTATTCTCTTTATTGTAATTGGTAAAACTCTCAACTATGTCTATCATGTGCATTTTTGTGTGTTTTACTTTGGCAATAGTAGCTAAGCACCCACAACTTGGGGTTGTGGGAACCATGGATAGTTGACTTGAAATAACTAAGGTTTCTTGGATTTTTATGATTTGGGTTTTGCATGTATTATCTATTTTCCTTCATTTTTATTGTTGTTTAGTAGTGGCCAACACCGAACCCCACCTACTATCCTGATCCTGACCAAGATAGTGACGAATAGGAAAAGAGAAGTAGATGACAAAATTCGATTGATGTGTTCTTGTTTAATCAACCAAACCTGACCAAGGGGAGGTTGACTGGGACTATTTGTAATGGTTAGTTGGCACGCCATGGTGGCCGACCAAGAACCATGGTGAAATTCGAACTTCACCTTCACAAGAGAACTGGAAGAACCTAAGTTACCATCATACATGCAAATCACCAATTATAGTTTTGTTATCTAGGGTAATCCAGTTGACGAACCATGGGGAACACAATTCCTGAGTTATCCCCAAAATTGAGTATTTCCTTGCATTATAGTTAGTGTATATTTTGTTTTGTTTTTGAATCACAACCCCCCACCCCCTTAGATATTGTAGTCATAAATACTAGAAATGATTAGTAGTGAAGTCTTGTAGTCAAGCCCTGTATTCCCTATGGATTGTACCCTAACCTCGGTTAGGTTAATTACTGACAACGACCGCTTTCTTATTGGAGCGTAAGCTTCATCTGAAATTATGGTGCCATTGCCAGGGATTAAATAACATTCTAATTGAAGTGATTAATTAACATATGCATGCATACTTCCCAAGAATTATGGATTATCAGATTTTACCTTGTTAGTTCTTCATGGTTCCCACAACCCTAGTTATGGATTTAGATATGCATGATCACTATAGATGAGAAAATCATGTTAAGGAATAATATAATTGAACACTTACAATGATGAATTTCAGAATAAGAAATCCAAAATTCTCCATAAGAAATCACGGTGTAATAATCTCAATGTAAAAATCACAAAATATGAGTTTGCAAAGTGTTTCTATCCTACCTCATGCATCTCTCACCAAGAAAAAACTAAAAAACCTATTTACAATAAGTAAAATACAAATACAATATGAAGTAAGAAAATTAGATTTGGCATCTTCTACGGACGAGGTTACGAGTCGTATACGAACTCACAGCTCATCCCTGGGACTCGTATCTGCACTTTCCAAAATCAGTCTTCAACTTATGAGACCTTCTTATGGGCCGTCTTCTGACTTCTCTGAAATTATTCAAAACTTTGATCCTCTAAGAACGACCTTATCTATGACCCGTCTTTAGACTTATCACTAGTAAGTGCCTTTGTCTGACAACATTTTAGCATTCAACATGTTTTCTGATCTTCAACCTCTGGAAGCACCAACGGGTTGTGAAGAAATATATGGATCGTCTGAAAACTTGTGGATCTAAGATCTGAATCCTAATCCCTCACTAGATCTGACTCACAAAACCAACTTATAGCTCGTGAAGTGAACCACAATCTGTAGAGTTGTTCATAAATTACCAAAAACTTCAATTCTACAAAACTTTGCCCAAAATCATATCAAATCTTGTAATCCTGCAAAACGAACATAAAAAACATGTCAAACCCACTAACTTCACTTTGAGAACACATAAAATTCCATATTTTAAGCATTAATAGTGTTGTATTTTAGTACCATATCATCCTTGACCCAAAATAATGACAAATGCTCGGACCCTTTTAGTACCTCAGTCTCGAACACTCAGATGTGACCACGAGCCACGTTACCCAGGGTCTCAAACACTCAGATGTTGCCATCGGAGACTTGAATTGCAGGGTCCGTCATCTAGGTCTTAGAGCGTAGCATCAGAAATCTCTCACTAGCCTATCTAGATCCAGATCCCCAATCATGTCATCTCTTTCTCTCTCTTGAATCACACATACCCACTATTTCACTCAGGTAATAACAAACAACCCATCTCCTGGTTATTTAGCGGACCTATAGGTAATAGCAAATAGCAGTATAACAAGGCATATGACATAATAATCAGTGTAAAATCGAGTTTACTAGGACAACTTGCTATATTCCCAAGCCATCACAAGTAATAAGAGTAAAGCTCAACAACAAAAATGACATCATAAGTACCTACAATAGCTAGGCCTATCAGAATTATATTTATGCTAGAATCAAGTTATAGTATGACAAATCAGCAACAAGTAGTCTCGCAATCATCATACCCTAACAACAATAGGAATCATACTCCCACAGAAAAAGGCTAGATCAGAGTACATACTTGGCCCATGACATCATCCCATACACAGCCCTTATCAGGCCTCACTGTAGTCACTACTATAAGAATATATCGAATTTACAGTATGTGCAACCAACAATTCAGAGTGATATCTCATAGAAGCTTATAATACATATACTAGGGACAACTAGCATCTTAAGTACATTTTGGTTCAGTATACACATAATTTCACCTAATCTAAGCTTTAGGGAAAGCCTAGCCTACTTAGCAATTGATGCCTCAAACTCTAAGTTAATCCTGCTGAGCCATTCTTTTCTTGATAGTCTCACGATGCTGCTCAATTGTTAAAATATAACCCACAATATTAACACGGTCAGTGTGGTATTTTCTTGAGAAACAGGTGAACGTTAGGCATAAGGGCCTAAAATGGAGAAAAGGGGCCACACCCAAAACCTTAAACAAAAACCTGAAAAACATTTTCCATGACAACAGACTCTACATCCAAATATTTGCCAAAACGGACCCTAGAAGGTCGAGAAAAAACTCAACACCAAAGTTAAAAAATATTACCAGAAAAACATTCTTTTCAGAACTTTCTCAATCAAAATTCTCAAAAAGTGAACAATTTCAGCCAACATCCAGCATATCATAGCATTCTCTCAGAACGTATAATAATTTAGATGCAAACTTCACTTAATTTCGTTGAGAAATGACCGAGATATAACAATGTAAAGTTTTCACTCATTTTTTATATAGAACCCATAGAAAACAAGGATTTTACCTTGAAATATGCATCAAATCAAATTTTGACACCACCATGGTATTCCTCACGAAAATCAGTACAATGTCGCCTTTTGAATCACTCAATTCAGATATTAAATGATCTCGGAATTATGGTGCGATGTTGAGAGGAAATATATGTATGTATTGGAAATTGATTTCCTGGAAAAGGGCTATTTATACCTGTTGCCAGCTACTACCACCTAGCTTTCATGGGACATTCTTAGGTTGTGCCATGTGGTAGCCTAGGTCCTATCACGTCACCCTCTTCCATTATCCGTTCAATTTCCTTTGTTGCTATTTTGGGCTCTTAGACTGTGATTTTCACAAACGAACTATGTAGCTATACGGATTTTGACATTTCAAATCCATTAGTGCTGTCAAAATTTCTAATGGAGCATTCTATAGAAAAAAAGTGAGGGTTCCACTTCTTTTCGGCTAATTTTAGCTAAAAGAACTGAGGAGTCAAAATGCATCTGGATGTCCTCGTCTACTAAAAAGAGGGCATTTTATATTGTTTTTGATGGTCGAAGCTGACCACACCATCAGATTTCCATTTCGAGTATGTTTAGCGAGATTTTTAGAGAAACATACTTTTTAGCCTCAAGTTGTACTCATTTTGCAACTTTTAGAACAATATCATATTGGGACCTCCATCTTCGGACCAACCACCCTCTTAGCTGAAGTTGGCCATTTCAGAGCTGATGGAACCATTAGAATCCCATTCTGAGGCAATTTGCTAAGGTTTTGTCAGAAATTTTATTTTTGCAGTTTTAACTTCTCACTAACTTGCAACCTTGCACATTTCACAACCAAAATACCTTATAACCACCCCAACAACCCTGACAAGTCTGAGGTTACCATATAAAAGTTCAAAACAATAGAAATAATACAAAAATACAGAATTGACCTATAGAGTCATTATAGGTAGGCCTTAGAATATAACATCCTAACGCTCTATCAAAGGGACATAGCTGTCACGACCCAAGCCTAGGGCCTAGACGTGACCGGCGAATAGAGAACTTGAAGGAACCCCAAACAAGCCTCATAGCACATCATTACACATCCTTGGTAACAGAAACAATTAGATGACACTTTAAGAATGGAAATAAGGGGAAAAAGGGCTAAGGGAGAACTTGTTGTAACATAGAGTCAAGAGATAATAGAATCAACTCATTGCATAAATACGTAGCTTTGTCCAACAACACCTATACTACATAGATAATGGCGGGGGCCAAGACATGCAACTAGGCTCACCCTCATAGTCATAAGTATAAGATAAAGTAAAGGGAATCTTAATACATAAAATGAGGGAATAGTCTTTGTCCCCGGAATGGAGGACTCACTAAAAGCTAACTTGAACAATCCATCTAGCCACAAGAAGAATCAATAGGAGCTCCAGTCCCTACATAGTGATATCATGTAGGAAAGACTATACATTAGTACTTTTGGATGTACTAAGTATGTGGGATGCAATAAAACAAGATTAAGCTTCATAATCCAAAATGCATAACTATAGACAATAGGAATAATATAGCAATATGATATGTATGATCAATGCATAAGCAAAACATTCTTAAGTAAATCATTCTCATATTGAATATCATATGTGAAGAATAAGACCAAGCAAGCTATCTAAGGTATAAACCCCTTGGTGGTTGATGGTGGTCGCACCCCGCCATCCATGGTAACGAAGTATAAACCCCTCGCATGGTTGATGATGGTCGCACCCCGCCATCCATGGTGATGAGGTATAAACTCCTCGCGTGGTTGATGATGGTCACACTCCAAACATCTATGGCGACGAACTATAAACCCCTCTCATGGTTACCCAGGCTTTTTTCCCCCGGATCGGGCATGGTCTATGCAACACCTTATATAGGATTCACCATAGGCTCTAATGCAATATCTCACATAGCAATAAACATGTACATAAGCTCATTTCATCATCATAACATCATCCATATCATATCTCATGCTTCGGACCTTCAATTCCTCACGAATCCATAACCGAACATTTTATCAAAAACCTTAGGAGCTTGTAATGGGGGTAAAAGAGCATGCAATTTAGAGATGAAATCATGTAACAAAATCAGTGGTAAAACATTTAATCAACACCTTGAAACACCCCCAAGACATTCATATCAAAATCCCTCATCAAATCCAACATTAGATCCAAGATTTGAAGCTCAAAACATTCTAAAACAACCATACTTTCATGAACTAAAATCACTTTGCAGTAAATTTCTCAATATACAAGACCTATATGTAAAATTAACTTTAGATCATGCAATATTAAGCAAAAAAGGTTTTAGGCACCATGGGTGGAAGGACCCAATGGTTAAACACCACATAACTTAGCTTTTGTGAAGTTCTTGAAGAAAACTTTAATGGAGATTTGTTGAAGCTTGAGTGAGATCCTTGAAGAAATCCTTGAGGTTAGTCTTGAGTTTAGGACTTGAATTTAAGGTGAAATATCAGTCTAAATGTTTGAGTGAGTTTTGGGGAATGTTTAGGATGATATGAGGGTGAAATAAGGCTAAGTATATGTATTTCCAAGTGTAGGAACCCTTAGTCCCAATACTTATATGTCTTGGACGGAAAAAAATGAAAACAAGCACCAAAAGCATAGGAGCGCGTCGCTGAGTCGACGCGAAAACCCCACTGGAATCAGCATTTTTTGCACAAACAAGTTTTACGAAAATGGGCATAAATCCTTCATTCGAACTCGGAATGAGGTGAAACAAAGTGAGTTGGAAAGTTAATTCAAAGGGCTTTCAGTTGATGGGTCATTGTCCACCTAGTTCTTTGTGTTCTAAGAGATATGCCACTTCAAAGTTGACCCTCCTAAATAGAGTATTTTGTGATTTTCAGATTTTGCTACGGTTGTTCTAAATTCAGGTTAGACCCATTCCTCACTCAATTTGGACCCCTAAATAAGAATATGAAGTTGGATTTTCGAAACAATAAATGGACTTTTAGATATATGGAAAACAAGATTCCAGGCACTTTCGAGGCACGTTTTTGGGCACTTTTGGGGTCGTTTCAATATCTCCCCCTTGGGAACATTCATCTCCGAATGTAGAAGAGACATACAAGACAAGATTAATCATGAAAAAATCAGCCCAAATATGAAGGCAATATTACATTTAAAATACCATTTCAAAATCTCAATATAAGTGTAAAATCATCATAAACTTACCAACTTAAACATGGATACATATGAATGAAAAAAGGGATGAAATGCAAGACCTAAAATCATAAAAAGTCCTTGATGTGTTATTATAAGCTTGAATAGAATGAAAGAGATACATATATTGCTCCTCCATGCCCGCTTCGGCTCCCGAGAGACACATACGAATAGACGACTCTTTCCTAAGGGCCTTGAATAACACTACATCATTAGCAATCAACTTCTCCACTTATCCATCTAACACCTCCACCGAGACCTTCTCTTAAGCCAACTTACACTCTTTAACACCCACAACCTTAATGTGATCTACAACACTAAAATCACCAACACATCACTTCCACCAAGAAGCATGAAGAACCGGACGAACCATATCTACATCCATAGGCAATTCCCAAACTTATGCAACTTTACCAACCTCCCTCTACACTCTATAAGAACTCACAAATCTCAACTGCAATCTTAAATACACCTAACCCACTTGGTACCATAGCCACTATCTCTCCCTTAGGAGTCACCCTACACTCTATCATTCTCTCACACAAAACTTCCAACTCTAATAAGGCAGAAATCAAGGCCTTGCCTAATCTAGTTCTCTTATCCCAAGAAGATTTGGAACCATCAAGAACCCTATACTACCATTCTCAACTTCCTTCAACCAAACTCCCTATCTAGTCGATAGATGGACTCTACTAGGCATCCCATTAACACCATTATCCACACACTCTATGCTATCTAGAGCACTAACCACAACACTAGCCTTATCGAAAAACCAATGCACACTCATACCATAATCCCTAAGGAGTCCTAACAACCTTCTTGCTAACCACAATGCACACCTATCATATTTAGCAAACAATCTCTCATTCTCCAAGACTTGCAACCACCCAAATAATTCACAAGCTCTAAACAAATCAATACCTCATCATAGAGACCATCATAAACATAGCAAGATAGGGTTTTAAGACCCTAATCATGAAATTCATAAACACAACCGATGCACAAGCCAACTAAACTACTCCACCAATATTCAAAATGCTCACTCCTAGTCCAAAAAGGATACTTAGGGATATCACCTTCCCTCATCCTCACTTAGAGACAAAACCTGAAACAAAGATCAAGCTTAGAGAAGTGGCTAACCCATCGTAGTTGACTAAATATATTGACCATCCTTACCCATCATATTACATCCTTACGAGTCATACACTTATTAGAACATGCTATGCAAGTAGCCCAAACTACCCTAAAACCCTTAATGCAACAAGCTAAGTCGTCATCCCACAAGAATACTTATAATATGCATGTACATACTTTCAAAGAGGCAATAGTCATTTTCTAAATCATTTCAATGCACAATTGGGCTTAAAAGCCAAATACCATTTATAACTATTCATAATTAGGTTCAAATGCAAAACCATAATTTCATAGTCATAATACTCTTACATAAGAATAGCCCATTTATATACAAAATGGTGCAAGCACCCACAATGCTTAAAGAGTTGAAGTGAAAACATAATTAATTTCTTATTTAAATCCATACTGTAATCTCTCATGCATAAATAATTTCAAAAGGGGAATATGCATCCTTATAATTTCATAAACCCAAGGTAAATCCTCATATAACAGTTTAAATCACCTTAAAATCATCAAATAAGCACTATCCATGCATCAATAGAATTTTAGGAATCATAGTATTCAAATGCAAATTAAAATAAGTGAAACTCCATGTAGGTTTTCTCGAAAATAAATTTTTGAAAAGGGCTTAACTTTATACTTGCATAATAATAGATAATTTCATGAATTCATAACATACTTGATATCCTATATTCGTCATGAAGTCACTTGACTTGTAAGACATGCACTTATCTTGAGAATTCTTAACTTGACATTTCATCAAACACTTGGTACGCACATATGAGACATGTTCAAATCATGAAAAATGCAAGAGTATAAATCATGAAATAGTGAAATCAATGCATCTTAAAATCATGTAAATCAGCCCACCAACATCATGGTAAAACCCCATCATGGATAACTTGTAAATCGTACCAAAACTTCACAATAGCTTATAGATTTCATCGCTTGAATCGTGTATAGTCTCAATAGACAAAGATCACTTCATAGTATAAGAGAAAAATAGATATTTATGCATAATCAACAATATTAAACAAAGCCCCAACGTATTTCATGCTCATATTTCATAATAATAAATACCCATAAGAAATACATCTTGAAATCATGCGGTTTTCATAAAAAGGAAGATTGGGCTTCATGGGTGAAAGAAACCTATGAATGAAACCCATATACACATGAATCTTACTAGCACCAAGGGATAACACAAGAAATAGCAATTCCTGGACCCATTAAATCACCCTACTCAAAATGTTGGTCACAACATGGCCTTACTTAGGGTCAACTAAGTCATAGGAGCAACAATATAAGAGAACCTACTCATAATCCCTGGCAATAGCCCACTAAACCCAAGAGACTTCTAATATCTGGCGAAGTCTAAGGTCTAGGGTAATCTCTAATCACCTTCGTCTTACTAAGGTCCACCCTAATACCATCACCCGACACCATACATGCTAGGAAGGCAACTTCTTATCACCAAGGTTCCCATCTCTCCTACTAGCACCAACCTTCTTCCTTAAACTGGTAATACTACCCTCAAAGGATTCACATGCACTACCTCATTAGGCAACGAACCACATTGTCATCACCAAAACCACCATAAACTAATTAGGATAGGGACCAAAGATCTTACTCACGAGACTTATAGGCATATCTGGTGTACTAGTCAAACCCAAGGACATTACCCCAAAATGCAAAATATTGGAAAGGACATTCAAAGCCTCACCTACCAACAACAACAATTTTATAGACAAAACAACTTAGGTTTGACACCTCCAATTTTCACAAGATGAAAAATGCAACCCCTTAGAGACCAATTGTACCTTAAGTCAAGAATGGACCTACCTCTCTTGCTACCACTTGACAACCTCCCACTCAAAAATGAGTTCATTAGAGAGTCGGATTCTGACTCTACGGGTCCCACCGTCCATGGAGACACAATATGCATGCAACTATTCCATTTCAAGTACAACATCAAAATCCACCACATCAAATTCAACAAGCCACAAAAGCAAGACTTAATGCAATACAAACCCGGATCAATGTCTATGAACTTGCTAGCAATAATATACCCAACCAAGAGAATAGACACCAATGATCCACACTACCACTTGGGCACACAAGAAGTCCCATCATCAACAAAAAGAATAGAGAAGAATTAGTGAAACTTGGATCCATAAAAATCAAAACTTTTTACTTACCTTTCTTCGCCTTCCCCCTTGATGAGACATGATCAATTAAAGGAGCAAAGAACATCTGTTAGAGGGGAAATCCTATCTCGCTTCTAAAGCACGACATAGACCATAAAGAAGGAAAACATTTTCTAAAACTTCTCATAGCCTCCTACTCATAGTTGTGGTGCAAAACACAACCACGAATAAGACTCTAATCGACGTGATATCCTAGACTCCGAGGATCTATCAACTTAGTGCTCTGATACCATCTTTGTCAAGACCCAAGCCTAGGGCCTAGATATGACCGGCGAATAGGGAACCCGAAGGAACCCCAAACAAGCCTCATAGCATATCATTACATATCCATGGTCACAGAAACAATTAAATGACATTTGAAGAATAGAAATAAGGGGGAAAAGGGCTAAGGGAGAACTTGTCATAACATAGAGTCAAGAGACAATAAAATTGACTCATAGCATAAATACATAGCTTTCACCAACAACACCTCTACGACATAGATAATGGCGGGGGCCAAGACATACAACTAGGCTCACCCTCATAGTCACAAGTATACGATAAAGTAAAGGGAATCTTAATATATAAAATGAGGGAATAGTCTTTGTCCCCGGAATGGAGGACTCACCAAAAGATAACTTGAACAATCCATCTAGCCACAAGAAGAATCAATAGGATCTCCAGTCCCTACATAGTGATATCATCTAAGAAAGAGTATGTGTTAGTACATTTAAATGTACCAAGTATGTCGGATGCAATGCAACAAGAGATAAACATTATAATCCAAAATGCATAATGATAGGCAATACACATAATATAGCAATATGATATGTATGATCAATGCAAAAGTAAAATATACTTAAGAAAATCATGCTCATATAGAATATCATATGCGAAGAATGACACCAAGCAAGTTATCCAAGGTATAAACCCCTTGGTGGTTGTATCCCGCCATCCATGGTGACGAATTATAAACCCTTCGTATGGTTGATGGTGGTCGCACCCCACCATACATGGTGATGAGGTATAAACCCCTCATATGATTTATGATGGTCACACCCCAAACATCCATGGTGATGAAGTATAAATCTCCCCAGATCGGGCATGATCTATGCAATACTTTATATAGGATTCACCATAGGCTCTAATGCAATATCTCATGTAGGAAAAAATATATACATAATCTCATTTTATCATCATAATATCATTCATATCATATCTCATACTTTGGACCTTCAATTCCTCGAGAAGCCATAACCGGATATTTTATCAAACACCTTGGGGGCGAGTAATGGGGGTAAAAGAGCATGCAATTTAAAGATGAAATCATATAAAAAAAATCAGTGGTAAAACCTTTAATCAACACCTTGTAAACCCCCCAAGACATTCATATCAAAAACCCTCATCAAATCCAATATTAGATCCAAGATTTGAAGCTCAAAACATGCTAAAACAACCATAATTTCATGAACTAAAATTACTGTGTAGTAAATTTCACAATATGCAAGACCCACATATAAAATCAACTTTAAATCATACAATATTAAGTAAAAGAGAGTTTAGGCACCATGGATGGAAGGACACAATAGTTAAACACCACATATCTTAGCTTTTGTGATGTTCTTAAAGAAGACTTTAATGGAGATTCGAAGCTTGAGAGAGATCCTTGAAGAAATTCTTGAGATTGGTCTCGAGTTTGGGACTTGAATTTAGGGTGAAATATCAGTCTAAATGTTTGAGTAAGTTTTGGGGAATGTTTAGGATGATATGAGGGTGAAATAAGTCTAAGTATATGTATTTCCAAGTGTTGGAACACTTAAGCCCAAGACTTAAATATCTTGGACCAAAA
Organism: Solanum clarkiae; assembly: GCA_011800125.2. Taxonomy (NCBI): domain Eukaryota; kingdom Viridiplantae; phylum Streptophyta; class Magnoliopsida; order Solanales; family Solanaceae; genus Solanum; species Solanum clarkiae. The sequence continues at coordinate 13,173,035 of JAABOM020000110.1, read as the reverse complement.
AACATGAAAACAGGCACCAAAAACATAAGGGCGCATCACAGAGCCAACACAAAAACCCCACTGGAATCAGCATTTTCTACACGAACGAGTTTTATGAAAACAGGCATAAATCCTTCATACGAACTCAGAATGAGGTGAAACGAAGTGCATTGGAGAGATAATTCAAAGGGATTTCAGTTGATAGGTCTTTCGAACCTAGTTCTTTATGTGCTAAGAGATATGCTCCTTCAAAGTTGATCCTCCTAAATAGCATATTTTGTGATTTTCGTATTTTGCTACGGTTGCTCTAAAATTTGGGTTAGCCCCATTTCCCACTCAATTTGACCCCTTAAAAAAGAATATGAAGTTGGATTTTCGAAAGAGTAAATGCATTATTAGATAAATAGAAAATAAGATTCCAGGAACTTTCGAGGCACGTTTTTGGGCACTTTTGGGGTCGTTTCAATAGTAGCATCCTTCAAAGGATGCCATCTATAAGACAATAATAATTTGTTAGTTCATGCATAATTTAGTAATGTGGAAAAATGAATAAGTAAAAGAATAAACTTATGAGGATCGATCAGGCTCAATAATGACTTTCCCAAGTCGGTCCCACTGTCAGGATCTACCTCAGGCACATCCTATGCTTCCTCAGGTCAAGCAGAAGTAGGTGAAGTTGATGCCATAGGATGTAGATAATGCTGAGTCAAGGGAGGAGAGTTAGTTTCCTGAACACTAAAATCTCTAAGCCTCAAGGTATATACGTAAGAAAGTTGAGATGCGGGATATAAAACTATAGGAAATGCAGTAGACAAAGATTATAATATATGGGGTCGAGAATAAACCTTTGTAGGTAGCTGGTAGGTCTAGTTATCTGAACTAAATTTGACTTGTGAAGAAGAGGATATGTCGTATGGTCACCAGAACTGACTATAACAAACCAAAGAATCCATAGTCCTAAAGGGCACAACATAAATATGTGTAGGACTACCTGGGTGGTGCTATATATCTTGGACTGAAGTAATATATCCTGAGATATCCTTACACTCAATGGGTCTCCTATTCTTATTCTTTTTACTCCTATTATAACGGCTAAGCTCAAGAAGATCTCCAGATCTATTACCATCACCAGATGACATCTATATGTAAAGTAAGAATACAATATATAAAAATGTAAACTAAATAAATTTATTATTATTATCAAAATAAGTTAACTTGCATACTAGTTATAATCTACCACTTCATTTCTTCTCGGTTGTTTCATTTTAGTCATCCTCCTATTCTTCCTACTTAGTTGTTTCATATTTATTATCCTCTCAATCCTCTTCTTCAAATGATTCATATTCCTCGTTTACTTCTTCCTCAACATTTGTCATTATAAGTCATCATCAGAACCTCTTCTAGTATGTATTGAGAATGCTTTTGTGTGGTTTTCAACTTAACATCAACTTGTTGTTGAACAAGTGCAACATAAATTTGGTATACAACATCTAATGCATTCTCAATTTCTATTCTTTCGATGGGCTTTGTATAAATAACAACCCACCAATCAGCATTATCTCCACGCAATGTATTTGGAGAGTGATAGACTTGCTAAACTCTTTGGACAATGATAAAAGGATGATAACTAGACTTCCTTTAATTCCATTTAAGCTCTTGGATTGTGAAATGCCCCAAGAAGTTCCCGAAAATTTGTCTCGAAAATACCCATAATCGTAATTTTCTTATATCTCAAAATTCATGCGTGATATCAAAAATTTGACTTCATATTTTTGATCAGGGGGAAAAATTGAGTGGGAAATGGCCATAATCCAAATTCTAGTAGACCCATAGCGAAAAAAGAATTTCGCCAACTTTGCAATTCCAGTGAGGGTCCACAACACCTTCGCGATGCGGACCCATTGCGGGATGTGTATTTTGTTGCTGATTTTACTGTTTCAGCCTAAGGCTTTAGAGCCTTTGGCCAAAGCCTTCCTGTATATAAAAATATCTATACTTAGTCATTTTTCAATCTCACATCATTCAAGACATTCCCCAAAACCCTCTATAACACTTAGCTAAATATTTCACCGAAATTCAAATGTCCCAAACTCATTTTTGGATCTTAATAAATTCATTTAAGCTTCAAGTTCCCATTCGAATCTTCATCAAGGAGATTCCTAAAGTTGAGGTATGTGGGTTTCAATCGTTGGGTCCTTTCATCCATGGTACCCAATCTTCCTTCTTGTGTAAATTGCATGTTCTCAAGTTGATTTATCTATGGGTACTTCTTATTATGGATTTCACTATGAACTATGTTGGGGTTTCATGAAATGTTGACTATTTAAGCATGTTTTGAGCTATGAATCTATAATATATTATGAGATTTGATGAGGGGTTTCAATGTATCTTGCATGAGGGTGTCACCAAGTGTTGGTGGGTTGATTTACATTAATTTTTCTCGCATGATTTAGCTCTTGAATTATATGATTTTGAACTAGCATTACACACCTACCAAGTATTGATAAAATGTCTAGTTAGGGATTCTAGAGTTACTGATGATCTATTGAATGACTTACGAATTAAGTGACTTTATGATGATTAAGGGAATGTATATATGGGTATTAAATTCATGTAAAGTACTTATCGCATTGCAATTGAATTGTTGGGATCCCATGTTTGTTGTGTTCTTGGGAAAATGAGACGATCTTTCTTGATACTTGAATGTAATGGTTTGATGAGCTATTTTCATGACTCCTACACAAAAGATTATATCAGAAGGCATGGATCTTATATAAGATATATCGAAAAGGCTATGTCATAAGGTAGAATGACTCATGACTCCTGCCAAAAAGATTATATCGTAAGGTAAGGACATCCTATAATGCCTATCGAAAAGGACATACCGCAAGGTACAATTCATGGTTCCTACCGAAAAGATTATATCATAAGGTAGAATAATTCATGACTCCTACCTAAAAGATTATATCATAAAGTAGGGGACGTCTTATGCAACCTACCAAAAAGACTATGTCGCAAGGTAGGGGCATTAGTAACACTCTCCAAAAAGGTTATACCATAAGGTAAGTGGGTGGCTATGTGGCCCATCTCAGGTATAGTGGTGTAAGATTCGAGCATACATATAGACCATATTGAATTTACGTTCCTTGATTAAGACTAAGCATGTTTTACTTCAAGCATTGATCATGCATCCATATTGATATTACACCATCTCTTATTTATGCTTATGCATTTTGATTATGTTACCTATTACTTGTTGCATTGCATCTAACATACTTAGTACATTCAAATGTATTAACTTATACTTTATGCCTACATGATGTTACCATGTAGGAACCAGAGCACCTCACAGTCATCCTCCACGTGATTTGTTTTGGCTTGAAAATAAGCTTTGGTGAGTCCTCAAGTTCGGGGAAACTAGCGATACTACTCTTGCTTATGTTATTTCTTTATGTTAAACTCTTGATACTGTGAGGGTGAGCCTGGAAGGTTTCTTGGCCCTGCCCATTCTATGTTTAGAGGTGTTGTTGAACAAGTGATGTAATTATGCTTGAGCTTTGATTTTTCAATGATTTATGCTACTAAAGACTTCCCTTAGCCCCTTTATCCTTATTTATACTCTCTTGATGTTGTTTACTTTGCTCCCTCAACCAAGGATGTGTGATTGATATGCTAAGAGGATTTTTTGAGTCACTTCGGGTTCCCATTAGTCGTGTCACGTCTAGACCATAGGCTTGGGTGGTAACAGACTTGGTATCAGAGCACTAGATTGTTAATTGTACTCGGAATCCAACATACCTCATTGATTAGAGTTTTATTCATGGTTGTGAAGTATATTACAACCATGAATGAGAGGCTATGAGGCGTTTTAGGAAATGCTTCACATCTTCATGGTCTATTTTGTGCCTTGGGTGTAGGGTAAGTCCTCCCCCCCCCCCCAATTAAAATTCTTTGCTCTTCTAGATCGTGTCGCTTCAAAGAGGGACACCAAGGAGTACTCGTGCACCTGCAGGTCAACGACTTACCCCGCTCCTCAAGCTCCTCATGATGGAGGGTCTACTGAAGTTGAGTTCCGGAATGCTATTACTATGTTGACACACACAATGATCAACCAAATTCACCAAGGGTTCCAAGTCCCTCATGCTCCTACTCCTCCTAAAGGGTGAGGGATTTTAGTAAAATGAACCCACCAGAGTTCCATGCGTCTAAAGTGGATAAGGACCCACAAGAATATATTGATGATGTGTATAAAGTGTTGTCTATTATGGGTGTTAGATCGGAAGAGAAAGCGGAGTTAGCATCCTACCAAATCAAGGGGGTGGCTCAAGTATGGTTCACCCAATGGAAGGTGGAGAAGGGGAATAACAATGTCATCCTTTGGAAAGAGTTCAAGATGACATTTCTCAACCAGTTCTTCCCTCTTGATCTAAGGGATGCCAAAATGACGAAATTTATGAATCTAAAGTAAGGATCTATGATCTAAGGGATGCCAAAATGACGGAATTTATGAATCTAAAGTAAGGATCTATGAGCGTGAGTGAGTATGCCCACAAGTTTAATCAACTCTCCAAGTATGCTCCACAATTGGTGGTCGAGCCGAGGCCTAGCATGAACAAATTTGTGATGGGTTTGTCCAACTTGGTTAATGAGGAGTGTCATGCTTCCATGTTGATAAGTGATTTGGATTTGTCTCGCCTCATGACTTATATAGAACAATTGGAGAAGGAAAAGCTTAGAAAGCGAAGAAGTGTTGAGGCTAAGAGGGCTTGGTTTGACGGTGACTGGTTCCAACAAGGTATTGAGTTTCAAGGCCAAGGATCCTCTAGTGCTCCAAATAAGAGGGTTGCTAAGGATGGGATGCCTAACCCAAGGCCCCATGGGAGTGATGATGGGGTGACTCATCTTAGATGCCCAAAATGTGAGATGAATCATGGTGGCACATGTTGGAGGAACACATGTGCATGCTTTGTGTGTGGTGAGATGGGCCATAAAATTCTAGATTGCCACATGCTTGCAACAAGGGCAAGAATGGTCGACCACATGGGCAAGGTGGTCATGTTGATCAAGGGGTTCAAGGTGGCCAACAAAGGGATGCCCCACAACATAATCGGATCTATGCTCTTCAAGGGAGGAAATGGGTGGACGAGGTGCCCAACATTGCTACCATTATGTTGAAGGTTCTTTTATTTTGATGTGCATGCATTGATATGTTTGGGAGCCACTATTTCTTTTATTATTCCTTTGTTGCTAGAAAAGTCTATAGGGGTTGCCTCATGTCCTTATTGCATAAAGTCTTGTCTGGTGATTTTGTTGGCTTGGTGGATTTGGAGGTCTTGGGGTGGATTGGTTACATGCATATCATGCTTTCAATGAGTGTAGAGCCCATAAGGTTGTAACAACTACAAGAGTCTAGTTATTTCTTTTTTAAAATCAATCTTCGATCTAGTTTCGTTTTCCCTAAGTGAGAGTGAGGGAGGGTGATATCCCCTAGACGACCTTGTCATACTAGGTATAGGTATTTGAAATTTGTGATAGTGTCTTTTGGCTTGACTAATGCACCGGCTATGTTTATAGATCTCATAATTAGGATCTTTAAATCCTACCTTGTTATGTGTGTGGCAGTTTGTGGATGGTATATTGATTTATTTCCGGAATGAAGAAGATCTTGTGAGTTATTTGAGAGCGCTGTTGCAAATTTTAGGGGATGAGAGATTGTTTGCTAAATGTGATAAGTCTGAATTATGGGTATCAAGGAGGTTCTTAGAGAAGTGCACCAGTTGGCTAGTTTGGCAATAAGGCTGGATGAAGTTGAGAATGGTATTGCAATTGTTTTGATGGTTTCTAATCTTATTTGGTTGAAGGGGTCATGGTACAGCAACACCATAACCCTGCCTTGCTAGAGTTGAATGCTTTGGTGGAAGGTTTTCTTCCAAGGGGGAGATGGTGTTCTTAGGTACTAAGATAGGCAATGTGTGCTTAAGCTGATGATTGGGTTCTTTGAAAGTCTCACCCATGAAGGTTGTGATCCGGTTTGGCAAGAAAAGGGAATTAATCTTGATGTTTGTGACTCCCTATAGAGTGTTGAGGAGAATCAGTAAGGTGGTCTATGAATTGGAATTTCCTATAGGAATGGATAGGGTTCATCCGATCTTTTAGGTATCTATGTTGAGGGGATGTGTTGGTAGCCTAAGTGATATAGGACTCTTTGAGGTTGTGGGTGTTTTGGGGGATGAGTTGACCTATAACGCGGTCCCGGTGGAGATGTTGTGTAGACATGTTAACAGGTTGGGGCTCATTGATGTAGCCTCCGTCAAGGTTCTTTGGGGGCATCAATAAGTTGAAAATACCATTTGGGGAGCTAGAGCGGGCATGAAGGAGTGATATCCGTACCTCTTACATTCTATTCAAGCTTGAGATAGCAAACTAAGTCCTTTCCATGATTTTAAGTCCTAAGTTTCAACCGTCATATCATGTTGCATGCATTCATGTGTATGCTGACGAGTTTATGGTAATTTTCGCATTCATGTTGAGATTTTTGAAAACGATGATTAAGTGTATTTGTTGCATTCATGTTGGGCTGAATGATTACTTCTCTCATGGACGCTTCTTTGATATTCTGGGACAAATGTTCCTAAGGGGGAGATATTGAAATGCCCCAAAAAGTGCCCAAAAATGTACCTTGAAAATGCCCATAATCATAATTTCCATATTTCTCAAAATTCGTGCATGATAAATCCAACATAATATTCCTGATCAGGGGAAAAAATTGAGTAGGGAATGGGTATAATCCTAATTTAAGAAAACCCATTGTGAAAAATAAATTTCACCAACTTTGCAATTCCAGTGAGGGTCCACGACAAAGATGTGTATATTGTTGCCAGTTTAACTGTTTCGGACTAAGGCTTAAAGGCCTTTGGCCTAAGCCTTCCTATACGTAAAAATACATACTTAGTCATTTTTCAATCTCATATCATTTAAGACATTCCCCAAAACCCTCTCTAACACTTAGGTAAATATTTCACCCAAATTCAAATGCCCTAAACTCATTTTCGAATCTCAAGAAATTTGTTCAAGCTTCAAGTTCCCATTCGAATCTTCATCAAGAAAATCCCCAAAGTGGAGGTATGTGGGTTTCAACCATTGGGTCTTTCACCCATGGTCCCAACCTTCCTTCTTATGTAAATTGCATGTTTTCAAGTAGATTTATCTATGGGTACTTCTTATTATGGATTTGACTATGAACTATGTTAGTATATAATAAAATGTTGATTGTTTAAGCATGTTTTGAGTTATGAATCTATAATCTATTATGGGATTTGATGAGGGGCTTCAATGTATCTTTCATGAGGGAGTTACCAAGTTTTGGTGGGTTGATTTATATTAAGTTTTCTCACATGAATTTAATCTTGAATTGCATGATTTTGAACTAGCATTATATACCCACCAAGTGTTTGATAAAATGTCTGGTTACGAATTCTTGAGTTATTGATGATCTATTGTATAGCTTACGAGTCAAGTGACTATGATGATTAAGGAAATGTATATATGGGTATTAAATTCATGTAATATACTTACGACATTGCAAGTGAATTATTGGGCTCCCATGTTTGTTGTGTTCTTGGGAAAATGAGAAGTTCTTTCTTGATACTTGAATATGATGGTTAAATGAGCTATTTTCATAACTCCTACCCGAAAGATTACATCGTAAAGTATGGATATTCTATAAGATCTACCGAAAAGGCTATGCCATAAGGTAGAATGACTCATGCTCCAACCGAAAAGATTATATTGTAAGTTAAGGACATCCTATAATACTACCAAAAAGGCCATGTCGTAAGGTACAATTCATGGTTCTTACCGAAAAGATTATATCGTTAGGTAGAATAATTCATGGCTCCTACCAAAAAGATTATATCATAAAGTAGGGGACGTCTTATGCTACCTACCAAAGAGACTATGTCGTAATGTGGGGGAATTGGTAACACTCTATGAAAACATTATACCATAAGGTGAGTGGATGGCTATGTGGCCCATCTCAAGCATGGTGTTGTTAGGTTTGAACATAAATATATTCCACATTGAATTGGCGTTACTTGATTACGACTAAGCATGTTTTACTTCAAACATTGATCATGCAAGCCATATTGATATTACACTATCTTGTGCTTATGCTTATACATTTTGATTATGTTACCCATCACTTGTCGCATTGCATCCTACATACTTAGTACATTCAAACGTACTAATACATACTTTATGCCTACATGATGTTAACATATAGTAACCGGAGCCACTCACGATCATCCTTCACATGGTTAGTTTTGGATATCTTGAAGATAAGCTTTAGTGAGTTCTTAAGTTCAGGAACACTAGCTATAATACTTTTGCTTTTGTTATTTCTTTGTGTCAAACTCTTGATATTATGAGGCTCCTGGGAGGTGTGTTGGCCCCCACCCATTCTATGTGTAGAGGAATTGTTGATCATGTGATGTAATTATACTTGAGCTTTGATTTTTCTATAATTTATTCTACTAAAGACTTCCCTTAGCCCCTTTATCCTTATTTATACTCTCTTGATGTTGTTTACTTTGCTTCTGTGACCAAGGATGTGTGATTGATATGCTAAGAGGCTTGCTTGGATCCCTTCGGATAAAGGAGATTATGTCATAGGCGATTATACTTCCAATATGAAATCTCCTAAAATATGATCTGTTTGGTCCAAATATGTTCAACATCATATCTAAGAAGTCTAAAAGGTGAAGTGTTTGTAACTTTAGGCAATCAAGAAACTCTCTTCCAAATTTGTACCCTGTTAGTGATAGAAGTGGGGGGATGGGGTGGGGGTATTTTCAACCTTGTATTATCCTTAATGGATGTTTCATTATCAGGCCCCAGGTGTCAAAAGTCAGAAACAAGTTTCAAAATAGAAAATTATAAAAATCCATGAAGGTGTCCTACCAAAAGACCCTCCATGGCTCATGGTGCACACCATGGCTCGTGAAAGGCCTCGTGGTAACACCACTTGGTGATGTGGAGGAAGGTTGGGGGATTCCTTGGTGAGGTGGTACACCATGGAACCTACCATAGGTAGTGGTGGGTCTCATGGAGTACATCTTCTTAGGGTGCCTCAAAAATTTCCAAAGGCAACCCACCACAGACCCCACCACGAGTTGTGGTAGACCTTCGCACAAGGATTTTGTCCAATTTTAAGTGTTGATTTTTAAAGGCATTCAGGTCCTTTCTGATTTCAATAATCCTTTTAGATGTTTTTATACTAAATTGCCCTTCTAATGTTAACCTGACCTATCTAAAGTCTTCCAATTACACTTCAAACTCTTAGACCAAAATTGCATTCCTTCAATTCACTCTCAATGTCTCCTCTCTATTCCAAATGAAAAAGACATCGAAGTTCAAGAAAATTCCAGTAATTTATCCTAATTCCTTTCATTCACATCAAGATATGTGGTCTTCATCTATGGTTACCTTTCACCCATAGAGCTCAACCAATTTTCTCATTATTTCATTAATTTCAAGTATGCTCAAATGAGGATTTTCATGATTTTGATTTCAAATGATATTATTATATAATGACCCTCCTGGTCATTTTGATATTTTTGTGATTAATCTGCTGATTTGAGCTCATGTGTAGTAACCTTAGGAATCTTTTGGCCTATTGGGGTAATTCTTATTAGGGTAGTTGGGATGGCTGTAGGGTGGTTTGGTTGTGAATTGTGTGAATTTGTAAGTTAGCGAGAATTTAAAGCTGCAAAAATGAGATTTCTCGCAAAACCCTAGCAAACGGCCTCACAATGGGATTCTGATGATTTTAATAGTTCCAGAATGGTTGATTTTTGCTAGGAGAGAGCTTGGTCTGAGGATGGAAGGTTCTAATATGATTTTGAGCCAAAAGTTATAAAATGAGTTCAACTAGAAGCTAAAAAGTGTGTTTCTGTAAGAACCTAACTAAACGCGCTCGAATGAAAATCTGATGGCACAGTCAGCTCTAAAACATTGAACAAAGTTTAAAATGCCCCATCATCAGTTAAGAGGAAATCCAGTTGCATTTTGATCTCCTCAATTCTTTTAGCTAAAATTAGCCGAAAAGAAGTGAGACTGTCATTTTTTGTAGGATGCTCAATTGGGAATTTCGACTGCACTGTTGGATCCAAAACATTTAAATCCATATAGTTGAACAATTTTCTTATGTAAAATGGGCATTGGATGAGCTAAGAATAGAATAGGAAAGTTTTGAGCATTGCTGGTGTAACGCAAAAAAATTAACCCTCCGCATTCGCAGAAGCCAACAAGAGCAGACGTCCGCATTTGTAGGGCCATGTCTGCGTTTGCAGAGAAGAAACAACCACAATTCTCCACATTCATGGAGCAGATCCGTGTTCACTGAGAAGTGAAGTGGTCTATACATATACTTTAGCCCCCAAGAAACAACTATTTTCCCACAAATTCACCAAGTCATAATTTGTGTTTTACAACTCCATTTTTGATGTTTCCAAAGCCTAAGTGACTTGGATTTTTACAGTGAATGCACTGGTGATATTGGATTCAAACTATTGGAACATATTTAAAGGTAAAATATTATTTTGTCTGATCATTTCCATGAAATATGAGAAAATTTTGTTCTTTGATTTCTCGGTCGATTCTTGATAGAATTAAGTAAATCTTGAGTCTACGTTCCGAGAGGGATGATCTGATATGCTAGAAGTTTGCTAGTTTTGACCCATTTTTGAGAATTTTGATCGATAAATTTTTGAAAAGAATGTTCTTCCAGTAAAGTTTTTAACTTCATTTTGGGGCCTTTTCTCGGTGTTCTGGGGTCCATGTTGGGCCAAAATTTTGACTGCACACTTAAGGTATCATGGGGAACATCTTATGGGGATTTGTTTGGGATTGTAGGCATAGGCCCTATTTTTCCCATTTTAGATCCAATTAACATCATTTCATTCGTTTTTAAGATGTTACAACCAATGTGATCGTGTTAACCCTGTGAACAATATTTTTACAATTGAACAACTTCAGGAAGTAATTTAGAAGGAAAAAGCTCAGGTGGATTGACTTAGGACGTGAGAAAGGATTCTTAAACCCTTAGATTGAGCTGAAAGGAGTGGATGTTTAACCTGAAATGTGCGAGTGTACTGTATACTAATTGATTTTACTAGGTAGGAGTTATTTATAGCTGTTTGTACTAAATATGTATCTATATGATAATGTTGGACGATAATTATCTTATTGAGGACCTTATTAGTTGTATCTACTGTATTAGCTGAGTTCTGTCACTGTTAAACTGTAGGAGAACCTGGTACATGATAAAGATGGGATGATACCGCGTAATAGGTATGTATACTGAGCCTGACTCTTATATGTATATGTGTGTATGCTGACATTACTGAGATATAATAGCTTGTGGGCTGGATAGTTGACTATGAGTTGCACTGTAGACTAGTTCTAGTACATACATATATATCGATGACTATGATAGTCATGTTTGTATGAATGCCTTTGTTATGACTGTGACTAATTATAATCATCTAAGTACTTATGGATGCCTAAATTATAGTTTAATTTCCCTTGGTTAGACATGATTCTTTATTTCACTATGATTTATATGCTTCTATATACCGTTGTTAACTATTGTAAACTTATTATACTTATTGGTAATTAGGGGAATATGCTATATCCTGGGAAATACTGTGGGGGGTACTTCTCTTTGGGCCTTGTGATTAAACTTTTGGTGGGTTAGAAATTGGGATATGATCCTATTAGGGAAGTGTATGCCTTGGGGTTGATACATATGTCTACTTCAAGATTAGTGTACCTATGTGGGTGGTCTAGTACTGATGTCATGTAATATTTGAGGCGAGTTGTCAGTTGTAATTTAGGCTACATTTTGTGAGTCTGTGGCTACGATTTTGTCGATGTATAGTCCTAATTTTTTTGATGGTTGAAATATGATCCTAATGGTGAAATGACTGCTAAATTAGGGGTTTTATTTGGGTTGTCTACTATTGGTTGGGTATCTATCGTATTTATTAGTTGGGATGATTGACATTTTATCCTGGGGGATTTATTAGAATTATTAGTTGGCCTGTACATTGTTGTTCAGATGCTCTGGCTATACTTATAAGTGGGTGTTAATGATTCTACTAGGTTACCTGGTATTTTGGTTATTGTTATGCCTGGGGTGAATCTATTGACAGCTAGACACGATTATATAATACTTCTATTGAAACGTATATCTACCTGGTTGCTTATGTTCGAGGAATTGGTTATGTGTTATACTCCTAACTATGTGCCGATGGTACAGTCTATCATTATGATCTGTTCTCTAATCCATGGTATAGTTTGAGTGTATTACACCATGAAATCCAATCAAGGGTATCATTTGAACTCCTTACACCCTGATGTCCAATCCAAGATATTGCTCGCCTGATGTACAGTCCAGGGGTTGCCTAAGGTCTAGTCTAGGCATGGTCTGAGGGCCAGACCAAACCAAGGAACCTACTGAGTTGCACTTGAGGTTCCAGTTCAGGTTCGGTGTTGTCTTCTACCATCAGAGTTGGGTTACTGGTTCAGATTATATTGGGTGGGTAAGGGTTTAAGTGCTCCTCTGTGATCCCCCTTAGACTAGGGGGTTGTGCTATAGTAGATGGTCGTTGGACTAGCATCAACTGTCTAGATGCCACCTTATTACATTGTATCTCAACACCATCGTCTGGATGGACGTTGATCTCCTCAACAGAGCCATTTGCCTCAGAGTCTGTAGGCTCATTACGAAGTCTTTTCCCGATGGCCTCTATCTCCTAATGCTTTGGATAGGAGGTCATGGTATTTGGAACTACACACTAGAAACACGCATAAGTCTTGGAGAACGAAAAAAAGTGGAAAAACCAAAACTTAACAAAAATCAGCGTAGAAGAAACAACGAAAGCTCACCTATGGGCCATAAAAGTCCTTTATAGAAATAGGGCACAATAATTTTAGCTACTGGAAATGCACTTACAGATGCAGTCACGACCTGTAGAATAAACTATGAGTCGTAGATTGGGTTATAGGTGCCAAGAAATCGCCTTTTACAGCTGTTGGAAACTATAAACACTATTTATAAGTCGTAGTTTAAACTACAATTCATAAATAGGTTCATCCTGTTAACTTTTGGAAATCGGGATTTGTCGTTCCAAACCTACAAAGAGCAACTATGGTTCATAGATAAAACCAGGTGTTGTAGAAGACCTCCATAATTGTTGAAAAGCAGCAGTTAATTCCTAAGTTATCCATTTGATTCTAATACAAGCAATAGACGACTAAAAACTCAGCTAATTCCTAGTTAATAAAAAATAGAAACAACCGCTCATGTACATAGACTGAGTTACAACAATAGGGTATAAAAAATTCATCATCACAAAAGTCAATGGCAAGTCAAAATATAGTTTGATTATTTCAACATGCAATCAACACAACCAACACACACAAAATTCAAACATAGGAAAATTTCCATGTTACTCCTCATTTATCAATTTAGTCAGAGATACAAAATCTTGAAAACCACCATTTGACCATTTGTCATCACCCCAATACCTTGAAATACCATATGTCATTCAATTCATGAACTATCTTTACCAATTTTAGCAAGACAATTTACCAATATTAATACCATCAATGACTGCATACAAAGTTTGAGCAATCAAGAAAGGGTATATGCACTCAATATCAATCCAAGGCCAACATTCATAATCAAACAATGTATTTCAAGTAATTTAGTCAATATGCACATGTTACAATCAATTTTAGAGTACCTGAATCACAGTAAACTACCCCTTCCAATTCCTTAGCCAAAAGATCAAAATTTTAATAATGGAAAAATTAAAAGAGATGATCTTATCAGAATTCAGCTAAGACAAGAATGAAAATCAAAGTAGAAGAACCCTAGTTCTTCACTGGAAAAGTGTATGGTAGCTGAAATTTATCCAAATAACTTGTCAAAAAATATGGTTGGGGGTTGGGGTTTGGTCGTAAAGAAGGAAGGGTAGGTAGGGTTTAGTTGATATTTGTAAATTAAGAGAAAATGATGGTTAATTTAATTACACCACTTTTATTTGGTTTTTATCGGGTCGGGTAAAAGTGGGATTTTGATCCCACGAAATCTCGATTATGGCCCGTATATTTTTCTACGGCCTGTAAGACTTGGTTTTATGGTTTTAGATTCTCACTTTTGAGGACTTGGCTACTATGACTCCTCCCATGGATTGTAAACTAACTTACGACTCATAGTTTGGGTTTGTAAGTACCTCTAACACTTGGCAAAATTTCTGGAATCTTACCTGGAATCTACAAACCCCATTCAAAACCCATAGTCTTTTATTTAGACCATAAAGTTGTCTTGTGGATTGAATTGCACAAAGTTTTTCTCAGTGGAAATAGTTCTAGATCAGTTCCACGGGCTGTGGTTTAAACCACGAGCCGTGCACTAACTCATAAAACCAACTTTTCTCACTTTTTGTACTAGTTTATTGCCTTAACCATGTTCCTGCACATTCTCAGCAAAATTAACTTTTACCTTATAACTTTCCAATCCATATATCAAATATTACAACCAAATCATAAAAATTTAACTACCTAAGAGTCTAAAAACCAAAACTGACACAAATACTACTGATTTATTGTCGCAGCACGACTTAGATTTATCTAAGTGTCCATGCTTCCACATTCTACAATTCATCAGCATTCCCAAAGTATGTTTACCTTGAATCTCGTGCCATTTTTCTTCTCTAACTCAATGACCTCATAGTTGAAAACATGTGTGATTTGAAGGGTCCCAACCATTTGGACTTGAGTTTTCCAAGAAACAACTTCAACCTTGAATCAAACAATAGAGCTAAATATCCCGGTGAAAATTGGTGATGCTCAATGTGAAGATCTTAGTATAGCCTCATCCTTTCCTTGTACTGGACTGAGCTCTCATACGCCTTCATATGAAACTGATCAAGTTTATTGACTTGGCTCAGTCGTGAGTTGGCCACATCACCTTGTTCTTAAGCTTTACAAGTAAGTGACAAGCTTTACCAAAAGTAATTTGGTGAGGATACATACTTATGAGAGTCTTGAACGTTGTCTGGTATGCCCATAATGCATCATCAAGCCTTCGCAACCAATCTGTCTGGTTTTCCTTCACTCTTGGATAGAATATATTTAATATCTCTATTAGACAACTCAACATTCCCATTCATCTATTGATGTTAATGTGTTGCCACTCTATCCTTCACCCCATATTTTGTAAGAAAAATCTTGAACAACCTATTGCAAAAATGAGAACCTCAATTGTTGATGATCGTCAGATGAGTGCCAAACTTAGAGAAGATGCTTCTTTGGAGGAGTACCATGACACTTTTACCTTCATTGATGGGAAGTGCCACCGCTTCCACCCATTTTGAGACATAGTCTGTAGCAACTCATATACACTTGTTCCCATAAGAACTAACGAATGACCTATGAAGTCTATTCCCCAAATATCAAACAACTCAATCACCTTGATGGGGTTTAGTGGGACCTCATGCTTATGGGAAACACCACCTTCTCATTGGCACTTATCGCAAGCCTTAGAATAATCATGGGATCTTGGTTGATGATAGGCCTATACTAGTAACACTGTAAGATCTTATGCGTTATCTGGATTCCACTATAATGTCCACCTACCAATGATGAATGACAAGTCTCCAAAATGCTCACCATCTCCACCTTAGGAACACAATGACGAATAATACCATTTGTACAAACACAAAACTAATATAGTCCATCCTAAAAAACTTCTTCATCACTTCAGACATAAACTTACGACGTTGATGAGAAGTCAAGTCCAGTGGCACAACATCACTAACTAAGTATTTTGCATAATCTGCAGACTATAGTATAAGATCATGAGATGGCACCAATACTCTCTCATCAAGGAGCAAATCACCAATATCCACCCTATCGTTGAACTTAACCATGACCTCATCCATAGTCTGGATAGGTGGTCGGTAACTTGATTCTCTATCCCCTTTCTATCAATCACCTCAAAATCAAACACTTGGAGAAGAAGTACCTATCAAATCAATCTTAGTTTTGCATCCTTCTTTATTGTCAAGTACTGCAATGCTGAGTGGCCAGTATGTCCAAATACTTTGGTCCCCAAAAGATATGATCTGAATTTACCAAATGCAAAGACCGCTGCAAGTAGTTCATGCTAAGTGACAATGTAATTCTTTTGTGTTACATTGAGGGATTTACTGGCATAGTAAATGGGATGAAAGATCTTCTCTCTGCTATCCCAAAACCACACCAAGTTCAACCCCACTTGCATTAAACATAATCTCAAAGGGCTGGGTCAAATTTGGAGAAGCTATAATAGGAACTAAAATCAACCTCTGTTTTAATCCTTCGAATGCCTTCACTTATGCATCATCAAACACGAACATAGCATCCTTCTCAAGAGCTTGCACAAGGGACGTGCAATCCTTGAGAAGTCTTATATGAATTGCCTATAGAAGACTATATTTCCTAAGAAACTCCTCAAATGTTTGACAGAGATAGGTGGAGGAAACTTCTCAATGACCTCAGCCATAGCTTTATCAAACTCTATACGTTTGATAGAGATCTTGTGTCCCAATACAATGTGTTCCTTCACCATAATCTGACACTTTTCCCAATTCAGAACAAGGTGACATTCTTCACATCTTCACAGCACATCATGCAAATACCTCAAGCAATCATCGAATGAGTATTCAATACTCTGAAGTCATCCATAAACACCTAAGTAGTATCCTCCACCATATATGGGAAAATAGACATCATGCATCTCTGAAATGTAGCAGGTGCATTACATAATCTGAATGGCATTCTCTTGAATGCGAAGGTGCCATAAGGATGAGTAAAGGTATTTTTCTCTTGGTCCTCTAAAATAATAGAATTCTAATTGGAGCACAAATCACCATCAAGAAAATAGTATCAACCTTTACCCACCAAGCGATCTAGCATATAGTCCATGAATCGCATAGGGAAGTGATCTTTCCCTATTGTTGCAATGAGTTTGTGATAGTTCATGCAAGCCCTCCAACCTGTGACTGGTCTCATGGGAATCAACTCAATGCTAGCACTATGAACCATACTGATACCTCCATTATTTGGAACATGCTGGATATGACTTAACCATTCACTATCAGCGATCAAATATATCACACTTATGTCCAACCACTTAATGATTTCTTTGGCGCACAACCTCCTGTATAAGTGGGTTGAGATGTCTTTGGTGCTTAATACTCGACTTATAATCCTTTTCCAGTTGAATCTTATGAGTACATATGCCTAGTGGGATACCAGTAATCTTTGCAATCATCTATCCAATAACCCTTTTGAATGATTTGAGAACCGCAACCAATATCTCCACTTATTCGTCATTGAGATCTACAACAGCAATCAGATGAAAAGTATTGTTAGTTCCCAAAACACATACCTTAGGTGGGCTAGAAGATCCTTTTATTTAAACACTGGTGGCTCCTTAATGTATGGTCAAGTAGGTAGGGGCTTGCGATTCTTCAACTCCAACTCAATCTTGAGTTGGTGCCTACAGAAACCTTATACCCAAGTGCCTTCATTGTATCGTCATATTATGGGATACTATCACTCTCAAAGTTCGTCAATATAGCCTCAATGGTTTTGACACCAAGTCTCTCCTTAATTGGTACCATAGGTTAGACTTCACAAAAGATTTCAATAACAGAGACAACTTTTAGATCATCAGGTCTCTTCATGGACTAAGAAACATTGAGGACAACTTATTTGTCATTCAATCTTAATTTAAGTTAACCCAACTTCATGTCCACTAGTACTTGCCCAGTGGGTAGGAAATGTCTTCCTAAGATGATTGGGATACCAAAGTCAACTTCATAATCAAGACATGAAGTCTACGAGGAATATGAAATTCTCAACTCAAACTTGAATGTTATAGAGTACCCACATAGACTTCTTCAAAACCCTATCTGCTATTAACAACCCAATTATAGTTGACGTGGGGGCTCTCAAGACCATCTTCTTGAATACTGCAAGAGGAATTAAGTCGATGTTGGCCTGCAAATCGCATAACGCCTTTGCAAATTTGAAGACATTGATGGTTTAAGGCATGGTGAATGCTCTGGGATCCTTTTTTTGCTACGCTGCAAACCTTATCGCAATAGCTCAATAATGGTGAAGATCATGAGAACACTCGACTCTTCGTCTGCATTTTAGTCACTAGGTCTTTCATGAACGTAGCATACCAGGTCATTTGCTCTAATGTAACAATGAGTGGGACATGAAATTCTGAAACTTCCCCTCCTCATTCTTCTGCTTGAGTCTCTGAGGGAAAGGTGGTGGAGGCCTGGGCATGGGTTTTAACTTCCTTGGTTGTACTATTTCATCGCTTACCCCATCCTTGGCCTTGTCATCCTTACTTTAGTAGCCTTGCTTTCTACGATCTTCTCATAAACCTCATCATCAACCATCAGCATTGTTGGGTCGACTATCTACTTACCACCTTCGTGTAGTCACTTCCATGCACTGCCCATCATTCTTCAAATAATGCACCATATTGCTTAGCAATGTACATTTCTGGCATTGATTTAACTATGTAGACATCTAACCAAGTTGCTGCTCCAATTTCTTAATAACCTTAAAGTTAGACTCAATCTTCTGATTTACTCCTCATATGTTAGTTTTCATTCCCTTCAAAGTCTGATAATGTGCATATGCCTTTTTTGAAAACTTGTCAAACATTTCCTAAATACACGAACAACAAGCTCCAGAATCGCAATTCTATGGTGGAACATATGGTCCACTTCCATACCCCACTCAGCAGCAGCAATTACCACCTCAATCTTATCGTCTATTTCTATCTTAGTAACTGCCTCGATTTTTGTTCCTATATGTATTATCTCTGTTATTATTTTGACCTTGATTTCTTTGACCTTGGTGCCAATAGTACTGATCAGACCCTCAGATATTGGTGAAACCCTCCATTCGATCAGTTACAAAGCAAGTATCCTCATCATAACATGGCTCCTCATACATGGGTACTCTAGGTAGTTGATGACAGACTGTGTTCACCCTTTTCTGATTCTACTTCATCAGCAACCCAACATTGTTACTAATCTAAGCTAACTCTTGCAACACTTCATCATTGACTTTTTCCTGCTTCAAATTTTACTTATTGCAAAAGATCTCTTCATCGTCAATTTCTCTCTTGTGCCCCATGCATGATTTACCTTAGCTACCTTTTCTAGTTGTTGAGCAACATTTGTCAAAGTGCAATCCAGGAATGATCATCCTGTTATGGTATCAGCCACTCCTTTGAAATTATCATCTAGTGCCCTATAGAAGATTTCCACTAGGGATTCATCTAGAATCTTGTGGTCAGTAACACTTCTCAAGCATTTAGTAAACCTCTCCAAAGTAGCACTTATAGAATCACTAGGCAATTACTCAAAGTTTTTAATCAGATCCTTCAGCTTCAACTTCTTTAACTTGCGAGAATACTTTTCCAGAAAAGCTTTTTGCATTTCCACCCATGTAGTTATAGAACTCTATAGATGTTCGGATAACCATACCCTTGTTTCACCTGTGAGAGATAATAGGAAGACACGGAGCCTAATGATATCCATGGAAACATTTCAATTTCCTGTCATGCCCTTATAGACGATAACATTGTGCAAAATGGTTATGCAGATCCTCTATTGGTAGGTCCAAGAACAACTCTCTATGCTATAATATCTGTAGTAACCTACTTGAGATGACAAACATAGTATCTTGCTGTAGAGGAGGCAACACGAACACTCCTGTTATATCCACTGCCATAAGATTGATTCTGCTAGGGTTCCACCCATTTCCTGCCATTTGGTGACCTTGTGGTTGTTGTTTATCCACCACTATAGTTGGTGGTGGGATTTGATTGTTCATGTTGAGTACAAACTAGCAGCATCATTGGCGTTGTCTTGAGCCATTCTTCTCAACATTCTTTGAATTTTTGGAACAAATAAAGTAAAGGGAACGCCTCGACTTCGGGTATTGGGAATATCCTATACCTATATGCTGAAAAGAAAAAACTAAAACAACAACAATATAGCCAGTGAAATCTCACAAGTGGGGTCTGGGGAGGATAGAAATGTATGCAGACCTTACCACTACCTCATAGAAGTAGAGGCTATTTCCTGGGAACGCTCGTCTCAAAAAAAGACTAAAACAACAAAAAATGTAAAATATAGAAAATGAAGATTAAACTCACAAATCACCCTAACCAAACCAATCTAAAAGCCATATTCCCCAGTAATGGCACCAAAATTTGATCACACCCAAATTACACCCCGATTAAGGTAGAAACAGTTGCTATTCATATATAGAACCTAATAATTGTTAGGGTCCATCTAACAAGGAATATGGTCTAGACTTGGAGTAATTAAAGAAATTAAGATAAATTAATTGAATTACTTCCTAAAGAGGGAGTTCAATGTAAAAACAGTAATCAAACTTAAGATATGATCATACAATCAATGCAAATGGTGTGAATTCAGTAAAAGAAGTAATTAGGGTATTGAGTTCCCCTTGAACTCCTAAAGCAGTATAACCTCATTATTATAACCTTTTCTAGTGTATATCATGTAGAATTAGTAAGTTATGTTCGCCTAATACCTTGGTCTAGCAACAAGGAAATTTCAACATGTGACTTGATCCATCTACGGATGTCACATTACTAACCCTTACCTTTTCTCAGTACAACCATCTCTTAATCCATTCAGGTTGATTAGATGAGTGTGCTCTCGTCAAATCCTATTATTTTATCTCTTTTTCCATTCATTACACCCTTGGTTAAGTAAGTAAGAATAAGGGAACTTGTCACATTTGCAACCATCAAAAAATATTCAAAACAAAGAGATAAATAATATATGCATGTACACTTTCCAAGGATTACAAATTATTCAATTTCACTTTGTTAGTTCTTTATGGTTCCCACAATTTTAGTTGTGAATTTAGCTACTCATATTCATTTTAGATGAAAGAATTATGTTATGAATTTGCATAATTAAACACTTACAATGAAGAATTAAAAAATGCAAAATCTGAAATCTTCACAAAAATCACAATAGTATAACTTCAAGATAATGTCAAAAGTAATCCATAAAAATCTCCAAGAACAAATTTAAACAAAGTAATAATCTCAAGTCTCAAGTTCTATACCGTTCTCTTCATCTAAAAAAACCTAAAAATTTATTTATAATAAAAGAAAACCAAATCATAAATGAAATAGAAAAATTGAGACTTTTCACAACTAGAATTATGGGCCATATAAGCATTCACAGCTAGTAAGCGGTTTCATAGACTACAACCTTCAAAATTGCCTTCAAATGTATGAACTTCTTCCTATGGCCTATCCTTTGACTTATGACCGGTAAGAGCCTCCGTATGGTAACTCCTCAGCAACTGTGCATATTTTGTTATCCTCAAATCACGAACTGAAGTATAGGAAATCAAATGGTCTATGAACCATCCTATTATCATATACTTTTAACCTCTAAAAATTGGCCCTTCACTAGATCAGACCTACGAATACCATCTATGACTCGTGGAATGAACCAAGACCATAGAAGGTCTCGTGAAACCTCAAAAAGCTGAAATCTATACAAATCATCCCAAAAACTCTCTGACTCCGGTAATCCTGCAAAATCAACATAAAAACACATCAAACCCACTATGAGTGCTTTGAGAAAACAAAATATTCTAAGTTTAGAAAATCAAAAATTTCATATTTTGGTTTACAACAACACCTCAACTTAAAATTATTTCTTATCCTCAAGTGGCGGGCAAAATCTAACATAAGCAATGCAGCAACAGATAGATCTAAATCTCATGGCATACATCATCCCTCGATCAATCACAAATACCTAGTCAAACTCATCAGTGCATGTATAAGAGAGTTATTAAACAAACTAAAGTAAATCAATACCTGAAAGCACAAATATGACAAGCAAGGCAACATAGATAAGCAAAAATCACTGAGATAGCTTATAGTCAACAATGTATTTAAAGTGCCCTCACAAAATGAAGTCTTCTTTCTCACTTAAATTGATATACTCTGATTTGATGCTAGGGACAGGACAAATGCACTCACACTCATAACTAAAATTCAAACACTATGTACAATACCATAGGCTTGCCCCTATACTCTTGACCATGAAATTCGACTAGTTGAACTAGGATCATTATAAGACTTTCTTAGCTTGTAACGTAGGCTCGGGGGCTTTGGTATGATATTTTTTGGACATAGTGATGAATTTCCCTCCTTGACACTATTCTATTTCACACATTGCCCTACCAACACTGATATTTTAACCCTTTGATCCCCTTTTCCTATTTCAAACACTTTTGGGTGCGCTTATTCTAATTTTCAGCTCATTGCGTTTTATTTTTCTCAATTCATTTTCTTCTCAGCTCACATTTTTGTCATCTATTTATTTTTCTCGCACCCACTTGATATTTTTAACTTTTTCATTATATTACTACACTTTATTCCCCATTTTGTTATGATTACCTTGCAACAACCATCCTCAACGTGGCTTTTAGCCTGAGTCGAGGTGCACAATATTCAAGGAGGGATCAGGGCCAATTTCAACTTTACACAGACAAAAAGGTTGGTTACTTAGGTATTTACAAACAAAGGGTACATGTAAGGGTCAAATATTAGGATCAAGGGATGCATACAACATTTGGTTGGTTATTTTAGGCTAAGTGGACTAATATGAATAACACAAATAATCCCTTTCTAACCAACTAACCTGTAGTCTCAGTCAGAGTTACAAGACAATTTCTAGGTTGAAACATAGTATAACAATCGTGCAATAATACTCACACACACTTAGCACTAAATACGCTATTAACAAAGAGTCACAAATTATGCTTTTTATTACAATCAGCCCTATCTCATCAAAATAAACACTGTCAACTACTGATTCAACATGGTTGTCATCAAAACTACTCATCAGCACATCATCAACCTAAAAAATAAATGGTTATCAATTTTAAACATAAAAAAACATATTTCATAGATATTAGTACAATTTATACTATCAGTACTACTTACACATCCTATACATGTAGGTTCAATAAAAATTAAATGTCCTTTAGGAAAAACCATTGGTAAGAAAACCCCGCAGACTCAGAAATAGGAATAGATATAAGCCTTGGTTACTCAGACTTTGTCGAGGCCGATAGCTACCCACATCTCATCAAAAAGAACTTTTATTGTCCCCAATGAAACAAAATAGAACTAAAGATAACATAGGGGTCAAAATGGACATACCTTGTCGCTTAAGTGTTGGTGTGAGTCTGTGGCTCACCACCCTTACCTTGCTAGGTTGTTTATGCTATCATGGCGGCAAGTCCTAAAGGTCCAACCCCTCTCACCATCTCTAGCTCATGTGTTTACCATGTTATCTCATCTACAATAGAGGCTCATATTCTAGCCTCCACCCACTTTCTCTCCTACTTCTTCGCCTCTCACCCAGAAGCATCAAAATCATCATCACTAGTACGGCACCTCTTCTCAGAAGCGCGGGCTAGAGGACTTATCAACAAATAAATCTAGCACCTCTGCAGATGCATCTAGCATAGGCATCATAAATGTGCTGGAGTAGTTATCCTTATATCCTCATAAAGTTGTTGGATCTCCATTTGGATAGCTATAAAGTATGGAGTCTATATCGATTGGAGGCGCTCCTCCATGTTCCTCTCAAATGCATCTACAAAGCCATGAAATCATACTAATCTCACCTTAATTACAGCCATGAAATTCTGTTGTACGAACTCCTCAAAAGTATTTATGGCCATACGAACCCAAGGCCTAATCTACTACCATAATTGAGACAACTGAACTCAGTGTGAACCTGTCTCTAGACTAGAGCTTGAATAGACTCCACAGACATGTAGATCATGTTAGCAATATAAGAAGATGCGGTTACAATCTCTGATACAGTTGAGGTTGTTATAGTACGCCCTGTATCTGCCTTAATATCAGTTTATGGGGGCCTCTCGGTCTCAGCAGCAACTGTGGAGGAGGTAGTGGGCTCAGGTTGTGCTGTCTCAATGAATATCTCTTGTAATTTGACTATAGGGTGCAATGTTCACCATATAGCAACTGGATTTTCATAGGCTTTGATCAAGGCGAAATCTTGAATTCTCTGAACCTCGATCGTCGCATCCACATTAGGTACGCTTTTCTCCCCCATCTTTATATATAGTCGATAAACCAAATAGGGAACGAGATCGAAGTGGACCTCCTCAAAGCACACTCATGTATCTCCTTAGATATACTTCAAGAAAAATCAATGTCATAACCAACAATGATACTGGAAACTAAAACTGAGCGATCTGCCATAAGTGTATTATCTGCTTGGGTTGGCCAGATTTACATATATACAACAACCCATGAAATTTTCCTGCAAAGTTGAGCAACTCCTTTACAATAGACGTGGAACTTGATACTCAGTCAGTTTTCTAGCCTCACTTAACTATACAACTCATAATCCATCTCATCAAAGTGACCTTTTGGGTTGCATCTTTGATATGCTGCCAAAATACAACACTTTTGATGCTTAAAACTTAGAATTTTTTGTGTTCTCAATGTGATATTTGTGGGTTTTATATGTTTTTGTGTTTAGATTTGCAGGATGATAGGTTGGCCATGATTTAGGAAAAAAATTGTAGAACTTGCTGGTTTTTGCTGTTGTACGAGACAGTCTACGGGTCGTAGAGCATTTTATGAATCATAGAAGGTTTCATGAGGATTTCCAGTGAGGGGCTATACTGAAGTTGAAGTCTATGAATACGCATACGAGTCATGGATCATTTTATGAGTCATACAATAACTTTCGTTCCCTGAGCAACAGAGAAGTGGACTTGCAGGAAATATTAAACGACCCCAAAACGTGCCCAAAAATGTGCCTTAGAAGTGTCTATAATCATAATCTGCTTATATCTCAAAATCCATGTGTGATGTCAAAAATTTGACTACATATTTGTGATCAGGGGGAAAAATTGAGTGGGACGTGGGTCTAACCCCGATTTTAGAGCAACCATATTAAAATTTGAAATTCCAAAAAATTAATTTCCAAAATCGATCCGTGCCCCTGGTTCGATGCGGCCAGGGTACAGATCAGTGTTTATTTGCTTCAGTTTTTCCTATTGAGCCTTTGGGCGTAAGCCTTCCTATGCATAAAAGCACTTATAATTTGGCATACATACAAGACATATTGTACAAGACATTCCCCAAAACCTTCTCAAACACTTATACAAATATTTCACTCAAAATCAAGGGTCTTAAACTCATTCCAGATCTTAAGGAATTCACTCAAGCTTCAAGTTCTCAATCAAATCTTCATCAAAGAATTCTCCAAAGTTGAGGTATGTGGGCTTTAGCCATTGGGTACTTTCACCCATGGTGCCCAACCTGCCTTTTACATAAATTGTATATTTCTAAGTTGATTTACTTATGAGTCTTACTTATTGTGAATTTGACTATGAACTATGTTGGGATTTCATAAAAGTGTGACTGTTTAAGCATGTTTTGATCTATAAATCTATGATCAATTTTGAGATTTGATAAAGGGTTTCAATGCGTATTGCATGAGGGTATTACCAAGTGTTGGTGTCTTGATTTACTTCAATTTTTCTTGCATTAATACACTTTTGAATTGCATAGTTTTACACTAGCATTACACACCCCCAAGTGTTTGATAAAATGTCTAATTTTTAATTCTTGAGCTATTGATGATCCATTGCATGACCTATGACTTGAATGATATTATGATGATGAAAGATGTGTATATATGAGTTGTTATCATGGAAAGTATCTTTAGTGTTGCAAGTGAACATACAAAAGATGAGGGATATGTACCTCATCAACCTTATCGGGTGGTGGCAATCCCATACTACCACAGATTAGGGGTATGTATCTCATCCACCTTGTCGGGTTGTGGCAATCTCATACTACCATGGATAAGGGATATGTACCGCATCCACCTTGTCGGGTGGTGGAAATCCCGTACTACCATATGTATGTCATCCACCTTCCAAGCGGGTGGCATGCCTTGGATTCTGATTCCAAGTACTAAGTTGCTTAGTCTATGATGATGGTCTCTTCCTACACATTTAATATGTTCTATATAAGCACATTTTACTTCAAGCATTGTTCATGCATGCCATGTTGCTAATATACTATCTATTACTTATGATTATGCATTTCAATTATGTGTCCTATCTTTTGTTGCATTGCATCCTACATACTTAGCATATTCAAATGTACTAAACATACTCTATGCTACATGATATTTCCATGTAGGAACCTGAGCTACACTTGATCATTTTCCTCCACATGGCTAGTACTATCTCTTCAGGCAAGTTTGGTGAGTCCTCAACACCAAGCATGATATCTTTTGATCTTCTATTATGCAAAGACTCTCTCTATCTTATTGTATGCTTTTAACTATAAGGGTGAGCCAGAAAAGTTGTCTTGGGCCCTGCTAAATTCCAACTTTAGAGGTGTTGTTGGAAAAGTTACGTAATGATGCTATGAGCTTTTACTCTCTTGACTCTTGTATGTTTTTAATGTTACGAAAGACTCCCTTAGTCCCTTTGCCCTTATTTGTATTCTCTTATTGTTCTTTAATTGCTTTCACGACCAAGGATGTGTTATGATATGTTAAGAGGCTTCTTTGGGGTCCCTTTGGGTTCCCCATTTATCGTGTCACGTCTAGGCCCTAGGCTTAGGTCATGACAAACTTGGTATCAGAGCACTAGGTTGTTAATGCGCCTCAGCATCCAACACACTTGCATCGATTAGAGTCTTGTTCATAGTTGTGATATGAACCACAACTATGAGCAAGAGGCTATGAGGCATTTTAGGAAATATTTCCCTTCTTTTAACTCTATGTCGTACTATAAATTAAGGTAAGGTTTTCCCCCTACTGAATATTTTTTGACATTTTTAAATCATGCCTAACATAATAGGAAGAAAAGGTCATACACCTGAAGAACAATCGACTCATGGAGAGCTCCGAGATGCTCTCACCTTACTAGCTCCAGCCATGATTAATCAAGTCAACGAAGGGGCCCAAGCTCCTCATGCTCTTACTCCGGCATCTAGGGTAAGGGATCTCATGAGGATGAACCCACCAGAATTCAATGGGTCTAAAGTGGATGAGGACTCTCAAGAATTTATTGATGAAATGTACAAAGTGTTATCTATTATGGGGGTTATATCGAAAGAGAAGGTGGAGTTGGTGGCTTACCTCAAGGGGGTACCCCAAATATGGTATACTTAATGGAAGGAGGAGAAGGGGAATAACAATGTGATCCTTTAGGAGGAGTTCAAGGAGGCTTCCCTTAATCGATTCTTCCCTCTTAAGCTAAGCGAGGACAAAATAATGGAATTCATGAATTTGATGCAAGGGTCGATGAGTGTAAGCGAATATGCACTCAAGTTCAACCAACTCTCTAAATATACTCCACACTTGGTTGCCGACCTAAGATCTAGAATGAATGAGTTTGTGATGGGCGTATCAGATTTGGTGAATGAGGAGTGTCGTGCCGCTATATTGATTGTGATATGGACTTGTCCCGCCACATGACTTATGCAGAACAATTGACGGGGGAGAAGTTGAGAAAGAAGAGGGGTGATGAGGCTAAGAGGGCTCGTTTTGATAGTAAGTTCTAAAGTT
This sequence comes from Solanum clarkiae, assembly GCA_011800125.2. Taxonomy (NCBI): domain Eukaryota; kingdom Viridiplantae; phylum Streptophyta; class Magnoliopsida; order Solanales; family Solanaceae; genus Solanum; species Solanum clarkiae. Next base: position 13,145,271 of record JAABOM020000110.1, on the reverse strand, counting down.
TCAAAGGAGGTCGGTTTCATCAAGGCCAAGGGTCTGCTCATACTCCTAATAGAAGGTTTACCAATGAAAACCCAAGGGGCCAAGGTGATGGTGGTGTTGTGCCTAATGCTATGTATTCAGAATGTGGTAAGGGTCATGTGACCCATGCTTAAAGGATACCAATGCTTGCTTGTGGGGAAGTAGGCCATAAAATGATTGATTGTCCATATAATTGCAATAAGGGTAAAGATATTCGTCCACAAGGACGGGGTGCAAATGTGGCTCCTTTGGGCAGAGAAGGCTAACAAGGTGGTACCCCAAGGAACAATTAGTTCTATGCTCTTCAAGGGAGGCAAAGGGTAGATGATGGGCCTGATGTCATCGCCGGTATGTTAAAAGTCTTCGATTTTGATGTGTATGCATTGATAGACCAGGGTGCCACTCTTTCTTTTGTTACACTATTTGTTGCCAAAATGTTTCATATTGAACCCGAATTGTTGTGTGAGTCTTATGAGGTATCTACTCCCATGAGTGCATCTATTGTTACTAGAAAGGTCTATAAAAATTGTCCTATCTGCCTTGTGATCTTGTTGAGTCGGATATGATGGATTTCGATGTCATTCTTGGGATGCATTAGTTGCATTCATATTATGCCTCTATTGATTGTAGAATCCGTAGAGTCAAATTCCAATTCCCTAATGAACTCATCCTTGAATGGGAGAGTCACGATATAGTGGTCAAGGGTAGGTTTATCTCTTGCATTAAAGCCCAAAAGTTGATCTCTAAGGGGTGTCTCTACCATATTGTGAGGGTCAGGGATGTTGAGTCCAAGGTCTTTCCTATAGAGTCGGTTTCGGTGGTTAATGAGTTCCTTGATGCTTTTCCAAATGACCTTCCCGGTGTTCCTCCCGAAAGGGAAATAGATTTTGGCAAAGATCTCCTTCCCAACACTCAACCTATTTCTATTCCTCTTTACCTTATGGCCCTAGATGAGTTGAAGGAGTTCAAAGAGAGATTAAAGGATTTGTTGGAGAAGGGTTTTATTAGGCCTAGCCAATCACCTTGGGGGTGCACCAGTGTTGTTTTTAGAGAAGAAGGATGTTTCTCTTAGAATGTGCATTAATTACCGACAACTTAATAGAGTCACTATCAAGAATAAGTATCCTATATCAAGGATCGATGATCTATTTGATCAACTTCAAGGGGCTAGTCACTTCTTTAAGATTGATCTTCGGTTCGGGTATCACCAAGTGAAAGTGAGAATATGTGATATTCCCAAGACGACCTTTCGGACTAGATATGGGCATCATGAATTTGTGGTTATGTGTATGAATAGGGTCTTCAAGCCCTACCTTGATTTTTTTGTGGTTGTTTTCATTGATGATATTTTAATCTATTCTCATAGTGAGGAGGAGCACGTGGGTCATTTGAGGGTAGTGCGACAAAAATTGAGGGAAGAGAAGTTGCATGCTAAGTATGAAAAATGTGAATTTTGATGGAAAGAGGTTGCCTTTCTAGGACATCTGGTGATGGGGGATGGTATTAAGGGGGATCCTAAAAAGACGGAAGTGATTAGAAATTGGCCTAGACCTTTGAATCCATCGGACATTAGAAGTTTCTTTGGCTTAGCGGGTTACTATCGGAGGTTTGTGAATGTGTTCTCTTCTATTGCTTCTCCTATGACTAAGTTGACTCAAAAAAAGGCCAAGTTTGTCTGGACCGATGAGTGGGAAAAGAGTTTCCAAACCTTGAAGGATAATCTTATCTTCGCTCCCATCTTGTCTCTACCGGAAGGATTGGAGGGTTTTGTTGTGTATTGTGATGCCTTGCGAATTGGTTTGGGTTGTGTTTTGATGCAAAATGGTAAGATGATAGCTTATGCCTCTAGACAACTCAAAGCGCAAGAAAAGAATTATCCTACCCATGATCTTGAATTGGCCGCCGTGGTTTTTGCTTTGAAAATTTGGTGTCATTACTTGTATGGGGTGCATTTTGATGTGTTCACCAATCATATGAGTCTCCAATATGTGTTCACTCAAAAAGACCTCAACTTGAGACAACAAAGATGGTTAGATCTTCTTAAGGACTATGATATGAATGTCCATTATCACCCGGTAAGGCTAATATGGTGGCGTATGCTTTGAGTAGGGTGTCTGTGGGTAGCCTTGCTTATGTTGATGATGGGGGTTAAGAGGTGGCTAGAGAGGTTCATCGGTTGGCTAGTTTGACGATTAGGTTGGAAGAGGTTGATAATGTAGATATTGTGGTTGTTGATGGTTCAAAATCTTCCTTGGTTGATGAGGTAAAAGCAAAGCAAGACCTTGACTCCTCCTTCTAGAATTGAAGGTCTTGGTGAGAGATATCAAGATGGAGGCTTTCTCCCAAGGTGAAATGGTGCACTTAGGTACCGATGTAGGTTGTGTGTGCCTAGTGTTGATGACTTGAGAAAGAAGATTCTTGATGAGGCTCATAATTCTTCCTATTCCATTCACCCCAGTTCTACCAAGATGTATAGAGACTTGAGGGAAGTTTTTTGGTGGGGTGGTATGAAGAGAGACATTGCCAAATTTGTATTCGATTGTGATCATTTCCAACAAGTCAAAGTTGAACATCAAAAGTCGGGTGGCCTAGCCCAAGACATAGAGATTCCTGTATGTAAGTGGGAGAAATTAACATGGATTTTGTGGTTGGGTTTCCTGCAACTAGTTAGTATTTTTACCCCATTTGGGTTGTGGTTGATAGAATGACAAAGCCGGCTCATTTCCTAACAGTTAAGACTACTCATGGTGCCAAAGATTATGCTAAGTTGTAAATTCATGAGTTGGTTAGATTGCATGAGGTGCCTTTGCCTATCATGTTGGATCATGGTGCTCAATTCAATTCACACTTTTGGAGATCCTTACAAAGAGGTCATGGTACCAAGGTTAAGCTTTGTACAGGCTTTCATCCTCAAACGGATGGCCAAGACAAAAGAACTATCCGAACTCTTCAGGATATGCTTAGAGCTTATGTATTAGAGTTTAAGGGTATTTGGGATGATCATCTTCCACTCATTGAGTTTGCTTATAATAATGGCCATCGTTCTAGCATTGTTATGGCTCCTTTTGAGGCTCTCTATGGTAGACGTTATAGGTCCCCGGTTGGATGGTTTAAGGTAGGGGAAATGACTTTGTTGGTTCTGCATTTGGTTATGGAGGCCATGGAGAAGGTAAGGTTGATTAGAGAAAGGTTGAAAATAGCCCAAAGCCGTCAAAAGTCCTGTACCAATGTGAGGAGAAGAGATCTTGAATTTAAGGTTGGTGACTGGGTCTATTTAAAGGTCTCACCCATGAAGGGTGTGGTTCATTTTGGTAAGAAGGGTAAATTGAGTCCGAGATTTGTTGGTCCTTATAGAGTGTTGAGAAGGATCGGTAAGGTGGACTATGAGTTGGAGTTGCCTAGTAAAATGGACTTGGTTCATCCGGTCTTTCATGTGTCTATATTGAGGAAGTATTGGGTCACCCAAATGCTATTATGCCATTGGATGTCGTGGGTATTTTTGAAGACAAATTGACTTATGAGGAGGTCCTAGTAGAAATTTTTGATAGACAAGTGAAAAGGTTGAGGAACAAGGATGTTGCTTCCGTCAAGGTTCTTATAAGAAACCAGCAAGTTGAGAGTGCTACATGGGAAGTCGAGACAGACATGCGAAAGTGATGTCCCTATATCTTCCATTCTAATCAAGTCTAAGGTACTAATTCAAGTCCCCAATGTGATTTCAAGTTTTATGTAACGTCCCTTATATCATTGCATGCATTCATGTTTATGTTGACAAGTTCATGGTGATTTTGACACTTATATTGAGATTTTTGAAATGATGTTTAAGCACATTGTTGCATTCCTGTGTGGGATGAAATTATCTTTCTTAATTATCTTATATAAGTTTCTTTGATCTTCAGGGATGAATGTTCCTAAGGGGAAGATATTGAAACGACCCCAAAAAGTGATCGAAAATGTGCCCCGAAAGTGCCCATAATCGTAATTTCCTTATATCTTAAAATCCAAACGTGATACCAAAAGCTGACGTTACATTCATGATCAGAGGAAATTGAGTGGGAAATGGGACTAACCCAGATTTTAGAGCAATCGTACTCAAATTTGAAATTCCAAAAAAATCAATTTCCAGAATCAATCCACACCCCTGGCACGACGCGGCCAGGGTGCGGATTAGTGTTATTTTTGCTTCAATTTTTCCTGTTCGGTCCAAGGCCACTGGATCTTGGGCATAAGTCTTCCTATGCGTGAAAACACTTATACTTAGGCATATATACAAGACATATTATACAAGACATTCCCCAAAACATTCTCAAACACTTAGACAAATATTTCACTCAAAATCAAGGGTCCCAAACTCATTTCAGATCTTAAGGAATTCACTCAAGTTTCAAGTTCTCAATCAGATCTTCATCAAAGAATTCTCCAAAGCTAAGGTATATGGGTTTCAACCATTGGGTCCTTTCACCCATGGTGCCCAACCTTCCTTTTTAGATAAATTGTATGTTTCTAAGTTGATTTACTTATGGGTCTTACTTATTATGAATTTGTCTATGAACTATGTTGGGGTTTCATAAAAGAGTAACTATTTAAGTATGTTTTGAGCTATAAATCTATGATCTATTTTAAGATTTAATGAAGGGTTTCAATGTATATTGCATGAGGGTATTACCAAGTGTTGGAGGGTTAATTTACTTCAAGTCTTCTTACATGAATACACTCTTGACTTGCATGATTATACACTAGAATTACACATTCGCCAAGTGTTTGATAAAATGTCCAATTTTTTATCTTGATCTATTGATGATCTATTGCATGACCTAAGACTTGAATGACTTTATGGTGGTGAAAGGAGTGTATATACGAGTTTTTATCATGGAAAGAATCTATAGTGTTGCAAGTGATACCAAAGATGAGGTGTATGTACATTATCCACCTTGTTGGGTGGTGGCAATCCCGTACTACCATAGATGAGGGGTATGTACCTCATCCACCTTGTCGGGTGGTTGCAATCCCGTAATACCATAGATGAGGGGTATGTACCTCATCCACCTTGCCAGGTGGTAGCAATCCCATACTACCATATATGAGACGTAAGTACCTTATCCACCTAGGTGGTGGCAATCCCATACTACAATAGATGAGGGGTATGTACCTCATCCACCTTCCAAGCGGGTGCATGCCATGGATTTCAAGTACTAAGTTGCTTGGTATATGATGATAGTCTCTTCCTACACATGTAATATGTTCCATATAAGTGTGTTTTACTTCAAGCATTGTTTATGTGTGCCAATGATGAGGATCAGAATGAGAATCTACCTCCTTTAGAGGACATTCCACAAACTCAGGACTTTAATTCCAATGCTTACTGGTGAAAATAGTACAGGTTGAATCTCATGGCTATGGAGGTAACTGGAGCTATTATGTGGCCACCACTACCAGTGGATACAAAGTTCATTATCTTTGGGTTACTTCAGATATTCTAGAACCATGGGCAATTTACGGGCTTACCATTAGAGGATCCACATAGCCACCTACATAATGTGGCATTTGTTTGTAAGTGTGTGATGGGAATAGAAACTGTATCTATGGATGCTGTAAGATTTCATGTCTTCCCATTGTCTCTTATGGGCAATGCTGCATTATGGCTATTTAAGCTCCCGCAGAGTTCAATCACCATCTGGGCAGACTTGCAGAAGACCTTTTTGGAGAGGTACTTCCCTCTATCAAAGAAGCTCAAACTGAAGGACCAGATCTACAACTTTGAGCAACTTCCTAGTGATTCGATAAGCACTACTTGGGTGTGGTTTACAAAGTTTTTGAGGAGCGTCCCTGACCACAAAATCATTGATTATGCCTTGGTGGAGATCTTCTGTCATGCCCTTGATAAGAATAGTCAAGACTTTGCTGACACTATCATGGGGGGTATGTTTGTAGATCAGCCATTTGAAAGGATTGTGGAGCGCATATAAAGGGTGGTCAAGACAAAACAAGCATGGGGGAAGCGGGATAGAGCTTCCACAAAGATTTCATGTGTAATCAGTGTGGGGCCTGAGCAAGCCATAATTAATGAAGAGATTATGCAGCAGCTTGCTCAGCTTCGCACAAGCATGGATGTGATGATAAAGTAGAACCAATAAAGAGTGAAAGCAGTGGTTCACCAACCTCCACGTCCACCATGTACTAGGAGCCATACTATGATGGGGATGCGTTTTTTGTTGCAGACCAAACGGGGGGTTTTCGGACTAACACCCAGGGGTCTAATCAGGACTATTGGCTCTAAGGTCAAGGAAACCAGGGTCAAAACTTTGGTAGAGATGGAGCTTACGAGGACAATCCCAGAGGATGTTATGATAGGAACAGAGGTCCAGATGCAGATTGGGGTCGCAGAGAAAGCTTTAGAAATGGTCCTTATGGGCCACCACACAATCGTGACACAGGTGCAGCCAATTCCAGAATTGAGGAGATGTTTGATCGCCTGTTGAAAAAGACTGAGATGCAGGATAAGACTTTAAGGGGTATGAAATCAGATATTTCAAGTATTAATCACAAAATTGAGTCTCAGTCTATGGATATTAAACAGATTGAACAATAGTTTGGTCAAGTAACGACTCAACTGAATCAGCTTCAAAGGGGTACACTGCTTAGAATATAGTGCTAAATCTAAAAAATGAAGGGCAATGTATGGCGATTACTACTAGGGGTGGCAAGAGCACAATTGGCCCTCCCATGTCAGTTGAAGTAGAAGATGTTCGTGAGGAGATGGTTGTGGCAAAAGATGCAGATACAAGAGATGATCGTGAAAAGGATGGGGTTAGTGAAGAAGCTGAAGCGTCATAAAGGTTTAAGCATGTCCCTAGGCCTCCCCTTCCCTTCCTTAGAGAATCAAAAAGAGGGAGAAGGAAGGCAAGTTCAAACACTTTCTCTCTATACTAAAGCCGCTCTCTATAAACATGCCTCTCATTGAGGCATTGGAGAAGACGTCAGGGTATATGAAGTATATGAAGGACTAGGTCACCAAAAAGTGCACTGTGAGTCAGGAGCTTTTCTTAAGAGCTTTAATATTGCAGTGCAATCACTATAATGTTCTTATCTCAGAAACATGAAGATCTAGGTGCTTTCACCAAACGCATCATTAGAGATGTAGAGTTTGTCAGGGCACTATATGACTTAGGTGGTAGTACCAATCTGATGCCCCCTGCAATCTACAAGAAGCTTGGATTAAGACCCTTTACTCCTACTAGCATATGGTTATTGATGGCGGAGCGCATGGTGAAGAAGCCTATGGGGATACATTTTGATGTGTTGGTAAAGGTTGAGAAATTCATATTTGATGTCGCCCAAGTTACACCTCCTTTTTAGAGGATAAAGTGGTCGCTTTCAAGAAATAGAACCTAACCAAGGTTAGGGTCGAACCTACAAGGAATACATAGACAAAAAGAATTCACGAATATACAATCCGAGTAGTTAACCGACTCCATTCTCCAAAGGGGGAGGTTTACAATAATCAATAAGAAAACTAAACTAACTAATTATCACAAGAGAAATCAATAATAAAAAGCAACTAGGGTACTATGTTCCCTATGATTCCCTAACTCAGTATCACCGAATAACCTTATTCTTATCTAGTGTATAGCATGCAGGACGGTAATTTAAGTTCACCAAGCCCTTTGGTCAAAGGTGAGAGGCTAATTTCACTATGCAACTTGGCCTATCTCCATAATACGCATAACTAACCATTACCTATTAGTCCAGTACAACCATTTCCTATTCATTACTACCTTGATCAAGTCAATAACACTAGCCATGTTCTAATGTTGGCCACCATTAGAAAATATGCATAATAAAGAGAGTTAATTAATAGATGCATATACACCTTCCAAGAATTGTGAATTATTCGTTTTTACCTTGTTAGTTCTTCATAGTTCCTACAACCCTAGTTGTGGATTTAGCTACTCATACTTTGTGTAGATGAAGAGATTATAAATTGTGAAGACATAATAAACACTTATACAATTGAATTATGATCAAGAAAATCCAATGTCAATGAAAATCACAAGCTTGAAGATTGAATTAAAGTTCTCGATTCTTATCAAAAAGGAATAATTGGAATAGACCGGACCAGCCTAAAAAAATGATACGGTCCCCCTCACAATTTTCTCTCTTATAGTATTGAGTTCTTTGAGCACAAAACCTAAAACTATTGAAAACTGACATGAACTAACCAGAACATTCAATAAAATAACCTAAAAAACTTATTTATAATAATTAAAAACAAATCATAAACAAATTAGGAAAACTGGTATGCAAGCTCCACGAAAGCACACTACGACTTGTAGTGTCTTCTATGGCTCATAGTCAGGGTCTCTTAATCAGCTACTGAAATTTTAGACTTCTCTTCTACGATACGCCTTTATGACTCGTAAAGTGGTTTACGATCGGTAAAGGGGATTTTGTCTGATGAATTTCCTGCAAGTCCACTTCTCTGATCTGTAGGGCACGAAAGGTCTTCTATGACTTATAAGCTACTCCAAGACTCATCTGCATATTCATAGAATTAGTTTTAGAAACTTGGCCCGTTGCTGGAATTCCTCACGGAACACCTTTACGACTTGTAGAATGCTCTATGACTCGTATAAGCTCTCATACAACAGCAAACACTAGCAACTTCTGCAATTCTTCCCAAAATCATGGACAACCTATAATCCTGCAAATCTAAACACAAAAACACATAAAAACAACTATTGCATTGAGAACACACGAAATCCTAAGTTTTAAGCATAAGAAGTGTTGTATTTTGGTAGTACATCAACACCCTTAAGTTAAAATTGTTTTATGTCCTCAAGTGATGGACTCAATCTATATAGACAATACAGTAACACATAGACCTCAACCCAATGGCATATACACATACTTCTTAGACTAAGATTCCCATACCAACTTTTCAAAACAAGATCAGATAGATATGTTGTAGACCAATGCAAACTGGTGCATGTGACAACACAACTATGACAAGTGAGGGATTATCAATAGTCAACAATCGCTGAACAAGTCAAATGCTAACAATGCAATGCAAGTGCCCTTATAGAAAGAAGTCTCATATCTAACACTCAATGATAGTTTCATGTTTAAAACTTGGAACTGTGCAAAAACACTCACTCTCACAAAAGATATTCATGCATAGTGACTAATATCACAGGCTTTCCCCTATACTCATGACTCAAACCTTCAACTAACTGGACCAGGATCATTCTAGGACTTTCTAAGCTTGTAACGTAGGCTCAGGGAGCTTTGGTATGATATTTTGGAAAAATAGTGACTAAAGGCCCTCCTTGAACTGCGTTTTCCTACACCTTTGCCTACCAACTTAGCTATTTTCACCTTATTCTCCCTTTTCCCACTTTCAAGCTTGTGTGGGTGCTTTCTCTTTTATTTTTTAGCTTTTTGCCTTGTTTTTCATTTTGCTTTTTAGCTTACATCTAAGGCATCATTCATTTTTCTTGCACCAGTACATGATTTTTCTTCTTTTTTCTTTGTATTCCTAACTCACCTTCCTCATTTTTGTGTTTTCCCTTACACTACCCTCAACATAGGTCATTGTTCTTAAATAGTCCACTTTAGCCTATGAATAACCAACCAAATTGATGATGCATCCCTGGTTCCAAATGTTTGAGCCTAACATGTACCTATTCTTTGAAAATACCTAATTAATTTAGCCTTGTCCAGTGAAAAATCCTAAAATTGACCCAGGTTTTTCCTTGAATATTATGTACCTTAACTGAGGAAAAAACCTAAGTTGAGGGTGGCTACCCAAAGTGTGAAACGCCCCAAAAATGTGCTTCAAAAATATCCATAAGCATAATTTTCATATATTTTAAAATTCATGAATGATATCAAAAATCTGACTTCATATTCTCGATTAGGGGATAAAATTAAGTGGGAAATGGGCATAACCCAGATTTCACAGGACCCATACCAAAAAATAATTTTTGTTAATTTTTTATTTCTAGTGGACATCCACGCCCAGGCCACGATGCGCTAGAGGTGCGGACTAGTATTAGAATGAAGTTCATGTCTTATCCGCGTCACGCTAAGGGCACAGACCAGTGTATTATTTTTCTTCATTTTTCTATTTTTGCCAAAGGCATTGGGGTCATAGCCCCATGCCCACTTATGCGTGAAAACACTTATACTTAACTATTTTTCAACTCTATATCACTTAAGACCCTCTCAAAAACCTCCCCAAGACTTAACCAAGTATCTTATTCAAATTTCAAGGATTTCAAGCGTAACTTTGGAACTCAAGGATTCTCTTTAAGCTCCGAGTTCTCTTCAAGATCATCTCAAGAAAACTCAAGTTTGAGGTATGTGGCTTTCATCTATTGGATCCTTTCACCCATGGATCCCAATCTTCCCTTTTTGAAAATTGCATGTTTCTAAGTTGAATTATCTATGAGTATCTCTTATTATGAATTATGAATATAAATTATGTTGGGGTTTTATGAAATGTTGATTGATTATGCATAACCATCTACTTCAAGCTTATACCATGAATTGATTTTTCTATTGAGACTATGCATGTTTTGAGCTATGAAACTATGATCTATTATGAGATTTGATGATGGATTTCAAGGTACCCAACATGAGGGTTTTATAATATGTTGGTGGGTTGATTTGAATTGAATTTTATCATATTCTTTCACTCTTGAATTGTATGATTTTGAACTAGTAATGAACCCACCAAGTGTTTGATCAAATGTCAAGTCAAGAATTCTCAAGTTATTGATGATCTATTACATGATTTACATGTCAAGTGACTATATGATGGTTAAGGGCTTTCAAGTATTTATCAAATTTTTGAAAGGTATCCATGATGTTACAAGTATCAAGTTAAGCCATATTTCAAGATTTTACCTCTTGTAAGCCATTCATGTTAAAGCAAGGGTTCATGTATGATTATGATCTACTTTTATGTTTCATATTAGGCTCACCATTAGAGGTCAATCATGTTTAAGAGCTACTCATGTCATGTCTCTATGTTTCTTACAAGTTATTGAAGTTATGATTATTTCAAGTATTCCATGGGATTAGACTTAGCACCGATAGATTGGATGTCGGCGTGAACTATCTTCAAGGGTCCATACTTCTTTCCTCAAACTATGCCAACATAGGATTATGCTTTACCCTTTCTATACTAGCGGATCCATTTAGTGCACTTTATCATGAAATATACCTTGAAATGGGACGGGTTCCCATAAGGGAGGTTACTTCTCCGAAATGGGATGGGCTCCCGTAAGGTGAAGTATGGTTTACCTTGGCAAGTAGACCATCTCTTTACATATGAGAGGTAATCATCAGGATTACAAGTTGTAGCTCGCTTGGTCTTACTTTTGTCGATTAGAGTCTCTTCCCACACATGTATTATGTTTTATGCAAGTTGAATGATTTAAAAGCATGGGACTGCTTCAATTCTCCCCCTCCAGCCATATCCGGAACAAGCATCCTGGCTATATGTTTGCATAGCTCTAACTTCT
>JAABOM020000110.1:13043579-13113960 GCA_011800125.2 Solanum clarkiae | reverse complement strand
ATCATAAGAGCCTTCAATATGTCTTCACTCAAAAAGATCTCAACTTGAGACAAAGAAGGTGGCTAGAACTTCTCAAAAATTATGACATGAGTGTGCATTATTATCTGGGTAAGGAAAATGTGGTGGAGGATGCTTTGAGTCAGTATCCATGGGTAACCTAGCTAATGTTGATGGTGGTTATAGGGAAATGACTAGAGAGGTGCATAGATTAGCTAGATTGGGGGTTAGGTTGGAGGAGGTTGGTGATGATGGTGTTGTGGTCATTGATGGGTCTAAGTCTTCCTTGGTTGATGAGGTGATAGCAAAACAAGATTCTAACTCCTCCTTGCTTGAATTGAAGGCCTTGGTGAAAGAGGGAGAAATAGATGTTTTCTCCCGAGGAGGAGATGGTGCCCTTAGGTTCCAAGGTAGGTTGTATGTATCTTGTATTGATAGTTTGAGGGAGAAAATTCTTGATGAGGCCCATAATTCTCCTTATTCTATCCACCTCAGTTCCACCAAAATATATAGAGACTTGAGGGATGTGTATTGGTGGGGAGGCATGAAGAGGGATATTGCCAAATTAGTTTCCGGCTTCCATAGTTGTCAACAAATTAAAATCGAACATCAAAGGCCGGGTGGCCTAACCCAAGACATAGAGATTCCCACTTGGACGTTGGAGGTGATTAATATGGATTTTTTGGTTGGGTTTCCTAAGCCTAGGAAAGGGTTTTGATTCCATTAGGGTGGTGGTTGATAGAATGATGAAATGAGCTCACTTTCTACTAGTTAAGACCACATATGGGGATGAAGAGTATGCACAGTTATACATCCATGGGTTAGTGAGGTTGCATGGGGTTCCTTTGTCAATCATATCGGATCGTGGTTCACAATTCACTTCACACTTTTGGAGGTCTTTTCAAAGGGGTCTTGGTAGAAAAGTTCACCTTAGTACGGCCTTCCACCCTCAAACGGATGGCCAAGATGAAAGGACCATTCAAACTCTTGAGGATATGCTTAGGCTTGTGTATTAGAGTTGAGGGGTAGTCGGGATGACCATCTTCCTTTGATTGAGTTTTCCTACAATAATAGCTATCACTCTAGTACCCGTATTACTCCTTTTTAGGCTCTTTATTGGAGATGTTGTAGATCACCAGTTGGTTGGTTTGAGATTAGAGAGGTGGATTTATTGGGACCGGATCTGGTTATGGGGGATCTTGAGAAGATTAGGATGATTAAGGAAAGGTTAAGAACAACCCAAAGTCATCAAAAGTCTTATGCCAATGTGAGAAGTGTGAGAAGAAGAGACCTTAAATTCAAAGTGGGTGATTGGGTTTACTTGAAGGTTTCTCCAATGAAAGGTGTGGTCCATTTTGGCAAAAAAGAGATGTTGAGTCCAAGATATGTTGGTCCTTATGAGGTCTTGAAGAGGGTTGGCAAGATAGCTTATGAATTGAAGTTGCCTAGTGAAAAGAATTTGGTTCATCCGGTGTTCCATGTCTCAATGTTGAGGAAATGTACTGGTGATCGTAATGCTATTGTGCCTCTTGATGTTGTGGGTGTTGTTGCGAATAATTTTACTTATGAGGAGGTTTCATTTTAGATCCTATATAGGCAAGTGAAGAGATTAAGGAATAAGGAGGTAGCATCTGTTAAAGTCCTTTAAAAGAACCAACAAATCGAAAGTGCTACTTGGGAGGCCGAAGCTGACATGCAGAAATAGTATCTTTATCTTTTCCACTCTACTCAGACCTAAGGTACTAATTCTAAGTCCCCTATGTGATTTCAAGTCTTATGTTTCAGCCTCTATGTCATTCATATAGATTCATGTTTAAGTTGACAAGTCATGATGATTTTACACTCATGTTGAGATTTTGAAAATGGTGTTTTAAAATATAGTGTTGCATTTTAGTTGGGGCTGATTTCTTTATGATCATTCTTGTCTTGCACGTCTCTTTTTGTTCGGGAACGAAAGTTTCCAAGGGGGAGAGATTGAAGCGATCTCGAAAAGTGCCCAAAAACGTGCCTCTAAATGCTCAGAATTTTAAATTCCATATATATCAAAATCCATTTGTTATTTCAAAAATTCGACTTCATATTCGTTATCGGGGGGTTAAAATTAGGTGAAAAAGGGTCTAACCCCAATTTAAGAGTGAAAAATTAACAATTATAATTTTCAAAAGTACAATTTCCAGAGAGCATGCGATGTGCACAATACTTTTTTTTGGACTATTTTTCTTAGTTTGTACAAAATTTTCTTAGTGTTGGGCCCAAGTTTTCTTACACATGTCTTTACCTATACTTAGCCAAATTTCACCCTCATATCATCCTAACCATTTCCTAATACTCAAATATTTAGTCATATTTTCACTCGCCAAACTAAAGTCCCAAACCCTCATCCTAAGCTAAGGTTCTCCTTCAAGGTTCTTCTTCAAGCTTCAAGTCCATCTCCAGTCTTCACCAGGTTCATCTCTAAGCTAACATATATAGGTTTTTTTCATGGATTCCTTTCACCTGTGATACCCAAACCTCCTTTTACTCAAATTGTATGATTTAAAGTTGATTTACCAATGGGTCTTGACTATTATGAAATTCATTGCACAATATGTTAAGGCTATGTACAGTTATGACTGTTTTGTTATGTTTTGAGTGATAAATCTTTGCTCTACTGTAATATTAGATGAGGGTTTTTGAGGTATATTTCTAGAGGGTATTGTAAGGTGTTGATTGATGGTTTTACAATAGATTTTCTTGCATGATTTAATCTCTATATATCATGGTTTTGTACTAGCATTACACACGCTTTAAGTGTTTGATAAAATGTCCGGATGTGGTTCCTTGAGTAGTTGAAGATCCAAAGCATGAGATATGATATGATTGACTATATGATGATGAAATCATCTTATGTGTATGATATATTCTATATAAAATATTGTATTAGACCATGCCTGATCCGGGTCACCTAGTTGAGGGGTCAACATCTCAACCAATAGGGTGATGGTTGCTATAATCACTAACCTTGTTGAGGGGTTTGTACCTCACACACTAAGGTGATGGGTGCTATCATCACTAAACTTGATGAGGAATTTGTACCTCACACACTAGGGTGATTGGTGCTATCATCACTAACCTTGATGAGGGTTTTCTACCTCACACACTAGGGTGATGGGTGCTATCATCACTAACCTTGATGAGGGGTTTGTACCTCACACACTAGGGTTATGGGTGCTGTCATCACTAACCTACCAAAGTGTTTGTACATTGGAAATCTATCTTGGTCTCTTCTACACATATGATATTCTATATGAGCACGAATTACTTAAGCATATTTTACTTATGCATTGATCATGCATGTCATATTGTTATAAGTATGCCTATTGCCTATTGTTATTCATTTTGGTTATGATGCTCAATTCTTGTTTATGTTGCATCCTACATACTTAATACATTCAAAGGTACTAACGTATGCTCTATGCCTACATGATGTCACCATGTAGAACCGGTGCCAAGTTGATCATCCTCCCCCTCCACGTGGCTAGTTCGGTGCTATTCAAGTTAGTTGGTAAGTCCTCCAATTCGGGGACTTTAGTCTATGTTATCCTATTATATATTGAGACATTCTTCTTTATTGTCTACTTTGACTATGAGGGTGAGCCCCATTACTTTGTCTTGTCCTCCACTCTTATCTATGTATAGAGGTGTTTATTCGACATGTTATGTATCTATGCTAACAACCTTGACTCTGTTGTTTTTGATGTCTATGATATGAACTTGTCTCTTGTCTCTTGATTATGATGTTGTGCAAGCTTTTCCCTAGTCCCGTTGCCCCTATTCTTATTCTTCTATGTTGTATCTATTGTTTCCACGACGAAGGATGTGTAATGATGTTCTAAGACGCTTGCTTGGGGTCCCTTTGGGTTCCCCTTGCGTCGTGTCACGTCTAGGCCCTAGGCTTGGATCGTGACAAATACAAATTATTAAAGTCTCATATTAAAATTCTCAATAGTCTAATCTTCACAATGTGTAAGGCTCAAGTCATCAATATATATTACAACCTTTCAATAATTCAATCTCAACCATATATAAGATTCAAATCATTCAATACATCAAACTTAGCACATAAGTCAACTTCAAGAATGAAATGCTGTGAAATGGAATGAATACTATGAAGTATAAGCAATGTAATGCAATGCCAAGTAAGCAATGATGCATGTCTGTCCTAAGATACACATCTGCTGGTATAATCAGACCATAACAAATGGGGGCCACACATGGGCCCTTTATCCGTCAAAACTATTTTTCTTCGACATTTAACTGTCACATCTAGCTGGAATCATTTTTCTTCAAATTTTCTTTTCTTTTTTTAGCGCGAACCATTTTTCTTTGACTTTTCATCACACATAGGACATCAATCATAAATATATATCATAGTATCTCAAGTATCATATTCATATTCCTGTGTGCATACAAGGTGTCGACATATATCATTTGTTCATAATCACATACTCAATCTCATTATCAAATAGATATAACTATTTTCCTTCGGCTTTGCAATATCAATGGAACATTAACTAATTCATGTCATCATGATACAATAATCACTTTCACAAGAATAAAAATCAGTAGGATATCCATATTACATCATTTATTCAAAATCATCAATCAATTTTATTGTTCTTTCAACACTTGAGTCATCATCAACACATTACATAATAACCATATCATAACATAGTTCAAATATTTCAAATACTTCTTACCATAATCACTTACGACAATTCATCATTTAGGTCATCATTTCACAAAAATTTAGTTTTACAATTCAAACAATACCTTAACATAAGTATTTAGCTCAACATTTCACATAAAATAATTCAATAGACAAATCAATGTAACATGATTCAAAGTTCAATAACTAGAACATCATGAGTACTTTTACATCATCAACAATGGCATCACAAGGCCATTTCACAATATCAACTCATGATTCTAGGTAAACAATAATCGACATAAATTCATGATTTAAGTCATACATATCGCCATTTCCACATTCCTATTATCTATATCATATCTACTAGAATAATTCAGTAATCCTTTCTATTAAAAGGAAATACTAAGTTCAATAGACTCAACAAGGGCTACAATCCACTTATCTTAATTTAGCCAATCAATTATTCCAAAGACAAGCCTTCCCCTTTGTAATCGAATCCAAATCACCACAACCGAATTGGAAATGAATTCACAATCACAATACGAAACTAAAAACATCAAAATTATATAATATGAGAAAAAAGGCAAAATCATCCAAAAATCTACTATATGAAATTAATGACAAAATCTGAAAGTTTTTAGATGAAAAAATTCCTCTCATGATGAGGAAATCACCAGTGAAAACCTATTTGGAAATGGGATCGAAATGAGCTCAATATCTTAAAAATTTCAAAGTTCATGAAAATTCCAAAATTTCTCAATTAAATCTTCAAATTTTGAAGTTAAAATCAAGGAGTGATGGATAATGTTAAGGGAAGTGAAAATTCAATCAAAAGCCTTTGAAAAATCAATCACAAGTAATCCCACCTGAGCTCCCAAAGTTTGAAAATGGAGAAAATGTTCAAAATGGGAGTGCAGGGATCAGAAAATCCCCCCTCCGATGTGGCTAAAGCAACATAATTGTCACAAAAGCAACACCCAAACAATAATATCAAACTTCACTACAACAACAAAGAAGCCACTATAGTGGCTTTGCTATTGTGGTCAGTCAGTCGCTATAACAACTTTGCTATTGCAAAGACCACTTCACTATAGTGACGTTGCAAAAAGGGCTAGGCCCATCGATATAGCGAGGCCTGCACCAGAGAATAGAAAAACTCATCTTCAATAATTCACTGCACCAGAGAATAGAAAAACTCATCTTCAATAATTCAAGAATCAAAATCAACCCTCAAAATTTATTTGGAATATACAAGCCATATATGTAACTTCACTAAATTCGACGTTTCAGACTCAATGAAATCATCAAAAATTGAATGTGAGGCCTCATTGACCCAAAACCCAATTAGATGCCTTAATTCTAACTTAGGCTACTTGAAACATAAAAACAACATTGGGGAACTAATAAATTGTGGCACAACTGCTTATAACACTACAATCACCTGCCAATACCATTAAAACAATCAAAATATTAATCCGGCACCAGAGCTCAAAACATTAACCAAAATCAAGCCAAATTCAAACGTTAACACAATTTCAAATTCTGGACCTAAAATGTACATAATAACACCAAACCTTATTACAAAACCTCTCCTAGACCAATTTTCATGTTCTGAAACTTATAACATTGACGAAATTCCATTCGGACATTCGAATCACCGAATGACTCAAAATTTCAAAATCAGACAATTCAAACCTTAAGAATCCAATCTTTGACAAAAAAATAAACTTTACACAAAATTTTCAAAAACCAACTTTTAGTGCTAATCCAACGTGAATCTAGGCAGCTAACGAGTAGGCAAAATACTAATTTTGTCAAAAAAAATAAAAAATGACCTTCAGGGTCATTATGTCATCCACAATTAAAAACTATATTCGTCCTCAAGCACAAAGTAAGGAATGTACCTAAAGACTCAAAGACATAAGGATAATGGGTCTACACGCTAGATTCCTCTTCCAAGTAGACTCTCTCTAGGTTCGATATCTTTACTGAACCTTTATCGAAGCAATCTCTCCTAAGATTTCAAGCTTGCCATTCTAGAATAGCCACTAACTCCTTCCGCATAAGTAAAGCCTGACCCAACTTGATCAAATCACTAGATATCACATGAGCCTTATCACCGTAAAATAAAAATGTGGAACACCAGATGTATTGAAGATAAACTTGATAGCAAGGAAAATTTGTAAGTCACCTCAAGTATTCTCTCTAGAATCTCAAACCTCATGACACCTTTCATGGGTGAAATCATCAATCAAACTTAGTCACCCTCCATAAACTCTAAGGTCGAACATACCTATCAGCGTAACTCTTTTGGTGACTCTAGGCTTTTAGTAGGTGACTATGAATCAAATAAACCTACTCTATAACATCTCTAAAAAAGTCTGTGTCAAGGCTATCCACTGTATCAGAATCATACCAATCTATGGGTGATCTACATCTTAGGCCACACATGTTACGACCTAATCCTAGGGCCTAGACGTGAAACGTAGCAAGGGGAATCCATAGGGATCCTAAGCAAGCCTCTTAGAACATCATAACACATTCTTGGTCGCGAAAGCAATAGAAACAACATAAAAGAGTAAGAATAGAGGGCAACGGGACTAAGGGAAAAACTTGCACAACATCATAATAAAGAGACAAGAATTTAGGATTTTCGATATGACGCATAAATTTTGAGATATATGAAAATTAGGAATTTAGGCACTTCCGAGGAACATTTTCAAGCACTTTTTGGGGTCGTTTCAATATTTTTCCCTTGGGAACATTCTTCCCCAAATGTCAAAGAACGTATATAAGAGAAATAAGCAAGATAATTTCACTCACATAAGAATGCAAAAATGCACATAAACCTCATTTCAAAAATAAGTGTCAAAATTACCATGAACGTGTCAACATAAACATGAATGCATGCCAATGACATAAGAGATAAAACATAAGACTTGTAATCAGATAGGGGACTCAGAATTAGTACCTTAGGCTCAAGTAGAATCGAAGAGTCAGGGATATCACTTTTGCATGTCTGTTTCGGCCTCTCATGTAGCATTTTCGACTTATTGATTCCTCTAAAGGACCTTAATGGAAGCCACATCCTTGTTCCTCAACCTCTGCACTTGTCTATCCAAGATCTCTATTGAGACCTCTTCATAAGCCAAGTTGTCTTCAACAACACCTACAACATCCAATAAGACAATAACATTCGTGCACCCACACACTTCCTCAACATAGATACATGGAATACCGGATGGACCAAGTCCATTTCACAAGGCAACTCCAACTCATAGGCTACCTTACCAATCCTCCTCGGCATCCTATGAGGACCCGCATATCTCGGACTCAATTTACCCTGTTTACCAAAATGAACCACACCCTTCATGGGTGATACCTTCAAATAGACCTAATCACCAACCTTAAATTCAAGGTCCCTTCTCCTCACATTGGCATAGGACTTTTGACGACTTTGGGCTATTTTCAACCTTTTCGTAATTAACCTTACCTTTATTATAGCCTCCATGACCAAATTCGGACCTAATAATGCCATTTCCCCTACCTCAAACCATCCAACCGAGGACCTACGACATCTACCATAGAGTGTCTCAAAAGGTGCCATACTAATGCTAGAATTATAGCTATTATTATAAGAAAACTTAATCAATGGAAGATGATAATCCCAACTACCCTTAAGCTCTAATACACAAGCTCTAAGCATATTCTCAAGATTTTGAATAGTTTTTTCAGCTTGGCCATAAGATGAAAGGCCGTACTAAGCTTTACCTTGGTACCAAGACCTCTTTGGAAGGACCTCCAAAAGTGTGAAGTGAATTGAGCACCATGATCCAATATGATAGACAAGGGAAACCCACGCAATCTAGCTAACTCATGAATGTACAACTTAGCATAATCTTCAGCACCATATGTAGTCTTAACCGGTAGGAACTGAGTCGACTTTGTCATTTTATCAACCACAACCCATATAGAATCAAAACCCTTTCTAGTCTTAGGCAACCCAACCACAAAATCCATGTTAATTTCCTCCCATTTCCAAGTAGGAACCTCTATATGTTGGGTTAGTCCACCTGACCTCTGATGCTCGGCTTTGACTTGTTGGCAATTATGGCAAACAAACACAAACTTAGCAATGTCTCTCTTCATACCACCCCACCAAAACACTTTCCTCAAATCTCTATACATTTTTGTAGAACCGGGGTGAGTAGAATAGGACGAATTATGAGCCTCATCTAAAATCTTCTCTCTCAAGTCACAAACACTAGGCACTCACAACCTACCTTGGTACCTAAGAGCAACATCTCCCCCTTGGTAGAAAACCTCACCTTGCCATCTCTCACCAAGCCCTTCAATTCTTACAAGGAGGGGTCAAGATCTTGCTTAGCTTTTACCTCATCAACCAAGGAAGATTTTGAACCATCAATAACCACAATCCCACCATCATCAACCTCTTCTAACCTAACCCCCAATATAGCCAACTGATGAACCTCTCTAGACACCTCTTTGTCCCCATCATCAACATGAGCAAGGCTACGCATAGACACACTACTCAAAGCATCGACCACAACATTAGCCTTATCGGGGTGATAATGCACACTCATATAATAGTCCTTAAGAAGCTCTGACCACCTTTGTGCCTCAAGTTAAGATCTTTTTGGGTGAAAACGTATTGGAGACTCTTATGATTCTTGAACACATCGACATGCACCCCATACAAATAATGACGTCAATTTTTGAAAGCAAATACCATGGCGGTCAATTCAAGATTGTGGGTAGGATAATTCTTTTCATGCACCTTGAGTTGTCTAGAGGCATAATCTATAACCTTACCATTTTGCATCAAAGTACAACCCAAACCAACTCAGGAGGCATGAATACACAACAAACGCTTCTAACCCCTCCGATATAGACAAGATTGGAGCGAAGACAAGCTTATCCTTGAAAGTTTGGAAACTCTTTTCACACTCGTTGGTCCACACAAATTTAGCCTTTTTTGGGTTAACTTAGTCATAGGAGAAGCAATAGATGAGAACCCATTCACAAACCTCCGATAGTAACCCACGAAACCCAAGAAGCTCATAATGTCCGATGGAGACAAAGGTGTAGGCCGATTTCTAATCACTTATGTCTTTTTAGGGTCCACCTTAATACCAACCCCTGACACCACGTGACCTAGAAATGCAACTTATTTCAACAAAAATTCACATTTCTCAAACTTAGCATACAACGTCTCTTCCCTAATCTTTGTAATACCACCCTCAAATAACTCAGATGCTCCTCTCACCATGAGAATAGATCAAAATATCATCAATGAAATCCACCACAAACAAATCAAGGTAGGGTTTAAAGACCCTAGTCATAAGATCCATGGAGATAGCCAGTGCATTGGTCAACCCAAAAGATATAACCACAAATTCATAATGCCCATATCTAGTCCGGAAGGCCATCTTAGGAATGTAACACTCTCTCACCTTCACTTGATGATACCCGGACCGAAGATCAATCTTAGAGAAGGGACTAGCCCCTTCAAGTTAGTCAAATAAATCATCAATCCTTGGTAGAAGATACTTATTCTTTATAGTGACCCTATTAAGTTGCTGGTAGTCAATGCACATTCTAAGAGTACCATCCTTCTTCTTCACAAACAACACCGGTTACCCCAAGGTGATTGGCTAGGCCTAGTAAAACCCTTCTCCATCAAGTCCCTCAATTGCTCCTTCAAATTCTTGAACTCCTCCAATACCATACAGTAAGGGGGAATACAAATGGTTTGAGTATCAGAAAGGAGATCTATGCCAAAATGTATTTTCCTCTTAGGAGGAATACCGGGAAGCTCACTACGGAAGACATCTAAAAACTCATTAACCACCGGAACCGACTCTATGGGATGGACTTTAGACTCCACGGGATGGACTTTGGACTCCACATCCCTAACCCTTACAAGATGATAGAAACACCCCTTAGATATCAACCTTTGGGGTTTAATGCAAGAGATAAACCTACCCTTGACCACCACATAATGACTCTCCCACTCAAGGACAGGTTCATTTGGGAATTGGAATTTGACCTTATGGGTTCTACAATCAATAGAGGCATAATATGCATACAACCAATCCATCCCGAGAATGACATCAAAATCCATCATATCCAACTTAACAAGATCACAAGGCAATATTTAATGCAAAATGCAAACGAGACAATTTCTATAGACCTTTCTAGCAATAAGAAATGCACCAAAGGGAGTAGACACCTCATAAGACACATAATAATTCAGATTCAATATGAAACTTTTTAGCAACAAAAGGGATAATAAAAGAAATAGTGGCACCCGAGTCTATCAAGGCATATAAATCAAAATTAAAGACTTTAAACATACCAGTGATGACATCGGGCACCTCATTTACCCTTTGCCTCCCTTGAAGAACATAAAATCGACTGTGCCTTGGGGCACCACCTTGTTGGCTTCCTCTCTCCAAAGGAATCACATTTGCACCACGGCCTTGTAGAGAACATCCTTATCCTTGTTCCAGCTACATGGGAAATCAATCATCTTGTGGCTTACTTCTCCACAACCAAAATAAGCATTGGTATCCCTCAAGCATGGGCCACCATGACCGTTACCACATTTTGGACACATAGCATTAGACACCACACCACCATCACCTTGTGCCCTTGGGTAGTCATTAGCAAACCTTCTATTAGGAGCATGTGAGGACCCTAAGCCTTGATGAAACTATCCATCTTTGGGACATTGGAACCTACCCTCAAAATGGGGTCTCTTGGACTCATTACCTCTCCTTTTCTTCAACTTCTCACCCTCCAATTGTTTGGCATAGGCCAAAAGATTGGACAATTCCATGTCACTAATCAACATAGAGGCACGACGCTCCTCATTGACTAAATTAGATACACCCATCAAAAACTTGTTCATCCTAGACCTCGGGTTAGCAACTAAGTGTGGAGCATATTTAGAGAGTTGGTTGATCATGAGGGCATACTACCTCACACTCATAGATCCTTGCTTCAAATTTATGAACTCCATTATTTTGGCCTCCCTAAGCTCAAGAAGGAAGAACTGGTTGAGAAATACTGCCTTAAACTCCTCCCATAAAACCACATTGTCCTTCCCCTTCTCCTCCTTCCATTGAGTATACCATATTTGAGCCACCCCCTTGAGTTGGTAAGCCGCCAACACCGCCTTCTCCACTGACCTAACACCCATAATAGCCAACACATTGTGCACCTCATCAATAAATTCTTGAGGGTCCTCAAAAAATTTAGATGCATGGAACTCTGGTAGGTTCATCCTCATAAAGTCCCAAACCCGAGATTTCGGAGTAGGAGCATGAGGGGCTGGGGCCCCTTGATTGACTTGATTAGCCATGGCTTGAGTTAGCATAGTGAGAGAATCCCGGAGCTCTCCATGAGTTAGTTATTCCTCGGGTATGCAGACTCTTCTTCTGTCACGACCCAAACCTAGGGCCTAGACGTTACATGGCACAACTTGAACCCAAAGGGACCCCAAGCAAGCCTCGTAAAGCATCATTACACATCCTTGGTTGCGGAAACAATAAATCAAGCATCAAAGATAAAAGAATGGGGAAAACGGAGCTAAGGGAAAAGCTTTCACAATATCTTGGTCAAAAGACAAGAGTTAAACTCATAGCATAGATGCTTAACATGTCTAATAAACACCTCTAATACATAGATAAGAGCGGGGGCCACGACAAAGTAACAGGGCTCACCCTCATAGTCAAAATAAGCAATAAAGAAGAATGTCTCAATACATAATAGAAGAAACATAGAGTAGGTGCTCGAAGTTGAGGACTCACCGACAAGCTTAAATTGTACCGAACTAGCCACGTGGAGGAAGATGATCAACTCGGGCACCCATTCTCATATAATGACATCATATAGGCGTAGAGTATGCGTTAGTACGTTTGAGTGTACTAAGTATGTAGGATGCAATGAAACAATAGATAGACATCATAATCAAAATGCACAATATTAAGCAATAGGCATAATATACAATATGACACGTATGATCAATGCTTAAGTAAAACATGCTTAAGTACCTCATGCCCATATAGGCTAACATATGTGTTGAGGAGACCAAGCTAGCTATTCAAGGTATAAACCCTTTGGTGGTTGTGTGGTATAAACCCCTCACATGGTTGATGGTAATCACACCTTACAAACACGGTGAAAAAGTTAAAACCTCTCACATGGTTAATGAGTATAAACCCCCAATATGGTTACCCTGGCTCTTGGCCCCGGATGGGGTATGGTCTAATGCAACACTTTATATAGAGTATATCATATACATAAGCTCATTTCATCATCAAATATTCATTCATATCATATCTCATACTTTGGACCTTAACCTCCTTAAGAAACCACATCCGGACATTTTATCAAACACTCAGAGGATGTAAAATTATTCCATCAATCTCGGATGAAGCCAAAAATTCACTATTTTTTGGCTTTGGGTATAATGGAATAAAGCAAAATGACTCTTTAAACTGTCTGCACTTCTTTCAATTGTGAAGTAGCAGTTAGTCAATGAAACTCTCGACGCTCATCATGGGTCATCAGGAAATAGTCACGCTATGTTTTTAAACATAAGGGTCAGGCTGCGTACATCCGACCCCCCTTACCCCGCAATGGGCGGGAGCCTTTGAGGCATTGGGGTAATGTTGTTGTTGTTGTTGTTGTTAGAGGATGTGAAATGGTAGTATAAAATCATGCAATTTAAAGATGAAATCATGCAATAAAATCCATTGTAAACTCTTCAATCTACACCTTGCAACACCCTCAATACATATACATCAAAACCCCTTATTAAGTCTTACAATAGATCCAACATTTATAGCTTAAAAAATAGCAAAACAGTCACAACTTTACATAGTTTTGATATAATGTGCAGTGAATTTCATGATGTGCTAGATCCATTTGTAAATCAACTTTAAATCATGCAATTTATGTAAAAGGGGGCTTGGGTATCATGGGTGAAAGGAACCTATGAAAGAAACCCACATACCTTAGCTTGGAGATTAACTTGGTCAAGATTGGAGATGGAGACTTGAAGCTTGAAGAAGAACCTTGAAGGAGAACCTTAGCTTAGCATGAGGGTTTGGAACTTGAGTTTGGGGAGTAAATATATGACTAAGTGTTTGAGTAAGTATTGAGAAATGTTTAGGGTGATATGATGGTGAAATTGACTAAGTATAAGTTAAAACACTTATGGGAACTTTTAGGCCCAAGACTTAAAGTCTTGGACCAAAGGTGAAAAACAGTGTCCAAAATAACACATGGGCGCATCGTGGAGGCGACACAAAAACCCTACTGGAATTTGCATTCTTGAAATTTCGTAATTGCTAAATCTTTGCTCTTAAATCGGGGTTAGATCCTTCTTCCCTAATTTGGATCCCCTGAACAAGAATTTGGAGTCGGATTTTTAAAATAACGAATAGATTTTGAGATATTTGAAAATTAAAATTCTAGGTATTCCAAGGCACATTTTTAGGAACTTTTTGGGGTCGTAATCTCTCCCCCTTAGGAATATTCATCCCCGAATATAAAAGAGACGTATAAGACAAGAGTGATCATCAACAAATCAGCCCCAACAAGAATGCAACATAATATGTAAAACACCATATTTAAATTCTCAACATAAGTGTAAAATCATCATAAGTATACCAACTTAAACATGAATACACATGAATGACTTAGGAGCTGAAATATGAGACTTGAAATCGCATAGGGGACATAGGATTAGTACCTTAGGCTTGAGTGGAGTGGAAAAGATAAGGCTACCGCTTTTGCATGTCCGCTTCAGCCTCTCATGTAGCAGTTTCAACTTGTTGGTTCCTCCAAAGGACCTTAACGGATACCACCTCTTTGTTTCTCAATCTCTTTACTTGTCTATCCAAGTTCTGAACCAGAAACTCTTCACAAGTCAAGTTATCCTCAACAACCCAAACATCGAGAGGCACAATGGCATCAGGATCACCAATACATTTTCTCAACATAGAGACTTGGAACACCGGGTGAACCAAATTCATTTCTCTAGGCAACTTTAACTTAAAATCTACCTTGCCAACCGTCTCTATCACCTCATAAGGACCAACATACCTTGGACTCAGCTTCCACTTTTTACTAAAACGGACCACACCTTTCATTGGAGAAACCTTTCAAATAGACCGAATCACCCACTTGGAATTATATATCTTTGCTTTTTACATCGGCATAAGATTTTTGATGACTTTGGGCTGTCCTCAACCTTTCCCTAATCATATTAACCTTCTCAAGAGCCTCCACAATCAGATCCAGCCCCAATAAAGCCACCTCTCTAACCTCAAACCAACCCACCAGTGATCTACCGATAGTAGAGTGATAACTGTTGTTGTAGGCAAACTCAATTAATGAAAGGTGATCATCCCAACTACCTTTAACCACTAGGACACAAGCCATAAACATATCCTTAAGTGTTTGAATGGTTCTTTCATCTTGGCCATCCGTTTGAGGGTGGAAGGTCGTATTAAGGTGAACTTTGGTACCAAGACCCCTTTGGAAAGACCTCCAAAAGTGTGAAGTGAATTGTACACCACGATCTGATATGATGGTTAAAAGAACCTTATGCAACCTCACTAAATCATGGATGTACAACCTTGCATACTCTTCTTCCCACTATGTAGTTTTAACCAGTAGAAAGTGAGTCAATTTTGTCATCCTATCAACCACCACCCAAATGGAATCAAAACCTTTTCTAGTCTTAGGCAACCTAACCACAAAATCCATATTAATCACCTCCCACTTCCAAGTGGGAATATCTATATCTTGGGTTAGTCCATCAGACCTTTGATGTTCGTCTTTGACTTGTTGACAACTATGGCAACTGAAAACAAATTTAGCAATGTCTCCCTTCATGCCTCCCCACTAATACACATCCCTCAAGTCTCTATACATTTTGGTGGAACCGGGATGAATAGAATAAGAAGAATTATGGGCCTTATCAAGGATCTTCTCCCTCAAACCATTAACACAAGGCACACACAACCTCTCTTGGTACCTAAGGGCACCATCTCTCCCTTGGGAGAAAACCTCTACTTTTCCCTCTTTCACCAAGGCCTTCAATTCAAGCAAGGAAGCGTTAGGATCTTGTTTTGCTATCACCTCATCAGTCAAAGAAGACTTAGACCCATCAATAACCACAATACCATCCCACCAATCTCTTACAACCTAACCCCCTAATCTAGCCAATCTAAGCACCTCCCTAGCTATCTCCCTATCACCACCATCCACATAAGCTAGGCTACCCATGGACACCCAACTCAAAGCATCCGTCACCACATTTACCTTACCTGGATGATAATACATACTCATGTCATAATCTTTGAGAAGTTCTAGCCACCTTCTTTGTCTCAAATTAAGATCTTTTTGAGTGAAGACATACTGGAAGCTCTTATGGTCGATGAGTACGTCCACATGCACCCCATACAAATAATGATGCCAAATCTTTAATCTAAACACCACGGCAGGTAACTCTAGATCATGGGTAGGGTAGTTCCTTTCATGCACTTTGAGTTGTCTAGAAGCATAAGTTATGACCTTACCTTTTTGCATAAGCACACAACCCAACCCAACTCTAGCTGCAGCATCAGAACCCTCAAGCCCATCTGGTAGTGACAATATAGGAGCAGATACAAGCCTATCCTTCGATGTTTTGAATCTCCTCTTACATTTGTTGGTCCACTCAAACTTGACTTTCTTTCGAGTCAATTTTTTCATTGGAGAAGCAATGGAGGAGAACCCATCCACAAATTCTCTATAGTAACCTGCAAGACCTAAAAAGCTTCTAATATCCGACGGGGTTAATGGTCTAGGCCAATTCCTAATTACATCAATTTTCTTAGGATCTACTTTTATACCATCCCCTGACACCACGTGACCTAATGGTGCAACCTCCTTCAACCAAAATTCACATTTATCATATTTAACATACAATCTTTCCTCCCTCAACCTTTACAACACAACCATTAAATGATCTATATGCTCCATACTATGAGAGTAGATCAAAATATCATCAATGAATACCACAACAAAGGAATAAAGGTAAGGTTTGAAGACCCTATTCATCATGTCCATGAAGATGGCTGGATCATTAGTCAACCCAAAAGACATTACAACAAACATATAACGCCAATATTTAGTCCAGAAGGCTGTCTTGGGGATATCACACTCCTTCACTCCCTTACCCTTACTTGATGGTACCCGGACCGAAGGTCAATCTTAGAGAAAACGCTATCCCCTTGCTATTGGTCAAACAAATTATCAATTCTTGTAAGAGGAAATCTATTCTTTATAGTGACCCTATTGAGTTTTTGGTAGTCAATGCACATTCTAAGTGACCCATCTTTCTTCTTTACAAACAACACCGGTGCACCCCAAGGTGATTGACTTAGTCTAATAAATCTATTCTCCCACAAATCTTTCAATTGTTCCTTTAACTCCCTCAACTCCGCCCAGGCCATACGGCAAGGGAGAATGGAGATAGGTTGAGTATTGGGAAGGAGATCTATACCAAAATCTATCTCCTTTTCAGGAGGGATACCGGGAAGGTTATTTGGGAAGACGTCAAGAAATTCATTTACAACAGGAAACGACTCTATGGAAGGGACTTTGGACTCCACATCTTTAATCCTCACAATATAATACAAACACCGCCTAGAAATCAACTTATGGAC
This sequence comes from Solanum clarkiae, assembly GCA_011800125.2. Lineage (NCBI taxonomy): Eukaryota > Viridiplantae > Streptophyta > Magnoliopsida > Solanales > Solanaceae > Solanum > Solanum clarkiae. Next base: position 13,096,524 of record JAABOM020000110.1, on the reverse strand, counting down.
TTTAATGCATGAAACGAATCTGCCCTTAAACACCACATCTTGACTTTCCCACTTAAGGACGGGTTCATTAGAAAATTGAAATTTGACCCTACGGGTTCTACAATCAACAGAAGCATAATAGGCATGGAACCAATCCAACCCAATAATAACATCAAAGTCTACCATATATAATTCAACAAGATCACAAGGCAACAACTTATGCAAAATGTAAATAGGACAACTCCTATAAACTTTTCCAGCAATAATAGAGGCACCAATAGGAGTAGACATTTCATATGACACATGCAACTTGGGGACAATATGGAACTTTTTAGCAGCAAAAAGGGTAACAAAGGAAAGAGTGGCACCCAGATCAATCAAAGCATACATATCAAAGTCAAAGATTTTTAATATACCGGTAACAACATCGGGGACTTCACCAACCCTTTGCCTCCCATGTAAAGAACTAAATCGATTATGCCTAAGGGCACCACCTTGAGGACCACCTCTCCCCAATGGGATCATATTATCACCTCGGACCTTGCCACAATTTCTTGGACAATCTACCTTTTTGTGACCAAGCTCCCTACATTCATAGCATGCATTAGAACCCTTCAAACATGGGATTCCACGGATCCTTCCACATTGAGGACACACATCAATAAGGGCCATCCCAACAATACCTTGAGGCCTCGGGAAGTCATTGGCAAACCCCCTATTAGTAGCATGAGGGGCCCTTGCCCTTGAAAAAATTTAGCACCCTTTAGGAATTTACTCTCAAATTGGGCCCTCTTGGCCTCATGCCCCTTTTCTTTCTCAATTTCTCCTCCTCTATTTGCTCAGCAATGGTGATCAACCGAGACAAGTCCATGTCACTAATTATCATGGCAGACTGATATTCTTTGTTTACCAATTCGGGGACCCCCATTACGAACTTATTCATCCTAGATCTAGGATCGACCACTAAATGGGGAGCATACTTTGAAAGTTGATGAAACTTGAGGGAATACTCTTTTACACTCGTTGTACCTTGTTTCAAGTTCATAAACTCTACCAACTTTGCTTCCCTAAGTTCAAGAGGGAAAAACTGATTAAGGAAAGCCAATTTGAACTCCTTCCAAAGCACCACATTACCAACCCCTTTCTTACCCTTCCATTGATCATACCATATTTGAGCTAACCCTTGTGAGTTGGTACACCGCCAACCCCGCCTTTTCATTCGGCCTAACAGCCATGATATTCAAGATTTTGTAGACCTCATCAATAAACTCTTGTAGATCTTCATCCACCTTTGGCCCATGGAAAATTGGAGGTTTCATCGTTATGAAGTATCTTACCCAAGCTCCAAGGGTAGTAGCATGAGGGGATTGGGCCCTTTGTTGGACTTGGTTGGCCATCACTTGGGCAAGCATAGTAAGAGCATCCTAGAGCACACTATTGGTAGGTTGCTCCTCAGGAGTTTGGGCCCGTCTTCCTCTAGTGTTTGGCATAATCTAACATAGGAAACAACAATCGTTAGGGGGGAAAAACTTAGCACAACTCTATAGCATGACTTTGAACATGAAGAAGGTAAACATTTCCTAAAACACCTCATAGCCTCCTATTCATAGTCATGGCACACTTCATAACCATGAATAGGACTCTAATCGATGCGGTGTGTTAGTCTTCGAGGATCTATCAACCTAGTTCTCTAATACCAAGTTTGTCACAACCCAATCCTAGGGCCTAGACATGACAGGGTGCAAGGGTAACCCGAAGGTACCCCAAGTAAGCCTCATAAAGCATCATTACACATCCTTGGTCGCGGAAGCAACAAATCAAGCATAAAAGAAAAAAGAATGGGGAAAACTAGGCTAAGGGAAAATCTTGCACACTATCATGGTCAAATGACAAGAGTTAAACTCATATCATAGATACTTAACATGTTCAACAAACACCTCTAATACATAGATAAAAGTGGGGGCCAAAACAAAGTAACTGGGCTCACCCTCATAGTCAAAATAAGCAATAAAGATGAATGTCTCAATATATAATAGAAGAAACATAGACTAGGTCCCTAAATTGGAGGACTCATCAACAAGATTGAATAGCACTAAACTAGCCATGTGGAGGAGGATGATCAACTTGGCACCGGTTTCTACATAGTGAAATCATGTAGGCATAGAGTATGCATTAGTTCGTTTGAATGTACTAAGTATGTAGGATGCAATAAAACAATAGATAGGCATCATAATCAAAATGAACAATATTAAGAAATAGGTATAATATACAATATGACATGTATGATTATTGCTTAAGTAAAACATGCTTCAATAACTGATGCTCACATAGGATATCATATGTGTAAAAGAGACCAAGTTAGCTATTCAAGGTATAAACCCCTTGGTGGTTTTGTGGTATTAACCCCTCACGTGGTTGATGGTAATCATACTTTACCAACACGGTGATGAAGTATAGACCCCTTGCATGGTTGATGAGCAGAAACCTCTAACATGATTACCTGGGCTCTTGTCCCCTCGGATCGAGTATGATCTAATGCAACACTTTATATAGAGTATATCATATACATAAACTCATTTCATTATCAAATAGTCATTCATATTATATCTCATACTTTTGACCTTCAACTCCTTAGGAAACTACATTTGGACATTTTGTCAAGCACTTAGAGGGTGTGAAACGGTAGTATAAAACCATGCAATTTAGAGATGAAATCATGCAAGAAAATCAATTGTAAAACCATCAATTTACACCTTGCAACACCCTTAAGACATATACATCAAAATCCCTCATCAAATCTTACAATAGACCTAAGATTTATAGCTCAAAACATAGAAAAATAGTCACAACTTCATAGTTTTAACATAATGTGTAGTGAATTTCATAATATGCAAGACCGATTTGAAAAATGAACTTTAAATCATACAATTTATGTAAAAGGAGGCTCTGGTATCATGGGTGAAAATATCCCATGAAAGAAACCCACGTACCTTATCTTGGAGATGAACTTGGTGAAGATTGGAGATGGAGACTTGAATCTTGAAGAAGAACCTTGAATGAGAACCTTAGTTAGGATGAGGGGTTGGGACTTGAGTTTGGAGTGTGAAAATATGAATAAGTGTTGGAGTGAGTATTAGAAAATGTTTAGGGTGATATGAGGGTGAAATTTGGCTAAGTATAGGTAAAAACACATATGAGAACATTTAGGCCCAAGACATAAAGTCTTGGACCAAAGCTGAAAAACAGTGTCCAAAATTACACAGGGGCGCATCGCGGAGGCGACACGAAAACCCCACTGGAATTTGCATTCTTGAAATTTCGTAATTGCTGAATCTTTGCTTTTAAATTTGTGATAGACCCTTTTTCCCTTAATTTGGATCCCATGAATAAGAATCCAAAGTCAGATTTTTGAAATAATGAACAGATTTTGAGATATATGAAAATTAAAATTCCAAGCATTTCGAGGCACGTTTTTGGGCACTTTTTGGGGTCGTCACATCTTCCTCTTGTATTAGGCATGATCTAAAACTGACAAAGAACATCATTAGAGGGAAAACTTACCTAACTTCTATAGCACGACATAGATCATGAAGAAGGGAAACATTTCCTATAACGTCTCATAGCCTCTTACTCATAGTTGTGGTGCACAACACAACCATGAATAAGACTCTAATCGGCATAGTGTATTGGATACTGAGGACCATTAGCAACCTAGTGTTCTGATACCAAGTTTGTCATGAACCAAACCTATGGCCTAGATGTGACACGACAAATGGGGAACCCGAAGGGACCCCAAGCAAAACTCTTAACATATCATTACGTATCCTTGGTCGTGGAAGTTTTTGAACAACAACAAGAACCTAAAACAAGGGTAAGGGTCTAAGGGAATTTTTCATACCATAAAACATCAAGAGAGTCAAAGATCATAGCATCATTAAAATGACCCAATAAAGTGCCCGAAAACGTGCCTTGGAAGTGATCGAAATCTTATTTTCCATATACCTAAAGATCCATTCGTTATTTTGAAAATTTGACTTCATATTCTTATTTATAGGGTCAAATTGAGTGGGAGGTAGGTCTAAATAGAATTTTAGAGCAACCATGTCAAAATCCGAAAAACACAAAGGATGCTATTTAGGAGGGTCAACTTTGAAGGGGAATATCTCTTAACACACAAAGAATTGAGTGACCCATGACCTACCAACTTAAAGATCTTTGAACTAGCTTTCTAACGCACTTCTTTTTCACTTTAACTTCGGATGAAGAATTTATGCCCATTTTTGTAAAACTCATTCGTGCAAGAAATGCAGATTTCCAGTGAGCATCCGCATCGCCTCCATGACGCGGTTATTTTGGCCCTTTTTTTTATTTCGTCTAAGACTTGGTATTTTGGTGTGGGACTTTCAAGTCTTGGACCAAGGGTTCCCATACGTATTTTTACCAGTACTTAGCCTTATTTCACTATCATATCATCCTCAATATTCCCCAATATCCTCTCAAACACTTAAGACTCATTTCTAACTCTAAATTCAAGTCTCATACTCAAGACCAATCTTAAGGATTTCTTCAAGGATCTCACTCAAGCTTCAATTCTTCAAGAACTTCACAAAAGCTAAGGTATAGGGTATAAAACCATTGGGTCCTTCCACCTATAGTGCCTAAACCCTCTTTTACTTAATATTGCATGACTTAAAGTTGATTTTACATGTGGGTCTTATATATTGAGAAATTTACTGCATAATGATTTTAGTTCATGGAAGTATGGTTGTTTTAGCATGTTTGAGCTTCAAATCTTGGATCTAATGCTGGAATTGATGAGGGGTTTTGATGTGAATGTCTTGGGGGGTTTTGCAAGGTATTGATTAAAAGTTTTAGCACTGATTTTCCTGCATGATTTCTTCTCTAAATTGCACGGTCTTTTACCCCCATTACATACCCACGAAGTGTTTGATAAAATGTCCGGCTAGGGTGTCTTGAGGAATTAAAGGTTCAATGCATGTCTTATGTGTTGAATAGTGTCATAATGATTATATAATGATGAAATGATGATGAAACAATGGTATACATATGATGTATAATGATGAGAGGGAATGTAGGTATATGATGACTTTATGATGATGAAAGTATGTTGTACATATGTTGAGTTCATGGAATATATCTCTGATGTTGCAAGTTGACTGCCTTGTTGAGGGGGTAACAAGCCTCAATCACCTTGTTGAGAGGGTGCCAAGTCTCAATCACCTTGATGAGGGGGTGTTAAGCTTGGGTTGCTATGTTGAGGGGGCACCAAGCCTCAATCACCTTGTCGAGAAGGTGACAAGTCTCAATCACCTTGCCAAAGGGGTGTCAAGCCTCAGATGCCTTGTTGAGGTGGGGGGGTATCAAAGCCTCAATCATCGTTCAAGGAATGGTGTGCCTTGGAGTTGGGAAGTAGTTCACTTGGTCTATCCTTCACTAATGATATTCTATATGAGCATGATTACTTAAGCATATTTTACTTATGCATTGATTATACATGCCATCTTGTTATAATGTGCCTATTGTTAAGCATTTTTTTATTACATTGCTATCTCTTGCTTCATTGCACCCCACATACTTAGTAGATTCAAATGTACTAACACAAACTCTTGCCTACATGATATAATAATATAGGAACCGGTGTCGGAGTTCATCATCCTCCTCCTCCCCCACGTGGCTAGATGGTGATATTTCAAGTTTGTTGGTGAGTCCTCCATTTTAGGGATTTTGATTTATGTCTTTCCCTATTATCTATGTTTTGAGATACTATCTTATATTACATTTGACTATGAGAGTGAGCTTGGTAGCTTGTCTTGGCCCCCGCTATATCTATGTATTAGAGGTGCTTATTGAACATGTTATGTACTTATGTATGAGCTTTTACTCTTGACTCTTGATTATGACGTTTATACAAGCTTTCCATTACTCCCATTGTCCCCTATTCTTAATCTATATGTCTTTGTATGCTTTCGCGACCAAGGATGTGTAATGATAAGTTAAGAGGCTTATTTGGGGTCCCTTCGGGTTTCCCATTCTCCTTGTGATGTCTAGGCCCTAGGCTTGGGTCGTGACAATCTTGGTATCAGAGCACTAGGTTGATAGATCCTCGGAGTCCAACACACCGTATCAAATAGAGTCCAATTCATGTTTGTAAAGTGCTCTATGACTATGAATAGGAGGCTATAAGACGTTTTAGGAAATGTTTCCCTTCTTCATATCCTAAGTCATGCTATAGAGTCATGATAAGTATTCCCCCCTAATGATTGTTCTTTTCCATGCTAGATCATGCTGAATAATAGAGGAAGACGAGAACAAACTCTCGAGGATCAACCTACCAATGGTGAACTCCAGGATGCCCTTATTATGGTTGCCAAGTGGTGGTCAACCAAGTCCAACAAGGGGCCCAAGCCCCTCTGCTATTACCCCGGGGGCTAGGGTAAGAGACTTCATAAGGATAAATCCTCCGGTTTTCCATGGGTCTAAGGTGGATGAAGATCCACAAGAGTTCATTAACGAGGTCAAAAAGATCTTGAATATCATGGATGTTGGGCTGAATGAAAAGGCGGAGTTGCTAACGTACCAACTCAAAGGGGTAGCCCAAATATGGTATGATCAATAGGATAGGGAGAAGGGAAACAATTATGTAGTGCTACGGGAGGAGTTCAAATAGGCCTTCCTTAACCGATTGTTCCCTCTTGAGCTTAGGGAAGCTAAGGTGGTAGAGTTCTAACTTGAAACAATGTGCTATGAGTGTGAGGGAGTATGCCCTCAAGTTTAATCAACTTTCAAAGTATGCTCCCCACTTGGTTACCGACTCTAGGTCAAGGATGAATAAGTTTGTTGTAGGGGTTTTTCGACTTGGTAAGTGAACAATGCTGGTCCGCCTTGCTTATTAGTGATATGGACTTTTCTTAATTGATGACTTATGCCAAGCAACTGGAGAAAGAAAAGTTAAGGAAAAGAAGGGGTAATAAGACCAAGAGAGCTCGATTTGATGGTGGCTCCCAAGATCTAGAGTCCGACGGTGCTTCAAATAAGAGGATTGCTATTGATAGGGTGACCAAATCGAGGGGGCAAGATGGTTATGAAGGGATAACTAATCCTCAGTGTCCAAGATGAGGGAGGTACCATGGTGGGCCATGTTTGAGGAAGACCAATGCTTGTTATAGTTGTGGAGAGAAGGGTCACAAGATAATAGATTGTCCTCTTAGGCGCAAAAAGGGTAGAGGTGGTGAGGTTGACCAAGGGGATTCTCCTAGGCGTAATCGGTTCTATGCTCTTCAAAGGAGGAAAGAAGTAGATGAGACGCTCGATGTTACTACCATTAAGTTGAAATTTCCTAGACTTTGATATGTGTGTTTTATTGGGGCCAGTCTACCATTGTTTCTTCCCTTATTCTCCCGGTTGCAAGTGGGCTTATAGTGTGTCCTGAGTTGTGATGTGAATCTTTGGTGTCTATTCTCTTGGTTAAGTGTAGCGTTTCTAGAAAGTTCATAGGTGTTGATCCGAGTTAGTATTGCATTAGGTCTTGCTTTGTAGCTTGATAGATTTGGTGTGGTGGTTTTGATGTTATACTTGAGATGGAGTAGTTGCATGCATGTTATGTCTCCATAGAAGGTAGAATCCATAGAGTTAGATCCCGACTCCCTAATGAACCCATCTTTGAGTGGGGAGTTTTCAAGTGGTAGCAAAAGAGGTAGGTCCATTCTTGTCTTGAGGTTCAATTGATCTCTAAGGGTTGCCTTTGTTCTCATTGCATAGGAGTCTTGTTATGTGATCTTGGTTGAACTTAACTTGATGTGTTGGAGGTCTTGGAGTGGTTTGGGCTACTTGCATGGCATATTTCCAATAAGTTTACAACCCATAAGGTTGTAATATGATGGTTAAAAGGATGGTTGGTCTATGTGGGGAATTACAATAGGTTAGTCACTTCACTAAGGTTGATCTTTGGTTTGAGCTTGGTCCCTAAGTGAGCATTATTGTTAGTGGTGGAGTTGTTTGGTTGATTTATGCATTAGCTATGTTTATGGGTCACTAGAATAGGGTCTTAAAACCCTACCTTGATATGTTATGGTGATCTTTAGTAATGAGATATTGATTTGTTTAGAGCTTGTGAATCATTGAGGGTAGTGTTGCAAGTCTTGGAGGATGAGAGATTCTTTGCTAAATATTATAAGTGTGCATTATGGATAACAAGAAGGTGGCGAGAATTCTTTAAAGATTACAATATGAGTGTGCATTAGTTTTTTCAGTAAGGCTAGTATTGTGTTTGGTGCTCTAAGTAGGGTGACCATGAGTAACTTAGCATAGGTGTATAATGGTGGCAAAGAGAAGACTAGCAGGGTCCATCGATTGGCTAGGTTGGAAGTAGGTTGAGGAAAGTTGGGAATGATAGTATAGTGTTGTTGATAATTCCAAATCTTCTTAGGTTGAGAGGACTAGATTAGGCAAGGCCTTGATTTCCACCTTATTAGAGTTGGAAGCTTTGGGTGAAAAAGAATGGTAGAGTGGAGGTTGTCTCCCAAGGGGGAGATGGTGGTCCATGGTACCAAGTGGGTTAGATGAGTATAAGGTTGACAATTGAGTTGAGGATTGTGAATCCTTATAGAGTGTAGAAGAGGTTAGAAATATTACATAAGTTTGGGAATTGCCTATGGGTGTAGATACGGTTCATCCAGTTCTTCATGCTTCTAGGCGGATGTGATGTGTTGGTGATTCTAGTGTTATAGAACACTTTGAGGTTATGGGTGTTAAGGAGGCTAAGTTGGCTTAAGAGAAGGTCCTGGTGGAGGTGTTGGATGGATGAGTGGAGAAGTTGATTGATAATGATGTAGTGTCCTTCAAGGCCCTTTGGGAAGAGTCGTCTATTCCTATGTGTCTCTCGGGGAGCCGGAGCGGGCATGGAGGAGCAATATCTATATCTCTTTCAATCTATTCAAGCTTATGATAACACGTTAAGTTCCTTTTATGATTTCAAGTCTTGCATTTCAGCCCCTATCTCATTCATATGCATTCATGTTTAAGTTGACAAGTTTATGATGATTTCAAAAATATGTTGAGATTTTGAAAACGGTGTTTTAAAAGTAATGTTGCATTCTTGTTGGGGCTGATTTGTTCATGATTATTCTTGTCTTATACACCTCTTCTACATTCAGGGACGAATGCTCCCAAGAGGGAGATATTGAAATGACCCCAAAAAATGACCAAAAACATGTCTTGGAAGTGACCAGAATCTTATTTTCCATATATCTAAAAATCCATCCAGTATTTTGAAAATATGACTTCATATTCTTGTTTAGGGGGTCATATTGAGTGGGTAATGGGTCTAACCCGAATTTTAGAGCAACCGTATCAAAATTCGAATATCACAAAGAACACTATTTTGGAGGGTCAACTTTTGAAGGGGAATATCTCTTACCACATAAAGAATTGAGTAGTCCATGACCTACCAAATTAAATCCCTTTGAATTAGCTTTCCACATACTTCATTTCATCTAATTCCGAGTTCGGATGAAGGATTTATGCCCATTTTCGTAAAACTCATTTGTGTAGAAAATGTAGATTTCCAGTGAGCATCTGCATCGCCTCCGCGACGTGAACCTGTGTTATTTTGGCCCTTTTTTTTGATTATGGTTCAAGACTTTCAAGTCTTGGTCCCAAGGGTTCCCATATATGTTTTTACCTATACTTAGCCTTATTTCACCGTCATATCATCCTCAATATTCCCCAATATCCTCTCAAATACTTAAACTCATTTCTAACCCTAAATTCAAGTCTCAAACTCTAGACCAATCTAAAAGATTTCTTCAAGGATCTCACTCAAGCTTCAAATCTCCATTAAAGTCTTCCTCAAGAACTTCACAAAAGCTAAGGTATGTGGTGTTGAACCATTAGGTCCTTCCACCAATGGTGCCTAAACCCTCTTTTAATTAATATTGCATGATTTAAAGTTGATTTTACATATGGGTCTAGTATATTGAGAAATTTACTGCACAGTGATTTTAGTTCATGAAAGTATGATCATTTTAGCATATTTTGAGCTTCAAAACTTTGATCTAATGTTGGAATTGATGAGGGGTTTTGATGTGAATGTTTTGGGGTGTTGCAAGGTGTTTATTAAAGGTTTTACCACTGATTTTCTTGCATGATTTCATCTCTAAATTGCATGGTCTTTTACCCCGATTACACACCTGCCAAGTGTTTGATAAAATGTCTGTCTAGGGTTTCTTTAGGAATCGAAGGTTCAATGCATGTCTTATGCATTGAATAATGTCATGATGCTTATATGATGATGAAATGATGATGGAATGGTGATGAAACAATGGTATGCACATGATGTATAATGATGAGAGGGAATGTAGACTTTATGATAATGAAAGTATGTTTTACATGTGTTGAGTTTATGAAATGTATCTGTGATGTTGCAAGTTGATTTCCTTATTGAGAGGGTACCAAGTCTCAATCACCTTGTTGAGAGGGTGCCAAGTCTCAATCACCTTGACGAGGGGGGTGTTAAGCCTCGATTGCCTTGTTGAGGGGGTACCAAGCCTCAATCATCTTGTTGAGAGGGTGCCAAGTCTTAATCACCTTGGCAAGGAGGTGTCAAGCCTCAGATGCCTTGTTGAATGAGGGGGTTTCAAACCTCAATCACCGTTCTAGGAATGGTATGCCTTGGAGTTGGGAAGTAGTTCACTTGGTTTATCCTTTACTAATGGTATTCTATATGATAATGATTACTTAAGCATGTTTTACTTATGCATTGATCATACATGTCATCTTGTTATAATATGCCCATTGTCTATTGTTAAGCATTTTTGATAACATTGCTATCTCTTGCTTCACTGCACCCCACATACTTAGTATATTCAAACGTACTAACGCATACTCTTGCCTACATGATATCACCATGTAGGAACTGGTGCCAAAGTTGATCATCCTCCTCCTTCCATGCGTGTCTGGATGGTGCTATTCCAAGTTTGTTGGTGACTCCTCCATTTCGAGGACTTCGATTTATGTCATTCCCTATTATCTAAGTTTGAGATACTATCTTATGTTACATTTGACTATGAGGGTGAGCTCGGTAGCTTGTATTAGGGCCCCCGCTATATTTATGGATTAGAGGTGCTTGTTGGACATGTTTTGTGCTTATGTACAAGCTTTGACTCTTGACTCTTGATTATGACGTATATGCAAGATTTCCCTTAGACCCACTGTCCCCCATTCTTAATCTATATGTCTTTTTATGCTTCTGTGACCAAGGATGTGTAATGATAAGTTAAGAGGCTTGTTTGGGGTCCCTTTGGGTTGCCTATTTGTCGTGTTATGTCTAGGCCCTAGGCTTGGGTCATGACAATCATTACATAACTTGTCCAACAACACTGCTACACTTGGAATTGAGCGGGGCCAAGAAAACTTTCCCGGCTCACCCTCATGGTCAAAAGCATACAAATAGATAATAAAAGTGTTTACATAACATAAGAACAAGAGATACCATCCCCGAAGTTAAGGAATCACCAAACTTGCTTGAGAAGATAATACTAGCCACGGGGAGGATGAGGATGACTGTGAGGAGCTTGGGTTCCTAGATGGTAACATCATGTAGGCATAGAGTATGCGTTAGTATAATTGAATGTACTAAGTATGTTGAATCCAATGCTACAAGAGATAGGCAACATAATCAAAATATCTAATCATAAGCAAAAGATAGTATATTAGCAACATGGTATTCATGAATAATGCTTGAAGTAAAACATGCTTATTTAGGTCATATTACATTTGTCTGAAAAGACCATCATCATGGCCCAAACAACTTAGTACTTGGAATCCAAGACAGGCCACTAGCTTGGAAGGTGGAAGAGGTATCTACCCCTCATCTTTGGTAGTACGGGATTGCCACCACCCGACAAGGTAGATGAGTTATATACCCCTCATCTATGGTAGTACAAAATTGCCACCATCCGACAAGGTGGATGAGGTATATACCCCTCATCTATGGGAGTACGAGATTGTTACCACCCGATAAGGTGGGTGAGGTATATACCCCTCATCTATGGTAGTATGGGATTGCCACCACCCGACAAGGTGGATGAGGTATATACCCCCCATCTTTGGTATGGTCATTTGCAACACTATGGATACTCTTCCTGACTTCAACACATATATACCTTCCTTTCATCATCATAAAGCCATTCAAGTCATAGGTCATGCAATGGATCATCAATAGCTCAAGAACCCTAAACCGGAATTTTATCAAATACTTGGTGGGTATGTAATTCTAGTGTAAAACTATCCAATTCAAGGGTGAAATCATGCCATAAAACTTGAAGTAAATCAACCCACCAGTACTTGGTAATACAACCTTGCGACATACATTGAAAACCATCATCAAATCTCCAAGTAGATCGTAGATTCATAGCTCAAAACATGCTTATACAGTCATATTTTTACAAAACTTCAACATAGTTCATAGTCAAATTCATAATAAGAAGACTCATAAGTAAATCAACTTAGAAACATGCAATTTATATAGAAAGGAAGTTTGGGCACCATGGGTGAAAAGGACCCGATGGTTGAAACCCACATACCTCAACTTTGGAGCATTACTTGATGAACATTGAGATGAGAACTTGAAGCTTATTTAAATTCCTTGAATCCGAAAATGAGTTTTGGGCACCTGAATTATGAGTGCAAAATTTGTCTAAGTGTTTGAGAGAGTATTGGGGAATGTCTTGTGTGATATGGTGTTAAAATATAGCTAAGTATAGGTCTTTTATGTATGGGAAGACTTGGGCCGAAGATCCAAAGGCCTTTGACCGTGCAACAAAAATAGTCAAAAAGAAATACATATCTGCGCACCTTGGCCATGTCGTGGCAGGGTGCGTAGAGCTCATTGGAAATCATCATTTTGAAAAATTAAAATTTGATATAGTTACTCTAAAATTGGAGTTAGACCCATTTCCCAATGAAGTTTGCTCCCTTAGGAAGAATATGAAGTCATATTTTCGAAATCATGCATGAATTTTGAGATATTTGGAAATTACGAATTTAGGAACTTTCAAGGCACATTTTCGAGTACTTTTTGGGATTGTTTCATTTTGTTCTTGCTTTATCATCTTGAAAATATTGAACACTACCTCCTCTTCTTTCACCCGAAATCTTAAGTCTCCCCTTTCAACATCCACCAAAGCCCTTCCAATAGCTGAGAATGGCCTCCCTAAGATGATGGGCAGATCGACTTCCACTTCACAATCCAAGATCACAAAATTAGTTGGTAATACGAATTTTTTCACCTTCACTCAGACATCATGGAGAATTCCAACCGACCTTTTGATGGAATAGTTGGCCATAAGAAACCGCATTATCGTTGGTAAAGCATTATCTAACCTCAAATATTCAAAGATATCCAAAGCATTAGGTTTATTCTTGGACCCAAGTTGCATAGAACTTTGCCAAACTTGCTATTTCATATTGTATACAAAATTGTGAATGCACCATGGTCATCTTTTTAGCAACCAAGTGTTTTTTCAAAATCGCACTGCAATTGTGTGAGACTTCAATCGTCTCACACTCTAAGGTTCTTTTCTTGTTCACTAACTCCTTCACAAACTTGATATTTCTGTCAAATCTTCTACCATCGAGATGTTGATAGATAAATAATTAAACATAGAGAGGAACTTATGAAATTTGGTGTCATCCTCCTTCTTTTTCAATCTCTGAGGAAAAGATGGGTCAATCTTGACTTGAGGATCCTTTATCTTCAAGGCAGAGTGCATTCTTGAGGGACACACTTTTGGCATTAATTGGACCACCCAGAACGTTCTCATTTCCGTCACTATTGGGATTTCCAAGAGACTCACTTCCTTCACTCTCCAAAACATCATCATTGTCATTAACATTCACTACACCTTCTTCCCCTTCCAACGTTTTTTCACCTTCCTAAATAATAAGTGTATATAAAGCACCTTCAACAACTTTGGTACTATGAGTCATGATAGCCAGACATTGCTGATCAACATTCTTTTGGTTACTAATGGTATCATTGGGCAAACCTACCTTTAACATTTGGTTGAGACAAGCTGAGATATTGCCAAGTTGGGACTCCAAATGCTTAATGGAAGCTTACTGTGAAGGCGCGATTTGGCTCAGAGAAATTAGACTTCATTTCCTTCAAAACCTTATCAGAGACCTTCACTTTATTTAAGATCTATGTTATCATGTCCTCAGTCCAAAAATTCTCTGGATTCACAACCAGTTAGCAGCCTTCACCCTATCATGGGGTGGAATGTACCTATATCTTGCACCATCACGATCTCTCCAACCTTTGGGTTGAGGTTGATTTGGCTAATTTCTATCTTGTCATCCAGCACCATTATTCCAACCTTGATTTTCAGGTATCCTCGGAAAGGCCAACCAAGAACCCATGACTTGGTTCCCAATATAGTGCATCTCTTTGGTAAATCTACCATCATATGGCAAACTATCATACATAAACTCTGGAACAACACCAATAGCATTCATGCTATTGATTACTACCCACTATGTATTTAGTTAAGAGATCCATTTGAGTCAAAATTTAGCCATGTGGGAATCTTTAGTTAGTTTTTCTTTGGATGGACCCCTGTGAGTAGAAGATACGAGATTATCCCTTGTATACCAAACTCTATTTATCTTAATCCTACCATCCAAAAGCTTACTAGCAGCAACAAATGTTTGCTTCATGATCTTTCTCATGCTAACTAACCAGCCAAGCCTTTGTTGGTGGTATCAAGGCTCATGTAGAAGTATTGCATGGCAGGTGATCTTGAACTCCATGGTTCAAGCATTGGAGCAAACGTTTTTGGAATCGCAACCATGCTTCATCCAATGGCTAATCATCAATTCTTTTAAGGTTCTCAATAATCCTTCATAGCTTGACTATCATCGAGAAAGGAAAAACCCTTTCTAGGAATGCATCTTGTAGTTCCTCCCATGATGTAATTGAATCTCGAGGAAGTTTAGCCAGCCACCTCACAAGTTCTTCGATTATTAAGAATAAGAAAAGCCTCAATCTGATAGCTTCTTGTGTGACACCCCGGAAGATGAATGGCTAATAGACTTCTATAAAATTTTGAAGATACTCATAGGGTTCTTCATAGGCTTTCCCTCTGAATATCCCCTTTAGCCGAAATGGTGAAGCATTGTGGTAGTGACACGAAATACAATACCTCAGCTAATGGGGGGCAATCAGATTGCTCCCATACTCCCTAATTTATCCCAATTGACGTCGTAGAAGTCATTAAACTCACCTACATTATCACCATGCACACTTCCAGCATCATTCATGTTTTCACCTAATTAAGAACAACACAAACGACAAGAAAGTAAAGACATCTCTAAGTACAAAAACTAATTCAACAAAAACTTCAATGAAGAACTAGCACCATTCCCCGTCAACAACACTATTTTTTATGACATTCAAACTAGTTCGTGTATGGAAATAGGAGTATCATTATTAGCATTATAACCTAAGAAGAGTCGAGGTCGAACCCCATAGGGAATGGTCATTCAAGAGGTGAAGTAATATGTTGAACTAGGAATTTGTAGTGTCAAACAAGGAGTTGCAAGTAATAAATACCAAGATTCTTGTAACAATATTTCCAAATTGCAAACTAACAATCAATAGAGAGAGATGTCGTGGGAGTGCAAATATAGGGATACATCTAATTAACCGCGTCTGAACACTTGATTAATTGAGTTAAAAAATATGTGAATAAGCTAGGTTTCTTATAACCAACACTTTATTTAGGACAACAAAGGTGTTTCACATGAATCAATTATGATGTCATATGCAAATAGCTCAAGGACACATCTGGCTTGAGAAGTTATAGAAAAATTCCTAATACTTTAGCCATTGAACCCAAATTTGTGGCATTCATCTAAAACACAAAAAGATTTCCAGCTAATACATCTATTGCACACTCAAATTAATGTAATAATCAGAGATATAAAGTAAACCCCAAGTTTACAACATTGGAATTATAGATGAAACTAAGCAATAAGATAAGCTCACTCAGATTAACACAATATAATCAAAATGTTATAGATCTAGATCATAAATCAAAAAGCCATGTTATTCACATACTCCCAAACATTAGGATTTTAGCCACTCATGTTCAAAAGTAAAGAAATAATACCATAATCAGTAGTTGAGTACACAGGTAAGATGAATTACAAGAGAAATAGTGAATTATTCTAGCAAATCTCTTCAATTTCTTCTTACTAATGCTTGAAATCACCAAAACCCTTGTACTTCTTGAGAGAGAAGCTTCTATGTACCTTATTCTCTCTCTATGTCTATATGGTCTCTGCAAAAATCAGATATTGAATGCATTTTACAATGTCCTTGCCAAAAGTTTATACAATCCATGCAAATCAATGAAATTTTATGCACTAATTCATCGTTCAGTGGTAATGGTTAGCTATCGCCGAGCACTCTAGTGATGCACTGAATGTGCACGCTTCTTTTGTATCTCTTGAAAGCTCTAGTCTTTACATTATTAGGTGACTCAATGTTCATAGCTAATCATATTCAGCGATCCATCAAACCTCCATTTGCATCACCTTTTTGTCATAGACTTGGGGACTTAGTTTCTTCAACATTAGGCAATCTCCTTGATGTTCGACAATGTATCAAATGTGCAGGCGACACCACTTTTGACCGCCTTTCTGGAATTTTTGCTCCATTTTCTTACTTTGTTTTATATTGTCCATCCATGCACTTTTAGCTTCTGCCATAACACATGCTTATTAGTAAAAATATGAAGCATAATAACACATTGAGGAGTCATCAGTAACTCATGTAAATTTTGGGCTGTGAACCCGACATTGACTGGGATAAAGTAAACAAACTTGGTCAAGTGGTCCACAATAACCTAGATAGTGTCATACCTACCCACAATAGAGGATAAACCAAGTACGAAATCCATCGTGATCTGCTCCCATTTCCAAGTATGAGTAGGCATCCTCTGGAACTCGCTCCCTGGCATATGATGCTCACACTTGTGTTGTCGACAAGTCAAACACTTGGAAATAATATTAGCAATATTCCACTTCATTCCACACCACTATAGTGCTGGCTCAAATCATGGTACATCTTCACTGCTGATGACTAATATTCATGCTCCCATAGGAAAGCGGTCGCTGTCAGTAATTAACCTAACCAAAGGTTAGAGTCGAATCCATAGGGAACACAGGGTTTGACTACAAGACTTCACTACCAATCATTTCAAGTATCTATAACTAAAATCTTGGGGGGGGGGAGGATTTTGTGATTCAAGAACAAAAATAAATAGACACTATACTACAATGCGAGAAAATACTCAATTTTAGGGACAACTTAGGAATTATGTTCCCCATGGTTCGATGACTCGATTAACCTAGACAACATAACTACAATTAGAAATTCGCATGTTGGATGGTAACTTAGGTTCTTCTAGCCCTCTTGTGAAGGTGCAGGTCAAATTTCACCATGGCGCTTAGTCGGCTATCATGGCATGCCAGCTAACCGTTACCTATTGTCCTAGTCAACCTCCCCTTGGTCAGGTTTGGTTGATTAGAGGAGAACATGTCAATCGAATCCTGTCATCTACTTTCCTTTTTCAATTCGTCACTACCTTGATTGGGATCGTGATAGTAGGTGGGGTTTGGCATTTGCCACCACCAAACAACAATCATAATGAAGGGCAATAGATAATACATGCAAAACCCCAATTATAGAAATGCACAAACCTAGGTCATCTTAAGTCAACTACCCATGGTTCCTACAACTCAAAGTTGTGGGTGCTTGGCTACTCATGGCTAAGGCAAAACCAATAAAAAAGCAAATACAAGACATGATTGAGAATTTTACCCAAAACAATGATGATTGAAGACACCACAAGTTGCAAACCACAACCTTGATTGATTAACAATAAGTACAAAGCAAGATTTGCAATCTCCAGAATTGGATTTTCCAAGAGAAAAAAGAACTTTGCTAGAACCCTAAAATATTCTTGAGAGAATATTCAAAAGCTGGAATTTTGTTCTCTTCCAAAAATAAAACCTAACTTAAAGTATTTATAATAGTTACAAGTTTAACCCTAAAAATTACACGAAAAAGACAGATGGCAGCTGGTACGCCTCATAAGTATGACTCTTAGGGTGACATATGAGTCATAATCTGGGTCTCGTATTAGGTTCTTCGCATCTTGGACTCAACTGGCACGAGCCACTGGTATGAGTTAGGCTACGACTCGTATGCTTCTCTCATAGTCTAGGCCTTTAGTTGTTGATCCAAAGTTTGGGCTCTCTATTTCCTGCTACGAGTACACCTATACGAGTCGTAGTGAGATTCAGGACTCATAGGTGGTCTCGTAGGGTTGACTTCCACTTAGCAGATTCCTGATTTTTGATCTTTGTTTCTTGCTACGATAACACCCTACAACTTGTAACTTAGGCTATGACTTGTAGATTAACTCATATACCCTATGCTTCAGGAAAATCTACAATTCTCTTCCAAAATCACGGCAACCTAACTTTTCTGCAAGAACAACACAAAAACACATAAAAACCATAAAAAGTCGCATTAAGAACTCACAAAATCTATTGTTTTAGGCATCAAATGTGCTGTATATTGAAAGAACATCAACACCCTCAAAATAGAATTGTTTCTTGTCCTCAAGCGATGACTTGATCAACGCAGATAATGAGAAATACATAGTAGCTATACCAATGGCATATATATCATTCACTAAAATCCAAGTACCTAGCTATCATTTTTAAAACAGATAGCAAAGCTATTAAGCACAATAAAAATAAGATGATGAATCTGGCAACCCAACTGTGATAAGCTAAGGAGCATCAATGATCCACAATCATCAGTACAACCATAGATAATCAAGTAGTGTAAATGCCCTCATAGAAAAGAAGTCCCTCGTACTCACTCAAAAAGCATTTAGAATTCAGGGACTAAGGAAGTGTTCTCACTCTTATAAATGAAATTCATTCAAAATGAGTAACACCATAGACTTGCCTCTATACTCATCTTCCGGCTTGGTGACAAAGTAGATTTGGATCACTTTAGGACTTAAGGGCTTGTAACATAGGTTCAGGGGGCTTTGGTATGGTATTTTAGGTAAGTAGTGACTAAAAGCTATCCTTGAACCATGTTTACCAACACTATTCTTTTTCATAACCCAACCATTTTCACTAAATCCACCCTTATTCTCCTGTTTCATGCTTTTCTCGAGTACTTTCTTCCTCTTTTCAGCTGTGCCTTATTTCTGAACTCATTTTTTGCTAGTTTTTCTCAATTCAAGGCATTTTTAGTCTCTTTATCCTCCCCGGGCTCATGATTTCTCATTTCTTTCTTTATTTTCCTACTAACCACCTCATTGTTATTACTTTACCACAATAAGGTCCACCCTGAACTTAGACTTTTAGCCTGAGCTGAAGTACACAATATCTATACCCCAAACAAGGGCCATAATTTGTAGCCACCCTTAAATTAGGCTTTAGCCTCAATCAAGGTTAACATATTCAAGGATAGACCAGGGCTAATATTTAGGTATTTCATTACACAAGGTTAGGCTAGTAAGGTTTCAAGAAAGAATGAGTACATGAGAACCTCAAAAATTTTGAACAAGGAATTCACTAACTCATTTGGTAGGTCATTTAGGCTAAAAGTGGGTTCACTAAAAAATAAAGGCCTAAGATCATTTCTAAATCAACCACATCACCAAACTAATTTTAGAGTAATAAGGCATGTTCTGAGTCCATACATGATGCATGAATATAGCAAAATAGGCTCACAACAAATATGGCATTGCACCCACAATCAAGTATAGGCTCACAGGTCTTGTTTCTACCCTCACCTTACCTTCACATTATCGGAAAAAATATTTTCAGATACTCAAAATGCATGAATGCATCAATAACCATAATCTGAAAAATTTGAGGGTACCCAATTTTTCATCAAGATTTAAAAAGCATTTAAAAACTATGTATATGCCAACAGATAAAACTACTATGTATCTATAAACTATCTACACTACCTACAACATGCTGGTTCAAGAGAAAATTAAAAATCCACAAAGAAAAAGAAACATGATAGGAAAACCTTGGGATAAAAAATAGGGGAAGTTGTGGACTCAAGACTACTCAAACTTCACCTTAATCCATCACTTCCGACATCCCACCAAAATAAAATACTTTGTCCTCAAAGTAAAGACAAGAATAAAAATCCAAAAAGATAACATATATATATACACACATACACACATTAAAAACCAAAAAACTAACATCCAAAATATAAGTAAAAATAACATCCAACATAGAAAAATTTAAAAAAATCCAAAAACCATTGTAATAAAAAGATTTTCCAACAGAAGAACAAAGTATCCATAAAGAAAAGATAAGAACTGGGTCAAAAAGGTCAAACATCATCGTACTTAAGTATCGATATCACTCTGGTCTGCGGGGTCCTGGCGCACCATCTCCTCCGCAGCAGTCTGGTCGTAGTTGTACGTAAGCTACCCTCTTTATGTGAAGGTTACTGCTCCGTATCTCTCTGTATGGCCGTCAACAGGATCGACTCCTGCACCACCTCCTTTGGTACCAGCTCCTCTACCGGGGCTACTGGGTCATCAAGTCTAGGCCTCTTCTAGCTCAACTCTGGATCATCTGTATTGAGGGCCCTCTTCCCATGAGCATGCTGACGGTCAGCTAGCTAGTCAAACACCTCATTACCCACTAGTGACACCTCTGGGACTGCTGCTGGCGCTGCTAACATCTGCAATAAGTCGGCCTTAAATTTGGCCAACTCTTGTGTTACTAGCCCGTATCAACAGACCGAGCACCCTCAAGCCTTTGCTGGAATCTCACCTCAAATGTATCGTCTAAGGCATCCACCGCTCTAACTCTCTCATGAACCAAATCGTACGTGAATGGGTTTATCCTCTCCTTTGAGTCCTATAAGATCCGGCTAACCCAAGGCCTGACTTGTGCTGCTAAAGCCTGTAGCCTGGACTTTGTTATAGCCACCTTGCTTAATAGTTCCTGAAAAGCAACAACAGAGATAATAGAATCAACCTGTAAAGTGGATGTTGTTTGTGCTGGAGTACTGGAGGATGACGTGCACTTAATTTTAATAGCTGGTGTAGGTTCTATAGCTACTAGAGTAGTACCGGTGGTAGCTGGAGTTGAACCCTGAGTCTGATGCTCAACTAGGAATAGATCTAGGATAACCGAAGGAGCATCATAAGGTAGGGCCATAGGGTTCTAATCAGGCTTTATCTGGATGGGATCCATAGTGCGTGTGGCCTCGATATGCTGGTCCCAGTGGGGGTCTATAGGAACACCTGCTGTACTGCATAATCGGTGGATCAAAACCGGGAATGACAGTATGGTGTTTGTCCGGACGGCGGATTGGTGGATCTGCTCGAAGATAATTAGTTCCCAATATATCTCACAACCAGCTAGAATGCTAGCTAATGACACAACTCGCTCCAATGTGATCACATTATCCGTGAAAATAGGCTGGATACACCAATAGCTAATGGACCACAAAAACTTAGCCGGGAAAGAGAGGTGGGCTATAACTATTGGATCTGCGTGGTTTGTAGCCACGTTGTCTCTAGCCCCTCCTCACATATTTGGCTGGCTATCCACTGTAGCAGCTCGGTCTTGGCCCTAATATCTTTTTTACTCACCGTTCTCCTTATTTTGTCAATGCGACTATCGTACTCCACAGTGGACTAAGGCACTCAGTAGGTGGACCCAAACTGAAATCCATTGAATAGTCTCCTCTAAAATAAGAACTTTCTGACCCCGGACTGGAAACACCAGTAGCCTCGGCTGCTCAATCAGCTTTTTGTTATTCGGGGTGGAGTGTAGTAAGATAAGCCGGATAAAAGTCAGGAACTACGTAAGGGGCATACTTGCCCAACTGCTGTGTGGTCTGTCGTAGCCCATGCTTATCTATCTCTGCATCCAATCCTCGCTCCCTATCTAACCTTAAGTTGTTTAGCCTAGACTTCTCATGAAATTGTCACACCAGTTTTCCCTGTCCCTTGCGCTCTAACCCCTGGGCAAATATCTCCTTCATCCGTGGACACACCATCTGCGGTCAGCTGGGGGTTGTGATTAGACTTCTTCCTGCTAGGTCTAGGAGGTGCTCTTAGACTCCGATTCTGACCCTTAGTGTGTGGGGATCATCTGTGGTAAGCTGCTCCTAGACCCATCTCCGTTACATTGCTGTTCCTCCTCTTTAGACTAGGAGGAATTGCTAACTTCCATAGGTGTCTGCACTGTACATGCCCGAGTCTGAGGTATATTAGCTTTGGGATATAGTCTGACCCTGTGAACTTATACAGACCCCTCTGAGCTCTCAGCCTTAGAAGATTTGACAACCAATCTCAGTTGAAATGTTTGGATTGCTCGTTTATCCTTTGGAGGCATTGTATTTTCAAACCAGCCTTACGACCCATGTGAGCATCAAGATGTTTAATTAAACGAATCAAATGATAGATAAAAAGAAACAAAAATAATTTAAGTATAGAGAATCACTGATGCAGATGCAAGTCTGCAGATATGAGGTACAATTACGACTCGTAGGGTGTCCTATGGGTCATACACTGGCCTCTTAGTACCAAGATTCCTAAAAAAAGAGGTCTAAATCAGATCCGAGATGTAGGTATGATCCACAGGGGGACCTAGAGTCATAGTCTAGCCTCGTACCTCTTTCCAGAGACCATTTCTAAAAACTCAGTTAGGCTTACGAGACCCTTACTACTATGTTTCGTATGTTAGTTTCGTATGAGACATATGAAGGAACCACAGGTGACTGGTGCTTGCTACGAGGGACTATTACGACTCGTAAGGGGGCCTCGTAGCTGAAAATAGAAGGCACCAGGAATGCCTATCACTTTCCCACAAAAAGCACAAGCTAAACAAACACAATTTAAGAGCTCGCAATTAAAAGAGAAATACAATAGATTTGACACATAAATGGCCCTACTATGAAATCAGACAGTCAAAAGAACCATTATCGCTAAGAATCAAAGATCATTCCGGATTACATCAAGCACAACAAAGGGTAATTTCATCTCCAAACTTGCACTTTCTTTATCAACAAAACATTCCATTGAGATGCAGGTGCAATTCAAACAATTTCAATCACGTTCAACAAGCTATGGCATATGAAACAAACCCATACTTCCTAACTTCCAATTCCAAAGACAATGTTCACAATGGTCGGGTAACAATTAAACACTATATTCTAGGGAAAAATAATTTTCACATTTACAACCACACACTCAAGAATTTCGAACAAGGTTCAATTCATAGCAAAAACCATCAAAGCATACAAACCCTAGGTTTCATGTCTAGACCAAGGCATCATCACATGGGCATGAGTCTTGGTATATAAACCAAATACACAATCATCCATAGAATAAACTCACCACCATAGGGCGATATAAGTAACTACAAAGCTTAGAAATTTGTAAAAGAATTGAATCAAAGAACGTAGAGAGAAAAGCACACAGAAACCGTAGAAGATGGTGTCCTCGCCTGAATCCTCGATGAAAAATGACATGGGTAGGCGGGATTGTGATCTAAATAGTGAATGAGGAAGAGGGATTTAGGATATCTCGGTTGTGTAGGGCTGGGGAAATGATTGTAGGGGTAAAAATTTATTTGACCCCTTTTACAATAAACTGGGTCACACTTTTAAAAAGTTTCATCTCGGGGCTATGAGACCCTGACTATGAGTTGTAGGGTGTCCTATGACTCGTAGGTCCTGGTCTTATAGCAGATCCAATAGTTGTGAAAATATAAAATGTATACCTCAGCACTACAAACCCCACTTATGACTCGTAGGAGACCCTATGAATCATAAGGTTGGCTCGTAGTGTGTGTGCCAATGTTTGATACTCACTCTTTCCCTCTACGAGGCATGGCTACGAGTCATAGTGGTGACTAACTCATAGGCCTACTCGTAGAGGCTACTCCAAGTGCCATTTTCTCACATCTTCAGTTCTTTAATTTCCACCTGCAGACCAAGTCTTAAAACACAACAATCTTTTAAATATTACAAATGAACCAATTATTTGAACTTAAAACAAACTAACACCCTACTACCTAAAAATTCCAATAACTAAACATACTTAAAACAAACTAACAATAATAAAAAATCCTTGGGTTGTCCCCCCAAGAAGTGCCTTGTTTAACGTCGTGGCTCGAGTTTGTTTTCATCCATTGTCAGCAATTATCAAGGGACCAAACCTCACTCTTAAATTCATCCGGGTGGTTCATTGACTGGCGGATGTCGAACACTACCTCTGCATCATTGAACCTAAACCAAAGTTGACCCAATTACATATCCACGAAAGCTCTCCCAGTGGCTAGAAATGGTCTTCCCAAAATAATTAACACCTCTAAATTAGCCTCACAATCAAGGATTACAAAATCAATAGGAAAGATGAATTTATCAACTTTAACAAGAACATCAAGCAGTATTCTTTTTGGCTTTTTGATGGTTTGATCTGCCATGAGCAAATGCATTCTTTTCGGGGTAGGAGTCCAAAGGCCGAGATTTTTGAATACGGCAAGAGGCATTAGATTGATGCTCACTCCTAAGTCACACAATGCTCTCGTGAACTCAACATCACTAATAGTGCAAGAGATGGTGAATGCACTGGGGTCGTCTTGTTTTTGAACAAGGCATTTGGTCATGATCGCGCTATATTGTTGGAGCTCTTGTGAGAACTCTTGGCTTAAAATGCATTTCTTTGTCACCAGATCCTTCATATAGTTGGCGTACCCGGGCATCTTCTCCAAAGCTGCTAGAAGGGGAATGTTGATGGATAATTGCTTCAACATCGAGAGGAAGTGTTTGAATTTACCCTCCTCTTGCTTTTTCTTGAGCCTTTGAGGGAAAGGAGGGTGAGGCTTTGGAGTTGACTTCAATTTTTTTGTTCTCCCTTACCTCTTCTCTTTGCATCCCAACAATCTTCGGACCTTCTCCATCAACAACAACTTCACTACCAAGACCCTTCTCATCAACTTCATCCATAATCACCGGCATAGGGGTATCTATGGTGCTTTTGCCACTCTGAGTCATGATTGCCATGCAATGCTCTTCTTTTTAGGGTTTGGACCATATTGCTCGGTAAGGTGCCCTTGGCATTGGTTTAATTGCGAATAAACTTGTCCGAATTGTTGTTATAGTTACTTAATTGCCACTAAGTAAGACCCTATTTTTTTTATTAGTACTTGAAATATCCGCTTTCATTCCCTTCAAGGTCTCATCTTGGTGGTGGGCTCTCTTAAAAAACTTTTCAAACATCTTGTCAAGCGTAGAAGTGCTTTCCACGGCATCAGGTTATAGGGTGGCACATAAGGACCATTCCCACAACCATCTCTGGGTGGCACATAAGGACCATTCCCACAACCATCTCTTCTACACCATTCGGCATCCGACACTCTCTCACTTTCATAGTAACCTTCTCAGTTATCTCAATAACCACCCTCACGGTTGTAGTTCCAACATTAACTCCCGGAACCTTGCCACCAATAGTCCTAGTTGGACCCTTGGGGGTTATTCCATAAACTAGCCGCTTGACTACTTACAAAACAAACATATTCATCAAAGAATTGATCTTCATAGATGGGAGCTTGAGGATGTTGGTGAGTGATTTCTTTCATAGTTGTGAATTGAGGAAGTTGCTCCATGATCTCTTCATTGACCTTCGCTTGCTCATTGTTGGTGTTGACTGCACAAGAAGTTTTCATTGTACCTTGCTCTCGTTGACCCTATATTCTATTGGTTTTAACCACTTGCTCCATTCTTGCAGCTATCAATGCAAAAGGTTGGTCCAGAAACATGCCTCCTATGATTGTGTCGGCGCAAGCTAGACTATTCTCATCAAGTGCTCGATAGAAAATCTCAACCAAGGCATCATCAATAATCTTGTGATCAGGGACCATCGTCAAGCATTTGGTAAATCTCTCTTATGTTGTGCTAATAGAGTTACCCAAAATTTCTCAAAGTTTTTATTTGATCTTTGAGCTTCAACTACTTAGATATTTGGAAATATCTTTCAAGAAATACTCTTTAAAGATCTGTCCAACTTGTTATTGTACCCGGAGGAAGCTCAAACAACCACACAGCTGCATTCCCAATCAGTGACAGTGGAAACACATACAAACAAATGGTATCAAGATAAAGATTTTGTGTCCCCATGATAGTCTTGTAAACGAAAACCACGTTATGAAGATGACGGTGGGGATCATCTAAAGGTAGCCCTATGAATAATCCATGGTTTTGGAGCATTTGAAGTAGTCCTCTTGATACCGAGAATTTAGTGTCTGCCGGTACTGGAGGAAATACTATAGCACCAGTAACTTCAATAGCCATAAGGTTCAAGCGACATTGGTTCCATCTATAAGCATTCTCGTTGAAGTCCCTAAGCTGTGGTCTGTTATCCCTTGGTGGTGGATTCTCCTCTCATCCCATAGCATCATTCATATTCATTTCTTCCTCAACCGCGATATCCTTATTCACTTGAGCCACTTTTCTAAAGAGTCGATGGATCTACAAATTGATCGGAGCTAAGGGATTGCCTTGGATCCTTGTGTTGGGCATAAAACCTAGAGAACCCTACAATTAAAATCAAACAACATAAACAAAAACAAAAGTAAAATACAAGCGAGTCTAGAAATTAATATTTGAACTAATTAATAGTAAAATCAAGTCAAAGGCTAGCTGTATTCCTTGGCAATGGTACCATAATTTGATGACTGATGTTCATGCTCCAATAAGAAAGCGATCGCTGTCAGTAATTAACCTAGCTTAAGGTTAGGGTCGAACATACAGGGAATACAGGGTTTGACTGCAAGACTTCACTACCAATCATTTCAAGTATCTATAACTAAAATCTCTAAAGGGGGGGGGGCTCTTTGTGATTCAAGAACAAAAATGAATAAACACTTTACTATAATGCGAGAAAACACTCAATTTTAGGGACAACTTGGGAATTGTATTCCCTATGATTCGATGACCCGATTAACCTAAATAATATAGCCACAATTAGAAATTCGTATGCAGGATGATAACTTAGGTTCTTCTAGCCCTCTTGTGAAGGTGAAGGTCGAATTTCACAATGGTGCTTGGTTGGATAACATGGCGTGCCAACTAACCGTTACCTATTGTCCCAGTCAACTTCCCTTTTGGTTGATTAGATGAGAACACATCAATCGAATCCTTTCATCAACTTCCCTTTTCCTATTCATCAGTACCTTGTTTGGGATAGTGATATTAGGCTGGGCTTGTATTGTGCACCACCAAACAACAATCATAATGAAGGGAAATAGAAAATACATGCAAAACCCCAATCATAGAAATGCACAAACCTAGGCCATCTCAAGTCAACTACCCATGGTTCCCGCAACCCCAAGTTGTGGGTGCTTATCTACTCATGGCTAAGGCAAAACCAACGAAAAGGAAAATATAAGACATGATTGAAAATTTTACCCAAAGCAATGAATATTGAAGACACCACAAATTGCAAACCACAAGCTTTATAGATTGACAATAAGTACAAAGCAAGATTTGCAATCCCCAAAATTGGGTTTTCCAAGAGAAAAATGAAGAACTTTGCTAGAACCCTAAAATATTCTTTAGAGAATATTCAAAAAGCTGGAATTACGTTCTCTTCCAAAAAAAAACCCAGCTTAAAGTATCCATAGTAGTTACAAGTTTAACCATAAAAATTACAAAGAGATAGCCGACAACTAGTATGCCTCATAGGTATAAGTCGTAATCGGGGTCTCGTATCAAGTTCTTAGCATCTTGGACTCAACTGGTATGACCCACGGGTATGAGTCATAACTTGGTCTATGACTCGTATGCTCCTCTAGTAGTCTAGGCCTTAAGTTATTGATCCAAAGTTTGGGCTCTCTGTTTCCTGCTACGTTTACACCTATATGAGTCGTACTGAGACCTATGACTTATAGGGTGGTCTCGTAGTGTTGATCTCCAGTTAGCATATTCCTAATTTTTTGTCTCTATTTTTTGCTACGATAATACCCTATGACTCGTAGCTTGGGCTACGACTTGTAGGTGAACTTGTATATCCTATGCTTCAGCAAAATCTGCAATTCTATTCCAAAATCATGTTAACCTACCTTTTCTACAAGAACCACACAAAAACACATAAAAACCATAAAAAATCGCATTAAGAACTCACAAAATCCCTACTTTTAGGAATCCAATGTGTTGTATCTTGAATGTACATCGACACTCTCAACTTAGAATTTTTGCTTGTCCTCAAGTGATGACTCGATCTATGCAGATACAGAGAAATACATAGTAGCTATACCAATGGAATATACATCATTCACTCTAATCGAGGTATCCAACTATCATTTTCAAAACTAGATTTCAAAGCTACTTAGGATAACAAAAACATGATGATGAATTTGGCAACCCAACTATAATAAGTAAGGAGCATTAATCATCCACAATCACTGGTATAGCCATATACTAATCAAGTAATGCAAATGACATCACAGAAAAGAAGTCTCTCTTACTCACTCAAAAAGCATTTAGAATTCAGGGACTGAGGAAGCATTCTCACTCTCACCAATGAAATTCTTGCAAAATGACTAACACCATAGGCTTTCTTCTATACTCATCTTTCGGCTTGGTGACAAAGTAGATTTGGATCATTTAAGGACTTAAGGGCTTGTAACATAGGTTCAGGTTAGGTAAGTAGTGACTAAAAACTATCCTTGAACCATGTTTACCGACACTTTTCTTTTTCATAACCCAACCATTTTCGCTAAATTCACCCATATTCTCCTATTTCAAGCTTTTCTCGAGTGCGTTCTTTCGCTTTTTAGCTGTGCGTTATTTCTGAAATCATTTTGCTAATTTTTCTCAATTCAAGGGACTTTTAGTCAATTCATCCTCCCCGGGCTCATGATTTCTCATTTATTTCTTTATTTCCTAACTAACCACCTTATTGTTATTACTTTACCATAATAAGGCCACCTTTAACTTAGGCTTTTAGCCTGAAGTGAAGTACACAATATCTTTTCCCCAAACTAGATCCACAATTCGTAGCCACCCACAAATTAGGCTTTTAGCCTCCATCAAGGTTCATATGTTCAACGATAGACCAGGGCCAATATCAAGGTATTTTATCAAACAAGGTTAAGCCAGTAAGGTGTCAAGAAAGAATGAGTACATGAGAAGCTCAAAAGTTTTGAACAAGGGATTCACTCACTAATTTGGTAGGTCATTTAGGCTAAAAGTGGGTTCACTAAATGAACAAAGACCTAAGATCCTTTACAAATCAACCACATCACCAAACCAATTTCAGAGTAACTAAGCAAGTTTTGAGTCCATACATGATGCATGAATGCAGCAAAATAGGCTCACAACACACTTGACATTGCACCCACAATCAAGTATAGACTCATAGGTCCTGCTTCCAGCCTCAGCTTACCTTCACATTATCAGAAAAAGCATTGCTAGACACTCAAAATGAATGAATGCATCAATAACCACAATCTCAAATATTTTGAGGGTACCCAATTTTTCATCAAGATTTAAAAAGCATTTAAAAACTATGTATATGCCAACAAATAACACTACTATGTATCTACAAACTATCTATACTACCTACAACATGCTGGTTCAACGGAAAGTTAAACATCCATAAGGAAAAATAAACATGGAAAGAAAACCTTGGGATCAAAAATAGGGAAAGTTATGGACTAGGCTACTCACACTTTACCTTAACTTCCCAAACTCCACCAAAATAGAATACTTAGTCCTCAAAGAAAAGACAAGAATGAAAATCCAAACACGATAACATATACATACATATATATAAATTAAGAACAAAAAATTAACATCTAAAATATAAGTAAAAATAACATCCAACATAAAAATATTTAAACAAATCCAAAAACCATAATAATAGAAAGATTGTCTAGCAAAAGAACAAAGTATCCACAAAGAAAAGATAATAATTGGGGTCAAAAAGGTCAAACATAATGGTACTTAATCCCCAGTATCAGTCTGGTCTACAGAGTCTTGGCTCACAATCTCCTCCTTAGTAGTCTGGGTCGCAGTTGTACGTGAGCTACCCTCTTTATGCGAAAGTTGTTGTTCTGTATCTCTTTGTATGGCCGCCAACAGAATCAACTTTCGCACAACCTCCTTTGGTATCGGCTCCTCTATCGGGATTGCTAGGTCATCAGGTCTAGGCGTCTTCTGGCTCAACTCTGGATCATCTGTCTCAAGGGGCCTCTTCTCATGAGCATGTTGGCGGTCAATTAGCAAGTCAAACACCTCGTCACCCGCCGGTTCCACCTCTGGGACTGCAACTGGGGATGCTAATATTTGCAATAAGTCAGGCTTAAATTTGGCCAACTCTTGTGTCACTATTCTCGTGTCAGCAGGGCGAGCACTCTCAAGCCTCCATTGGACTCTCGCCTCAAAATCATCAACTCGGGCATCCATTACTCTAACTCTCTAATCAACCAAATCTTGGGCAAATACCTTTATCCTCTCGTCTGAATCCTGTACGGTCTATCTAACCCAAGGTCTAACCTGTGCTGCTAAAGACTGTAGCCTGGACTCTGCTGTAGCCAACCTACATAATAGTGCCTGAAAAGCACCAACAGAGATAATAGAATCAACTTGTTACGTAGATGCTGTTGGTGCTGGAGTATTAGAGGATGGCGTGGACTCAATCCCAATGGTTGGTGTAGGCTCTGTAGTTGTTGGAGTAGTACTAGTGGTATCTGGAGCTGAACCCTGAGTTTGAGGCTCACCTAGGAGTGGATCTGGGATAGCCGAAGGAGCTACAAGAGGTACGCTAGGATCCATAGTGCGTGTGTCCTTGATTTTCTGGTCTCGGTGAGGTTCTATATGAACACTTGCTGCACTGCATAATCGGTGGATCAAAGCAGGGAATGGCAATGAGGTGTTTGTCTGCACGGTGGACTCATGGTTCTTCTCAGAGATAATCTGGGCCTAATCTATCTCATAACCAGCTAGAATGTTGGCTAATAACACAACTCACTCCAATGTGATTACATTATCCGTGAAAGTAGGCCAGATACGCCAACGGATAATGGACCACCCAAACTTGGCCCGAAAAGAGAGGTGGCCTTTAACAATCAGATCTGCGTAGTTTGTAACCCACATCGGCTCAAACACCTCATCACATGTCTGGGTGGCTATCCACTGTAGCAGCTCAATCTTGGCCCCAAGATCTTTTTCACTCACCGCTCTTCTCATTTTTGTCAATGCGAATATCATACTCTACGGTAGATTGAGGCACTCTGTAGGTATGCCCAAACTATATCCGTCGAATAGTCTACTTTGAAATAGGAACTCTTCGACCTCGAAATGGTACCATCCGTAACCTTGGCTGCTCAATCGGCTTCTTGTTCTTTGGCAACGCTCGGCCGAGTGTAGCAAGATAGTCCGCATAAAACTCATGAACTACGCTAAAGGGCATACTTGCCCTACTACTGTGTGGTCTATAGTATCCAGTGCTTATCTATCTCTGCATCTAATCCTAGCACCCTCTAATCTCGAGTCATTTAGCCTAGACTCCTCATTAAATTTTCGCACAGGTTTGTCCTGTCCTTTGGGCTCTAACCCATGGTCATATATATCCTTCATCCCTGGGACACACCATCTGCGGTCCACAGGGGGCTGTGATTAGACTTTTTCTTGCAGGGTCGAAGAGGTGCTCTCAGACTCCGATTCTGACTCTTAGTATGTGGGTGTCATCTGTGGTAAACTGCTCCCAGACCCATCTCCATGACCCTGTTGTTCCTCCTTTTTAGACTGGGAGGAACTGCTGACTTCTATGGGTGTCTGCATTGTACGTGCCCGAGTCTGAGATATATTAGCTTCGGGGTCTATTCTTAGCCTATGAACTTCTAGAGACCTCTCAGATCTCTCAACCTCAGAAGATTCATCAACCAACTTTCATTGAAACCAACCATACTACCCGTGTGAGAATCAAGATGTTTAATCAAATGAATCACATAACAGAGAACATAGGGGTCCTACGAGTTGTGCACTGGCCTCTTAGTACCAAAATTCCTAAAACAAATGCAGTCTGAACTTAGATACGAGAGGCAGTTATGACCCGTAGAGGGACCTGCGAGTCGTAGTCTGGCCTCGTACCTCTTTCTAAAGACCATTTTTAAAAACTCACCTAGGCTTACGAGACCCTTACTACTATGAGTCATATGTGTGTGTCATATGAGAAACATGAAGGAACTACAGGTGACTTGTGCTTGCTTCGAGGGACCACTAAGACTCGTAGGAGAACCTACGAGTCACAGGGGGGCCTCATAGCTGAAAATAGAAGATACTAGGGTTGCCTATCACTTTCCTACAAAAATAACAAGCTAAACAAACACAATTTCAGAGCTAGCAATTAAAAGAGCAATACAACAGATTTGACAGATAAATGGACCCACTACGAAATCAGACAGTCAAAACAACCATTATCCCTAAGAATTGAAGTTAATTCCTCATTACATCAAGCGAAACCAAGGGTAATTTCATCTCCAAACTTGCATTTTTTTAATCAACAAAACATTCTATTGAGATGCAGGTGCAATTCAAACAATTTTAATCAAATTCAACAAGCTATGGCATATGAAACACACCCACACTTCCTAAATTCCAATTTCAAAGACAATTTTCACAATGGTCAGGCAACAATTAAGCACTACATTCTAGGGATCAAAAATATTCACATTTACGAACACCCACTCAAGAATTTTGAACAAGGTTCAATTCATAGCAAAATCCTTCAAAGCATACAAACCCTAGGTTTTATGTCTAGACCAAGGCAACATCATATGGGCATGAGTCTTCAAAGATAAACAAATTACGCAATCATCCATGGAATAAACTCACCATCATAGGGCGTTATAAGTAACCACGAAGCTTATCGATTAGTAGTAGAATTGAATCAAAGAAACGCAAAGAGAAAAGCATGCAAAAACCATAGACGATGGTGTCCTCACTAGAAAATTACATGGGTAGCCGTGATTGTGATCGAAATAGTGAATGAGGAAGAGGCATTTAGGATTTCTCGATTGTTTAGAGTTGGGGAAATGAGTTTAGGGGTCAAAATTTATTTTGACCCCTTCTATAATAAACTGGGTCACACTTTTTAAAAGTTGCAGATCAGTTCTATGAGACCTCAAATATGATTCATAGGGTGTCGTATAACTCATAGGTCCTAGTCTCATAGCAGACCCAACACTTTTGTAAATATAGAATACATACCTGGGCACTACAAACCCCAATTATGACTCGTAGGAGATCCCACAAATCGTAAGGTTGGCTCGTAGTGTGTGTGCCAACTTCTGATAATCACTGTTTCCCTCTACAAGGCATAAATACGAGTCGTAATGGTGACTACGACTTATAGGCCTGCTCGCAGAGGCTGCTCCAAGTGTCATTTTCTCACATCTTCAGTTCTTTAATTTTCACCTGCAGATCAAGTCTTAAAACACAATAATCTTCAAAATATTACAAATGCACCAATTTCTTTGAACTTAAAATAAACAAACACCCTACTATCAAAAAATTCCAATAACCAAACACACTTAAAACAAACCAACAATTATCAAAAATGCTTGGGTTGCCTCCCAAGAAGCACCTTGTTTAATGATGTGGCTCGATTTTATTTTCATCCATTGTCAACAATTATCAATGGACCAAACCTCACTGTTCAATTCACCCTAGTGGTCAATTGTCTAGTGGATGTCGAACACTACCTCTGCATCATTGACCCTAAAATGAAGTCGACCTGAATCCATATCCACATGAGCTCTCCAGTGGCTAGAAATGGTCTTCCCAAAATAATGGGCACCTCGAAATCAGCCTCACAATCAAGGATCACAAAATCAATAGGAAAGATGAATTTATCAACTTTAACAAATACATTAAGTAGTACACGCATGAAATTCTCATCAACTTTTATGCATGACTCTTGCATGACATTCCTTGTACACACTAAAGCTCATATTAAAGTCCCATTTATCGTCCCATGCATGTGAGTATTTACTTATAATTGATGGTATTACAATTTTATGTTCGTATTTGCATCTCACATACTTAGTGCATTGCAAAAGTACTAATGCGTATTTTATATGCATGGTTTAACCATATAGGGAGGTGCTCCTCCACTCGCTCGCGACTAACTTTTGGACGATCAAGACTAGTATCTTGTAGTGAGCCCTTAGTTCAGTCTCTACCAAGTTTTCGTTCTTGCCTTGTATTTCAGCCATTGATGTATATGTTGGCCTTTTGAGACTTTTACATTCTATGTTGTTTATCCTTAGAGTCTTTCCTATTTAATGGAAACTAACCAATATCGGTTCCATCTGTCAATGGTTTTGTTGGTATGATTTTATGGGTAAATATGTAAGTTTTCCTTTTTAATGTTGTTCCATTATAATATGTTACCCCACAGACACTTTCCCCATTTTATTCTGCATTTGTTTAAGCTTTATGCTTATAAATGCTTTAGATATTAAAGATGGCTCAGGAGAGTTGCCTTCGGGTATCACATTCACCACGTGAAGATCAAGCCTTGGTTGAGTAATTACACATTGGCAGCGTCATAGCCATTTGGATAGAAGAATGATCCTTCACAAAAGACATTTAGACATTGGCTAACGGATTAGTGAGGCTTCAGCTTTCTTATGAGGGTGGTATGATGGTTTTCTTAGTGACCTGATCACGTTTGATGGATCAAATCCATGAGTGTTGTCCGATATGAGAAAAAGTAACTAGGGCTGATACCAAGGATGTTGAACTTAATGCTGATGACCTTTTGAGGATTGAGTCTAGATTTATTTGCCTAAGAAAGATGACTTGATCAATCTATTACTTTATGTGGCTTATTATGCTCGATATTCTATTCATCCAGGAGTAGTTGATGTGTTGTTAAGATACAACATATTTGATGCCTAAAACAAGGGATTTTGTGAGTTCTTAATGCGACTTTTTTATGGTTTTTATGTGTTTTTATGTTATTTTTGTAGAAAAGTTAGGTTGGTTTGATTTTGAAAAAGAATTGCAGAGTTTTGTGAAGCGTAAGATACGTGTTCATATATGAGTCGTAGCCCAAGCTACGAGTCATAGGGTGTTATCGTAGCAAGAAACAAATACCAAAAATCAAGAATCTGTTAAGTGGAGGGCAACCCTACAAGGCCACCCTATGAGTCGTAGGTCTCACTATGACTCGTATAAGTGTACTCATAGCAGGAAATAGAGAGCCCAAACTCTGGATCAACAACAGAAGGCCTAGACTATGAGAGGAGCATAAAATTTGTAACCCAAGCTATGACTCATCCAGTGGGTCATACTAGTTGAGTCCAAGATGCCAAGAACCTGATATGAGACCCCGATTATGACTCGTAGGTCACCGTACGAGTTGTACCTGTGAGGCATACCAGCTGCCACCTATCATTTCAGTGTATTTTTTCGGATTAAACTTGTAACGACTACAGATACTTTAAGTTAGGATTTATTTTTGGAAGAGAACAAAATTCCATCTTTTTGAATATTCTCTCAAGAAAATTTTAGGGTTCTAGCAAAGTTCTTCATATTTCTTTTGGAAAACCCTATTTTGGGGATCGCAAATCTTGCTTTGTACTTATTGTTAACCTATCAAGCTTCTGGTTTGCAACTTGTGGTGTCTTCAATCTTCAATTCTTTGGGTAAAATTCTCAATCATGTCTTGTATTTTCTTTTTTGTTAGTTTTGCCTTAGGCATGAGTAGCTAAGAACCCACAACTTGGGGTTGTGGGAACCTTGGGTAGTTGACTTGAGATGACCTTTGTTTGTGCATTTCTATGATTAGGGTTTTGCATTTATTATCTATTTCACTTCATTATGATTTTTGTTTGGTGATGGCCAACATCAAATACTGCCTACTATCACGATCCCGATCAAGGTAGTGACGAACAGGAAAAGGGAAGTAGATGACTGGATTCGATTGGTGTGTTCTCTTCTAATCAACCAACCTGACCAACGAGAGATTGACTGGGACAATAGATAATGGTTAGTTGGCACGCCACGGTAGCTGACCAAACGCCATGGTGAAATTTGACTTTTACCTTCATAAGAGGGATGGAAGAACCTAAGTTGCCATCCTGCATGTGAATTTCTAATTGTAGTTATGTTATCTAGGTTATTCGAGTCATCGAACCATGGGGAACACAATTCCCAAGTTGTTCCTAAAATTGAGTATTTTCTCGCATTGTGGTATACTGTCTATTTATTTTTGTTCTTGAATCACAAAAAGCCTCCCCTCTAGAGATTTTAGTTATAGATACTTGAAATAATTCATAGTGAAGTCTTACAATCAATCCCTGTATTCCCTGTGGATTCGACCCTAACCTTCGGTTTGGTTAATTACTGACAGCGACCGCTTTCTTATTGGAGCATGAACATCAGTATTCAAATTATGGTGCCGTTTTCGGGGAATACGACTAGGTTTTGACTTTATTTTACTATTTATCAGTTCAAGTATTAAGTTTTAGGCTCTCTTGTATTTTACTTTTGTTTTTATTTTTTGTTGTATGATTTTAATAGTTGGGTGTTCTAGGTTATTTGCCCAACACAAGGGCCAAGGCAATCCCTTGGCTCCAACTAATTTGGAGATCTATCGACTATTTAAAAGAATGGCTCAAGTGAATAAGGATAGCACGGTTGAGAAAGAAATAAATATAAATGATGATATGGAAAGAGAAGAGAATCCACCACCTAGGGATAATAGGCCACAACTTAGGGACTTCAACGAGAATGCTTACGGGTGGAATCGATATCGCTTGAACCCTATAGATATAGGCGCCACTTTGTTGCAGTGTTGCCTCCACTACTGGCAGACGCTAAATTCTCAATGTCAAGTGGATTACTTCAAATGCTCCAATGTCGTGGGTTATTCACAAGGCTACCTTCAGAGGATTCCCACTGTCAACTCCATAATGTGGTTTTTATTTGCAAGAGTGTCATGGGGACACAATCACTTTCTCTTGATGTTGTTGGTTTTCGGGTATTTCAATATTTTTACTTCTCACTTCAGTCAATTGGCATCTAAAGGCAGTAAAGGAAGTTACGAATTAGAAAAAAGATATAGGGACATTTGGCTGATTCGATGGACCAGCTTCATTCCCCCAGGGAGCTACTTGAATAGCAGGCGGCACAAATCGTATACATATTATGATATGTTGGTTTAGGCATTTTAGATGCTGCTAGTGAAATATCGAAAAATATAGAAGAAAAGGGTCTACTCACCAATATACTTCATAAAAGGAAACTAGTAATTTCGATTTCTTAAAGAAAAAGATTCCAATAACAAAACGGCTTCTTTCTATATCTAGAATATTTCCTTTTCTTAGATAATTATTGATATGAAGATTGTTGGTAATATCAATAAAGTTCTGGTCCTAGGCTTTTTATTAGTTAGTCCTGGTAAAGCCAAACTTTTTTTGTCTTGGTTCCAATTCAATACTAAACAAGTCCGAACTAATTGAATACTTGTGTGGCTGCTCTTCCTGAAATCATTACTCTGAATTCTCTTTGAATAAAAACCAAAAATTCTCAAAATAAGGATCAAGCCCAGATCGAAGAAATTCCCCGACTTTGATAAAAAATTTTAATCGACTTACTTGAACTGACTGAGAATGCAGTTGTGTGGCTATCTGAGCTTCCTCCAGGTACAATAGCAAGTTCGGCAAATCTTCAGAGAGTGTTTCTTGAAGATATTTCCTAAGATCTAAGAAGTTAAAGCTCAAAGATCAAATAAAAACCTTTGAGCAATTGTCGGGTGACTCTATTAGCACAATATGGGAGAGATTTACCAAATGCTTGAGGATAGTCTCTGATCACAGGAATTTTGATGATTCCTTGGTTGAGATGTTCGATCGGGCACTTGATGAGAATATTCAAACTTGCGCCGACACAATCATAGGAGACATGTTTCTCGACTATCCTTTTGCATTGATAGCCGCAAAAATGGAGTAAGTGGTTAAAACTAATAGAGCATGGGGTCAATGAAAATGAGATTCAATGAAAACTCCTTGTGTGGTTAACACCAAAAATGAGAAAGCAAAGGTCAATGAAGAGATAATGGAGCAACTTGCTCTACTTCGCACAAGTATGGACTTGGTCTTGAAGCAAAACTAAGCAAGTGTCAAAGCGGTTACTCACAAACCTCCTAAGGCTCCCATCTATGAAGAACCATTCTTTGATGAAGATGTTTGTTTTGTGAGTTGTCAAACGGTGTGTTTCCCGAATAACCCCTAAGGGTCCAACTTGGACTATTGGAGGCAAGGTTCCGAGAATCAAGATCGAAACTACAACCGTCAAGGTGCTTATTATGATAACTGAGATGGTTATTATGAAAGGGAGAGAGTGTCGAATGCCGAATGGGGTAGAAGAGATGGTTATAAGAATGGTCCTTATGTGCCAACCCACAACTATGATGTCGTGCCAAGCACTTCTAGGCTTGAAGAGATGTTTGACAAGTTGTTGAAGAGAGCCGACCACCAACATGAGACCTTGAAGGGAATGAAAGAAAATATTTCAAGTATTAATCAAAACATAAAGTCTAACTTGGTGGCGATTAAGCAACTACAACAACAATTTGGGCAAGTTTCTTTGCAATTGAACCAATCCAAAAAGGACACATTATCAAGAAATATGGTTTAAAACCCTAAAAATGAAGGGCATCGCATGGCAGTCATGACTCTGAGTGGAAAAAGCACCATACATCCCCCTACGCCGGTGTTTGTGGATGATGTTGATGAGAAGGGTCTTAGTGGTGAAGTTGTGGTTGAGGGAGAAGGTTCAGAGATTATTGGGATGCAAAGAGAAGAGGTAAGAGAGCACGAAATAATGTAGTCAATTCCAAAGCCTCCCCCTGCTTTCCCTCAAAGGCTCAAGAAAAAGGAAGAGGAGGGTAAATTCAAATGCTTCCTCTCGATGTTGAAGCAACTATCCATCAACATTCCCCTTCTAGAAGCTTTGCTTAAGATATCCGGGTACACCAAGTATATGAAGGATTTGGTGACAAACAAACGCACTTTAAGCCAAGCATTCTCACAAGAGCTCCAACTATGTAGTGCGATCATGACTAAATACCTTGTTCAAAAACAAGAGGACCTCGGTGTGCATTCACCATCCCTTGCACCATCTGTGATATTGGGTTCGCGAGAGCATTTCGTAACTACGGAGCGAGCATAAATCTAATACCTCTTTCCATATTCTAAAAGCTTGTACTTGACACTCCTACCCCAACAAGAATGTGTTCACTCATAGTGGATTGAACCATCAAAAAGTCGAAAGGAACCATGTCATAGAATCATAAATCTTGTGGGAGTGGATTGTAATGAACATATAAGACCATGTGAGCTACTGCATGGACTCTAAGATAACCTCCTACGTTGGCATGGGGAGACCACAGTAGAACTCCATCACTTCGCACGCATCTTTATATAACATAAATAGCCTATATGTATCCACTAGTCCAGCCTACAAGGGCTCCTATGGTGGAACATAGTTAATGATACAAAGGGTTACTACTAAGGTCCCCTTAATGAACCCCACCTCAATATGATATTGGGTGCTAAGTCATCTCGCAAAATCTTCAAAATGTATGCTTAGTCAATTTATGATACTTCAAATTATAAGTATTGATCTCAAGAGTAGCTCGAACTTAAGAAACCACCAAGTATTGTCCTTTCATATTGGGAACCTTCATAAACATCTTTAGGGCTTTTGTCAACATTCTTATATCTTTGACAAATCATAACTTCAAAACTTTCTTTAGTGCCCTAACCTTTATCATAATTCATGCAAAACTTGACTTGAAACTAGGTAGGATAAGTCCTTGAGTTGAAACATTCTTAAATCATGAAATCATGCATAATCATGGGTAGATATGCTTATTCAAAATATGGTAAACCAACCCACACTTCATTACTTAAACACATATCATTGGGGTTATCATCATTAACTTGAAATTCATGAAAACATGTACTGTAACATCATATGATAACATTAAGAACATGTGGTAGTTTAAAATATCATGGAATCATCATTAGCATGCATAGTAACATTGAAGAAACATGAAGAAAAGGTAAAAGGACATAATGTAGAACTTTATAGGGGGAAAGGAGATCTAAAAATAAAATTCACATACCTTGGTAAGTTTAGGAAGAAGAAATTTTCCGCTTATGAAAGAATCCCTTGAAACCCTAGCCTCCTTAGCTTGTTCTTTAAGAGAGAAGGAACGCCTTCGAACTTTCGAAACTTGGAGAATAAAAGGAATGGGGGAATTATTATGTTTTAGGATATGATTAAAGGTAATAAAGTTCACCAAAATGACCTAGTTTAAGATTATAATTGGTGAAAAGGAAGAAATTGCCCTTCATTAAAATAGCTGGAAAGGATCTATGATAGCCCGATTATGGGCTGTAGTTTGAACCACGGACTGTAATCCTAGTCATCCTATTCTCCATTTACAATATTCAAACAAAAATTTCCCGACCTAAAGAACAAAAACCCTACTTACGAGCCATCCTTTGACTTATGGTTCGTGGTTGGACTCATGGTGTCCTTTCACACTTTGCGAAATTTTACTTCCCTTGGCCTTTTTCTACGAAGGCAACTTACGGGTTGTGGAATGGTCTATGGACTGTCCTATTAATCATGATTCTCCTTCTATAAACTCAAAATTTTGTTCATTTTTGGCACACTCACCTATGACCCTTCTTATGGGCCGTGATCTATTCTACGAGCCGTCAATGGCCTCATGAGTTACCCCATGCTTGGAAACTTTTTACTATTCTTGAAATTTGTATTCACAAGCTAGATCTATGGCTCATGGTTTGATTTACTAGCTGTGGACTCAAATTTGTGAATTGACCCTAGTCACTTTTCGGTCCACCTTTTCTGCACTTCTAGGCTCCTCAACTGATAGTCGTTGCAATATCTCCCCCCTGGGAACATTTATCCCTGAATGTACTTAAAGGCATACTCTAAAGAGTTAATTATAGCTAACAACTCAGTATTACATGGAAAAATTCAATTTAAACATCATTTCATGAAAATTTTCAAAATTCATACTTAATATATGTCTCAAAACAATCCAAAAACATAGAAATAAGTGTGTACATCATGCAAAAACAAAAATGTAAGGAATTTGAGGTTTTGGCAAGAATAACTTAATACCTTAGGCTTAAGTAGAGTGGAAGAGATACGGGTAACAATTCATTGCATCTGCTTTTGCTTTCCATGTGACACCCTTAACTTGATGATTTCTCTAAAGCACCTTAATGGATGCAACTTCCTTGCTCCTTAGCCTTTTCACTTGCGGTGTAGAATCTCAACTTGTACCTCTTCATAACTCAAATCCTTTTCAATGTTCATATCTTTCAAGGGTATAATGGAGCTTGTATCACCTATGAACATTTTCAACATCGACAGATGAAAGACAAATCGATCAAATGCATCTCATAAGGTAGGTCCAACGCTCATGCCACATTTCCTACTCTTCTCAGCACTTTATAAGGCCATAGATACCTAGGGAATGACTTCCCCTTTTTACTAAGCTGGACCATACCTTTCATAGGAGATACTTTCAAATATATCCAATCAACAATTTGGAACTCAAGGTCCCTCCTCCAAACAATGGAATAGGACTTTTGCTAGCATTGAACTGTTTGTAACTTCTCCCTTATAACTTTAATTTTTTCCATAGCATTCATACCATGTTCGGTCCTATCATGGCCATGTCAATGACTTCAAACCACCCAATATGTGATCTACACTATCTACTATACAATGCCTCGAATGGTGCCATCTCAATGTTTGCATGGAAGCTATTATTGTAGACAAACTCAATTAGAGGAAAATGCTCATCCTCACATCCCTTAAACTCCAACACACAATCTCTCAACATGTCTTCCAATATTTGAATAGTCCTCTCGGCTTGCCCATTGGTTTGGGGATGAAAAAGGGTACTCAACTTAAGTTAGTACTAAGTCCCCTTTGGAAGTATTTCCAAAAATGATAGATAAACAGGCCACCATGAACCAATATGAAGGATAATAGGACCTCATGCAACCTCACTAAGTCTCGAATATAAAAATGAGCATAGTCTTTGACATCAAATGTCATTTTAATCAGCAGGATTTGAGTTGACTTCGTCATATGATCCACTATAACTCATTTGGAGTCAAAGTGCTTCTTGGTCTTTGGCAATCTCTCTACTAAGTCCATGTTGACTTCTTCCAACTTCCAAGTAGGAATATCAATGTCTTATACTAGGCCACTTTGGCCTTTGATGTTACATCTTGACTTGTTGGGACTCACCACACTGCGACATAAATTGGGCAACGTCCCACTTCATTCCATTCCATCAATAAATCTCCCTTAAGTCTCTATATATCTTTGTAGTACTGGGGTGAATAGAGTAAGAAGAGTTGTGAGCTTCTTTCAATATTAACTTCGTAAACTCACTATCATTTGGTACACACAACCTCCCTTGATATCGGAGTACACTCTCTCCCCCTAGTGAGAAAACATCCATGTTTCATGTTTTCCCTAAAGGTTTCTATTCCACTAAGGTGGAATCAAGACCTTGCTTAGAGTTAACCTCCTTAATCGAGAAAATCTCAGACCCATGAAGCACCCTAACATCATCAATTTCGGATTTGTTCAACTTCACTGCCAACCTAGCCAACCTACAGACTTCTTTGTACAACTCCCTTTTTCCATCATCTTATAGGCGGGATACACTTCCTATGGAGACTCTACTAAGGCCATCGACTACCACATTGGGTTTACCCGAGTGATGTTTCACACTCATCTCATAATCATTGAGTATGTCTAACCACCTTCATTGCCTCAAGTTGACATATTTTTGGGTGAAAACATGTTGAAGGCTCTTATGATCGGTGAAGACATTCACATGAAAACTATATAAGTAATATCGCCAAATTTCTATGGCAAACACCATGGTCGCAAGATGAAGATCATGAGTCGGGTAGTTCTTCTCATGTACCTTCAATTGCGTTGAGCTATAGGCAATCACCCTGTTATGTTGTATTAACACATATCCCAACACAATCATTGAAGTATCACAATTAACCCATGATTTCCCTCTTGCAATGTCAAGGTTGGAGCCAAAGTTATTTGATACTTCAAATTTTAGAAACACTTCTCAAACTCATTCATCCACAAAAACATTGCATTCTTTTGAGTTAACTTGGTCAATGAGGATGTAATGGAAAAGAAAACATTCTGCAAACCTTCTATATTACCCGACTAGGACTGGGAAGCTCCTTGTGTCCGTAGGAGTCAATGGCCTTGGCCAATTT
This sequence comes from Solanum clarkiae, assembly GCA_011800125.2. Lineage (NCBI taxonomy): Eukaryota > Viridiplantae > Streptophyta > Magnoliopsida > Solanales > Solanaceae > Solanum > Solanum clarkiae. Next base: position 13,053,060 of record JAABOM020000110.1, on the reverse strand, counting down.
CTTATCGCTTTAATATTTTTAGGATCAAACTTGATACATTACGTGATACCACATGCCCAAAGAAGGCAACCTCACTTAGCAAAAACTCACACTTGCCAAACTTTGCAAAAACAATGTACTCCCTTAGGGTTTGCAATACCACCGTCAAGTGTCTCATATGTTCTTTCTTACTTCGGGTGTAAATTAGGATATCATCAATTAAAACCACTATAAATATGTCAAGATAGGGCATGAATACCCTATTCATAAGTGATCACGCGCAAACTAAATTTCAAAACCAAGGTATAAGCGGTCGTTGTCTAATATAGAACCTAACAATGGTTAGGGTCATTCCAATAGGAAAAAAGTCCAGACTTGGAATAATGATAAGCAGTTAGAATGAATTTATCTACTTATTTCCTGAAAAGGGGAGCAGGTCCGTAAAATGCAATAAGTAAACCTAAACTAGCATCAAATCATACAGTAAAGTGTTATGAAGTAAGCGAGAGAAGTAACTAGGGTATTGTATTCCCCATAAATTCCTAACTCAGCATAGTTAGATGTTCATAATCATTTCTAGTGTGTAGCATGCAGAACTGTTAAGTTATGTTTACCTAACCCTTTGAACCAGACGCTACGACAATTTCACCATTTGATTTGATCTGTCCCATGGTGTTGCATTACCAACTCTTACCTTTGTCCCAGTACAACCATCTTTTGATCCGTAATAGTTAATTAGACGATAGTAATCATATCGAATCCAGCTAATTATCACTTGTCCATTCATTACCCCTTTTATCCAGTAAGTAAAAATTAAGAGAGTTCTAATATTGGCCACCGTTAAAAAGTATTTACTTCGAAGAGATTATTAATACATACATGCACACTTTCCAAGGATTAAATTACGATTTTTACTTTGTTAGTTCTACATGGTTTCCACAACCCTAGGTGTGGCTGTAGCTACTCATATTTATTGTAGATGAAGAAATCATATTATAGAAGAACATAATTAAACACTTACAATAATAAATTGAAGAACACAAAATCCAAAATCTTCACAAGAAATCACGATGTTGTAGCTTTATTGTAAAATCAAAGTAACCTCCAAGAAAAAAATAATAATCACAAGTAATGAGTCTTCAGTGTTGTGATTGCTCACTCACTAGAAAAAATCTAAAAACCTATTTATAATATGTGGAAACAAAATCCTAAACAAAATAGGAAAATTGGAATCGAGAAGTTGGATGAACAAGGTTACGGCCCATAGATGAATTCACAGCCCATAACTGGCTTTCGCAGACTGCACTACAAAATATTTTCCTTCCATATATGAGCTAATTCTATGGACTATCCTCCGACTTACTACCCGTAAGAGGTCTCGTCCAATAACTCTTCAGAAAACCTTCAATATTCTGATTTTTAAGGCATGAACATGTTTTACGATCCATCACCCGACTTAGGACCCGTAAGAGCCCTTGTCTAATAACAGTTCAACACTTAGCATTTTTTTGTCTTAAGCATACGAACAAACTACGGGCCATCAAATAGTCTACAATTCGTCTGATAACATGTAACCACAACATCTGAAGATCATCCTTTCACTGGATCTGACCCATGAAACTAACATATGGCTCATGGAATAAACCACTGCATGTAGAAGGACTCACAAGTCCTCAAAAACTTGCAATGTATGCAACTTAGCCTAAAATCATCTCCATTCCTGAAATCTTGAAAAGTCAATACAAAAACACATCAAATCTACTAACATCGCTTTGAGAACACACAAAATTCTATATTTTAAGTATCAAAAGTGTTGTAGTTTGGCAGAACATCCACAACCTCAACTTAAAATTTTGGATTGTCCTCATGCAATAGACTCAATCTGCATAAGTAATATAACATAGACTGACCTCAACCCTATTGCATATGCTATAACTCAACAAATCACTGAGCTAACAACCCCCCAAAACAAAGGGTGCCTGAAAATGTGCATCAGAAGTGCCCGAAATCTTGATTTCTATATATTTAAAAGTTCATTAGTTAGTTTGAAAATCCGACTTCATATTCTTATTCAGGGGGTCCAAATTAGGAAGACAAGGGTCTAACCTCGAATTTAATGTAAACGAATCAAATTATGAAATTTCACTTAGTGCAATTTCCAAAGAGCCTCCGCGTCCTCTCCGCGACGCGGAGACGTGTATTTTCTGCATAATTTTTCTTAGTCCGTCCAATTTTTGTAAGTGTTAGGCCTAAGTTTTTCCAAATGAGTTTTTTTTACTTATACTTAGCAAAATTTCAACCTCATATCCCCAAAAATATTTCCCAACACTCACTCAAACACTTAGCCATACTTTTACTCCCAAATTCAAGAACCAAAACCCTCATCCAAAGCTAAGGATTCTCTTCAAGCTTCAAGCGTCCATCTTTAACCTTCACCAAGAACTTCTCCAAAGCTAAGGTATGAGGTGTTGAACCATTAGGTTCTTCCACCCATGGTTCCTAAACCCTCTTTTACTTAATAATGCATGATTTGAAGTTGATTTTACGTGTGGGTCTTGTGTATTGAGAAATTTACTATATAGTGATTTTAGTTCATGAAAGTAACGTTGTTTTAGCATATTTTGAGCTCTAAATCTTGGATCTAATGTTGGATTTGATGTGGGGTTTTGAGGGAAATGTCTTGGGGGTGTTGCAAGGTATTGATTGATGGTTTTACAACAAATTTTCTTGCATGATTTCATATCTAAATTGGATTGCCTTTTACCCCCATTGCACACTCCTAAGGTGTTTGATAAAATATCCAGTTATGGTTTCTTGAGGAAATGAAGGCCCAAAGCATGATATATGATAGGAATGATGTTATAGTGATGAAAAGAGGTTATGTATAAAATTGACTATATGATGATGAAATAAGCTTATGAATATGATGAACTCTATATAAAGTATTGCATTAGACCATGCCCGATCCGGGGGGACAAGAGCCTGGGTAACCTAGGGAAGGGTTTGTATTTCTCCACCTAGTGATGGGGCGGTATCATCACTAACCAAGATGGGGGTTTATACTTATCAACTGAGATAGGAGTTTGTAATCATCCACCTAGGTGATGGGCCGGCATTATCACCAACCGAGATGAGGGTTCGTAATCATCTACCTAAGTGACAGGGCCACATCACCACTAAACATAAGGTATTTACACATCGAAAATCTAGCTTGGTCTCTTCTATACATATGATATTCTATATGAGTATGGGTTACTTAAGTATGTTTTACTTATGCATTGATCATAAATGCCATCTTGCTATATTATGCCTATTGCCTATTATTATGCATGTTGATCATGAAGCTTATATCTTGTTGCATTGAATCCCATATACTTAGTACATTCAAACGTACAAATGCATACTCTTGCCTACATGATATCACCATATAGGAATCGATGCCCTAGTTGATCCTCCTCCTCCTCCACGTGTCTAAAAAGTACTATTCCAAGCTTGTTGGTGAGTCCTCTTATATTTGTATTGAGATACTATCTTTTGTTCTATTTGACTATGCGGGTGAGCCCGGTTACTTTGTCTTGGCCCCAGCTCTATCTATGTATATAGAGGTGTTTGTTGGACAAGTTATGTATTTATGATATGAGCTATAATTCCTTGTCTTTTGATGTTGAAGTGTTGCAAAGCTTTCCCTTAGCCCAAAAGCCCCATTTTATTCTACATGTCTTTTGTATGCTTTCGGGACCAAGGATGTGTAATGACAAGTTGAGAGGCTTGTTTTGGGTTCCTTTGGGTCCCCCATTCTCCGTATCATGTCTAGGCCCTAGGCTTGGGTCATGACAAACTTGGTATCAGATCACTATGTTGTTAGATCCTAGGATTCCAACATATCATGTCGGTTAGAGTCCTATTCATGGTTGTGAAGTGCGTCATGTCTATGAATAGGCGGCTATGAGGAATTTTAGGAAATGATTCCCTTCTTCATCTTCTAAGTCATTCTATAGAGTTGTTATAAGTTTTCCCCCCTAACAATTGTTCTTTTCTATGCTAAATCATGCCAAACACTAGAGGAAGATGTGCCCAAACTCTCGAGGAGCAACCTACCAATAGTGAGATTCGGGATGCTCTCACTATACTTGCCTAAGTGGTGGCCAACGAAGTCCAACAAGGGGCCCAAGCCCCTGATGCTAATACCCTGGGAGCTAGGGTAAGAGTCTTCATAAGGATGAATCCTTTAGATTTTCACGGGTCAAAGGTAGATGAAGATCCACAAGATTTTATCGATGAAGTGTACAAAATCTTTTCTATCATAGGTGTTGGGCCAAATGAGAAGGCAAAGTTGGTGGCGTACAAACTCAAGGGGGTATCCCAAACTTGGTATGATCAACGGAAGGGTGAGAAAGGCAATGGCTATGTGGTGTTTTGGGAGGACTTCAAATTAGCCTTCCTTAGTCGGTTCTTCCCTCTTGAGCTCAGGGAAGCAAACTTGGTCGAGTTTATAAACTTGAAACAAGGTGGTATGAGTGTGAGGGAATATGCCCTCAAATTTAATCAACTTTGAAAGTATACTCCTGACTTGGTGGGCGACTCTAGGTCAAGGATGAATAAGTTTGTTATGGGTATTTCTGACCTGGTAAGTGAAGGGTACACCTTGCTTACTGGTGACATGGACTTGTCTCAGTTGATGAAATATGCCGAGCAAATGGAAGAAGAGAAGTTGAGAAAAATGAGGGGCCATGAGGCCAAGAGGACCTATTTTGAGGGCAAGTTCCATAAGGATGTTAGACTTCCACAAGGCCAAATGCCTCCTCATGCTACAACTAGGGAGTTTTCCAATGACTTCCCTAAACCTCAAGGTAATGGTAGGGTGGCTCTTATTGATGTGTGTCATAGATGTGGGAAGAGTCATAATGGCCCGTGTTTGAAGGGTACTAGTGCATGCTATGGTTGTGGGTTGCTTGGTCAAAAGAAAGTAGATTGTCCAAGAAATTGTGGAAAGGCTTGGGGTGAAAATGCGATCTCATTGGGTAGAGGTGGTCCTCAAGGTGGTGCCCTAAGGCAATATCGGTTTTATGCTCTACCTGGGAGGCAAGGAGTTGGTCAGATCCTCGATGTTGATATCAATATATTGAAAATATTTGATCTTGATGTATATGCTATGATTGATCTGGGTGCCACCCTTTCCTTTTTTACCCCCTTTGTTGCTAAGAAGTTCCATCTTAAGTCGGAGTTGTTGCATGAGTCATATGAAGTGTCTACTCCTATAGGTGCATCTATTATTGCAAGGAGGGTGTATAGAAATAATCCAGTTTGCATCTTGCATACAATCTTACCTTGTGATCTCGTTGAATTAGATATGGTTGATTTTGATGTTATTCTTAGGATGGATAGTTGCATGCCTACTATGCTTCTATTGATTGTAGAACCCGCAAGGTCAAGTTTACATTCCTAAATAAACGTGCCCTTGAATGGGAAAGTCATGATGTGGTGGTAAGGGGTAGGTTCATATTATGCATTAAAGCCCATAGGTTCATTTCCAAGGCTGTTTGTATCATCATGTGAGGGTCAAAGATGTGGAGTCCAAAGTCCCTTCTAGTGAGTTGGTCCCGATTATAAATGAGCTTCTTGATGTCTTTCCAAATGACTTTCCTGGTAATCCTCCAAAAGGGAGATAGATTTTGGCATAGATCTCCCTCCCTATACTCAAACTATCTTCATTGCCCCTTACCATATGGCCCTAGGGGAGTTGAAGGAGTTAAGGGAGCAATTGAAAGATTTGTTGGAAAAGGGGTTTATTAGACCTATCCAATCACCTTAGGGTGTACTAGTGTTGCTCGTAAAGAAGAAAGATGGGTCACTTAGAATGTGCATTGAATATCGACAACTCAATAGGGTCACTATAAATAATAAGTCTCCCCTTCCAAGAATTGATGACTTGTTTGACCAATTGCAAGGGGCTAGATTTTTCTCTAAGATTGATCTTTGGTCCGGGTAGCATCAAATGAGGGTGAGGGAGTGTGATATACCCAAGACGGCCTTCCGTACTAGTTATGCGCACTATGAGTTTTTGGTGATGTCCTTTGGATTGACTAATGCACCGACCATCTTCATGGACCTAATGAATAGGGTCTTCAATCTCTACCTTGATTCCTTTGTTATGATTTTCATTGATGATATTTTGTTCTATTCACATAGTAGAGAAGAGCATATGGGATATTTGAGGGTTGTGTTGCAAAGATTGAGGGAGGAGAGATTGTATATTAAGTATGATAAGTGTGAGTTTTGGTTGAAATAATTTGCATTCTTGGGTCATGTGGAGTTGGGGGATGGTATAAAAGTTGATCCTAAGAAGACCGATGTGATTAGGAATTGGCCTAGACCATTGACGCCACCAGGTATTAGGAGTTTCTTGGGCCTTACGGGTTACTATAGAAGGTTTGTGGATAGGTTCTCCTCCATTGCTTCCCCTATGAAAAAATTGACTCAAAAGAAGGTGAAGTTTGTATGGACCGATGAATGTGAGAAAAGCTTCCAAACATTGAAAGATAGACTTGTATTCGCTCCTATATTGTCACTACCGGATGGGCTTGAGGGATTTGTTGTGTATTGTGATGCATCTAGATTTGGTTTGGGTTGTATGCTAATGCAAAATAGTAAGGTCATAGCCTATGCTTCTAGGAAACTCAAGGTGCACGAAAAGAACTACCCTACCCATGATCTTGAATTAGCAGCCATGGTGTTTGCATTAATGATTTGCCAGCATTATTTGTTTGAGGTGCATGTTGATGTCTTCACTAATCATAAGAGCCTTCAATATGTCTTCACACAAAATGATCTTAACTTGAGACTAAGAAGGTGGCTAGTACTCCTTAAGGACTATGACATGAGTGTGAATTACCATCTGGGTAAGGAAAATGTTGTGGCGGATGCTTTGAGCTAAGTGTCCATAGGTAGATTAGCTCATATAGATAGTGGTGAAAGAGAGATGGCTAGGGAGGTGCATAGGTTGGCTAGATCGGGGGTGAGCTTGGAAGATGGTGGTAATGGTGTTTTTGTGGTTGATGCTTCTAAATCTTCTTTGGTTGATAAGCTGATAGCAAAATAAGATCTAGACTCCTCCTTGCTTGAATTGAAGGCCTTGGTGAAAGAGGGCAAAATAGAGATTTTCTAACAAAGGGGAGATGGGGACCTTAGATACCAAGGTAGGTTGTGTGTGACATGTGTTGATGGTTTGAGGGAGAATTCTTGATGAAGCCCATAATTTCTCTTATTCTATCCACCTCGATTGCACTAAAATATATAGATACTTGTGGGATGTGTATTGTTGGGGAGGCATGAAGAGGGACATTGCCAAATTTGTTTCCGGTTGCCATAGTTGCGAACAAGTCAAAGTCGAACATCAAAGGTCGGGTGGCCTAACCCAAGACATAGAAATTCGTATTTAGAAGTGGGACGTAGTTAATATGGATTTTGTGGTTGGTTTTCCCAAGACTAGAAAAGGTTTTGATTCAATATGGGTAGTGGTTGATAGGATAACGAAATCAGCTCACTTTCTACCGGTCAAGACTACATGGGGCTGAAGAGTCTTCAAGGTTGTGCATTCATGAGTTAGTGAGGTTACATGGGGTTCCTTTATCCATCATATTGGATCAGGTTGCACAATTCACTTCATATTTTTGGAGGTCTTTTCAAAAGGATCTTGGTACCGAAGTTCATCTTAGTATGGCCTTCCACCCTCAAACGGATAGCCAAGCCGAAAGGACAATTCAAACACTTGAGGATATTCTTAGGGAATGTGTCTTGGAGCTTTAAGGTAGTTGGAATGACCATTTTCCATTGATTGAGTTTGCCTATAACAATTGCTATCGCTCTAGCATGGGTATGATCCTTTTGAGGCTCTTTATGTGAGACATTGTAGATCATCGATGGTTTGGTGATGAGATTGGAGAGGTGGGACGAAACTGGTTATTGAGGCTCTTGAGAAGGTTAATATGATTAGGGGAAGGTTGAAGATAGACCAAAGTCGTCAAAAATACTCAGTTGATGTAAGAAGGAAAGACCTAGAATTCCAAGTGGCTGATTGGGTCTGTTTGAAGGTTTCACCAATGAAAGGTGTGGTACATTTTGTAAAAAGGAGAAGTTGAGCCCAAGGTATGTTGGTCCTTTTAAGGTGATAGAGAGGGTTGGCAAGGTAGCTTATAAGTTGAAGTTGCCTAGTGAAATGAATTTGGTCCATCTGGTGTTCCATGTTTCTATGTTAAGAAAGTGTGTTGGCAATCCTAATGCCATTGTACCTCTTGATCTTATGGGTGTTGTTAAGGATAGCTTGACTTATGAGGAGATTCTGGTTCATATCTTGGATATGCAAGTAATGAGATTGAGGAACAAAGAAGTGGCATCTATTAAGTTCCTTTGGAGTAATCAACAAGTCAAAAGTTCTACATGGGAGGCCGAAATGGACATGCAAAAGCGGTATCCTTATCTTTTCCATTCCACTATACGATTTAGAGTGTAACATTTCAGCCCCCATTCCATCCACATGCATTCATGTTTAAGTTGATAAAATTATGATGATTTTACACTTACGTTGAGGATTTGAAAATGGTGTTTTACATGTTATGTATCATTCTTGTTGGGGCTGATTTGTGAATGATTGTACTTATCTTGTGCGTCTCTTTTACATTCAGGGATGAATGTTCCCAAGGGGGATATATTGTAACGACATCCCCCTAAAAAAAGGGTGTGTAAAAACGTGCCTCGTAAGTGCTCGCATTCTTGTTTTCCATATATCTAAAAATCCATTAGTTATTTCAAAAATCCAACTTTTTATTCTTGTTCCTGGTGTCCAAATTAAGGTGACAAGGGTATGAACTCGAATTTAAAGCAAAGGAATCAAATCATGAAATTTCACTTGGTGCGATTTCCAGAGAACCTTCGCGTCCTCTCCGCGACGCGATGACGTGTATTTTCTGCACTATTTTTCTTAGTCCATCCAGATTTTTCTAAGTGTTTGGCCTAAGTTTTCCCAAATGTGTTTTTTTTTTCCTTATACTTAGCAAAATTTCATCCTCATATCCCCTAAAACATTTCCCAACACCCACTCAAACACTTAGCCATATTTTCACTCCCAAGTTCAAGACCTAAAACCCTCATCCAAAGCTAAGGATTCTCTTCAAGCTTAAAGCGTCCATCTTCAACCTTCACTAAGAACTTCTCTAAAGCAAAGGTATGTGGTGTTGAACCTTCCACCCATGATGCCTCAACTCTCTTTTACATAATAATGCATGATTTAAAGTTGATTTTACATGTGGGTCTTGTTTATTCAGAAATTTACTGCATAATGATTTAGTTCATGAAAGTATCGTTGTTTTAGCATATTTTGAGCTCTAAACCTTGGATCTAATGTTGGATTTGATGTAGGGTTTTGATGTGAATGTCTTGGGGTTGTTGTAATGTATTGATTGATTGTTTTACAACAGATTTTCTTTCATGATTTCATCTATAAATT
>JAABOM020000110.1:12983500-12997947 GCA_011800125.2 Solanum clarkiae | reverse complement strand
GCTTCTTTCAATTGTGAAGTAGCAGTTAGTCAATGCAACTTTCGACACTCATCATGGGTCATTCGGAAATAGTCGCGTTATGTTTTTAAATATAGAGGTCAGGCTGCGTACATCCGATCCCCCCTTACCCCGCAATGGGCGGGAGCCTTTGAGGCGCTGGGGTAATGTTGATATAATAAATTTTGTATAGCTACGTTTGTAATAGTTTAACATGCAGAGACATATGAGGTCGTCCTCAAGGGTAAAATTGAAGGAAAATAAAAACGTGAAAATTAAAATGTTGCCGTGTAGTAAACTTTTATGCCTTGTTTGGATGGATGTTACCGATAGTATGCTATGAGCACTCTGTATCATGTCATATTGTTAATTTATTGATTGTTACTTAAATTTTGTTATCTCATATGGTTTAAAGTCATTAATAGGTAACGATAAAAAGATTCATTTTGTAAAACAACTAAAATTTATTGTGATCACAATTCATGTCGTTACCTTAATATTATCTTCTCATTTTGTCTTTATTTATTATTTAATAAATAATTTATAATTTATTGTTGCAGAAAGTAATTAAGAAAGAGAAAAAAGAGAAAAGAATAAGAAAGAAAAAATAGAAAAAGAAAAGAAGAAAGATAGTTTGGCTGAATGTGAGGCCCACGTGAGGGATTGTATTGTTGATTGCATGGGGGCCACGTGGGGATGTTTCATTTGACTGAAGTCATGTAGGAAATTTTTTTTAAAAAAAGGTCAAATTGGTCAATGCACTTTTATTTTTTTCCTTAGCCTGTTGTACAGAAGTGAGCCCTCAAGTATGCATAAATTTTTAGTTGGATTAATGTGACGTGGAGCATTTTCATCGGAGAGGTGCTAGTAAAAGTAGTCACACTTGAAGTACCTAAATAAATATAAAATTAAGTAGCTGAAGTAGGCACGTCAAAGTCGGTAGAATATTTGATTGAGTCGAATGTAATAAAGGAGGAGGAGAAGTAGCTGAAGGAATATAATTAAGTAGTTGAAGCAAGAACGTTAAAGTCCGCGAAATATTTTGATTTGAATCGCATGTAATAAGAGAGGAGGAGAAACAGGCAACTCAAGCAAATAGTTGAAGCAGACATGTCGTGCAACAACTACCTGTTTCAACACCTTCTGTAGTCTCTTATTATTAATGTTGAAGTAGACAGTCAAAGTCGATAGAATATTTTGATTGGACTGTATGTAATAAAGGAATTTATAAATTTTGTGTAGCTACGTTTGTAATAGTTTAGTACGTAGAGACATATGAGGTCGTCCTGAGGGGGTAAAATTGAAGAAAAATAAAACGTTGCTGTAGTAAACTCTTATGCCTTGTTTGGATGGATGTTACCCGTCGTATGCTATGAGCACTTTGTATTATGTCATATTTTTAATTTACTGATTGTTACTTACATTTTGTTCTCTCATATGGTTTAACGATAAAAAGATTCATTTTGTAAAATGATTAAAATTTATTGTGATCACAATTCATGTTGTTACCTTAATATTATCTTCTCATTTTATCTTTATTTATTATTTAATACATTCAATAACATACCCAGTAAAATCCCACAAGTGGGGTCTGGAGAGGGTATAATGTACGCAGACCTTACCACTACCATAGAAGTAGAAAAACTGTTTCCTAGGAACCCTCATCTCAAAACCTGTAAGCAAGAAAGAACTAGATATGACAAAGGGAAGGGAAGGTAACAGAAAAAATGACTAATAATGACAGTATGTAAATCAGATAATGTCACGCCCCAAAGTCCCGTAGGGCGAACCGACCCCATTGCCGATAAGGCTCGGAAGACCCAACCTGTAACTATGCGCTTACTTTAGGAATGAAGGTGCTCTTAGCTCATTCCCACAACGAGCTAACAGCTCGTTGCTTTTTCTTTCCATATAATTTAATTGAAGCCGCAACCCTATCCATTTATTCATTCGACCCAACTTTATTTTGTTCCGTTCCAAAAATTTGAACATGATTTTATACCCATCTAGGAACAATGAAATATTTTTAGAACTTTTCGTTGATACGACATGCTATTTTTACCATTCATTCCCTTTCAGGATCAGTCGCAGTCTTCTAAACTTTACCGAGAGTATGGACGAATCCCTCACTTCATCCATATGTGTAAAAGACACTAGCCACACTTAAAAGCCGAGTACTCTACCGTTGAGTTAGCAACCCGAAGAAAATATCAAAAAAAATGTGTAGATCCAATCCAAAGAAAAAGAAATAAAGAGATTAGACAAGACAACCAAAAACCATTGAAAGAAGAAATCTAAAAAAATATATTCATACTTTATAATTCATTTAAAACATAAAACTAATCAACTCTCTATTTTTTTTTGTAATTGAAAATTCAAGGTTGAAATGTATATGTGATATTTCTATAAAGGGACGAAATGATCAAGGAATACTCGGAAACACATTTCGAAGAGTTTGGGATAGGTAACCATAAAGAAACAATCCAATTAACTAAGATACAAAATGAGAATCGTATCCATACGATTTTGCACTTCTCAACAAATACCATCTATTTTATTATTCTAAGCGGGTATTCGATTTTGGGTAATGAAAAACTTGTTATTCTTAACTCTTGGGCTCAGGAATTCCTATATAACTTAAGTGACACACTAAAAGCTTTTTCTAAGTTTTATTCATGAATCATGACAAAAAGTTGATCTTTCTAAATAGAAATCAAAATTAAATTAAAAGAAAGAATAAGAACAAAAAAAGAAAAAGGAAGAAAAAAACAACGACATCTCTCCTTTTTTTTCTTTTGCAATTAGATTCTTTTCTTTCTATTTTGATTTACAACTTCAGAAAGAAAAAGAATGAAGTGAAGGATAAACGTATATACATACATATTGAATACTATATCAAATGATTAATGAAGACCCGAATCCGTAGTTTTTCTATAAAAAAATAGAAGAATTGGTGTGAATCTATTCTACATTGAAGAAAGAACCAAATATTCATTGCTCAAATCATTCACTCCATAGTTTGATAGATCTTTTGTTGAACTGATTAATCAGACGAGAATAAAGATAGAGTCCCATTCTACATGTTAATACCAGCAATAATGAAATTTATAGTAAAAGGAGAATCCGTCAACTTTAAAAATCGTGACGGTTCAAGTCTCTCTATCCCCAAAAAGACTATTTAACTCCCCAGCAAGAAGAATGCCCATGTTGCGGCAATTCTACCCGGAAGGTAATGGGTTACTCCTACAGTACGTCCTTGTATAATGCTCAAGGACCAAGATGTTGCGGAGACAGGATTTGAACCTGTGACCTCAAGGTTATGAGCCTTGCGAGCTACCAAACTGCTCTTTCCCGCGCCAAAGATAAGTATTTCCAATGCCAAAAAAAGAAATAAAAAATAATATTTACCATTCAATTCAAATTACCATTCAATGCATATTGAAAATAAATTGAAAATAAAAGAATATTTACAATCGTTATTTAATAATTTAGTATTAGAATTGTCACAAATCAAAATTCTAGATCGTTATATTAATCCTTATGCTCTAGAATATTCAATATTTTGGATTCAGGAAACAACTCTCAGAGATCTTTTTTCCTTTGAGAAGATACAGGAGCGAAAGAATCAACCTATGGATATTGGAAGACCCAACGGATTCTTCCAATGTATTGTTTTTGCTCAATGGATACAAAACACCCATGCTTTAGCACCTGGTGTAACGGCTCCTAGTGAAACAACAAGCACCAGTTTAACTTGGGGGGTGCCACTTCTGAATTAATTTCTCTGTCTTTGAAATGTCATGCACTTTCTCTGCAACTTCAAGTCAAAACCTAATTGGTTATTTTCAATTATGTAAATCAATAGTTCAAACCGCACTCAAAGGTAGGGCATTTCCCATTTTTATAGGAACTTTTGTACCAGAAACAATGGTATCTCCAATTATAACCCCGTCACATGAATCATAAATGCATGAATGTGATGTACCAAGAAATCAGTGGTTCCTAATAAAATAGGCAACAAAGCTACCTTGCCACCCACTACCACTAAATCACCACCCCCTCAAACCCTTTACGAAGGAGATATATTAGTTATATTTATATAAGAAAAATCGAGATCTAGTGATATAACACAGCGTCTTCCAAAAGTAGAACAGGTGTTAGAAGTGCGCTCGATTGCCATATAATATAAAAAAAGAAACTCCAGATATTTGAGATCTTTCTCATTGAATAAGATCTCAATTCCAGCGATTGCTTCATTAGATATCTTACAACTAAAATCCCACTTTTTTCTGATCCAGTTCCTCTACCAACGTGAACCCCAGTTAGATTTAGGCATGCTACACTTTTTAGTTATTGGGCGAACCCAAGTACTCTCTTCCGGATTCAGGAATTAAACAATGCTTGAAGTAAAACATGTTTGAAAAATAATCATACTTACAAAGCTTATTTAACCCAATAAGGTGACATCCTTAGAACATCCAAATACCTTGTGCTAGAGGGTGAGAGATATAGCATGAGTCATAACCCTTTCTAGTAGGTAATGGGTAGTACATGAGATAATGAATAGCACATGAGGGTAGAAGTAACATAGTCATAACCCCTACATGTGTACATGAGATAATGAATAGCACATGAGGGTAGAAGGTAGCATAGGTCATAACCCCTACATGTGGACATGAGATACTACATAACCTTACATCGTATATGAGATTGAGGCGTACCACGTAGTTCATAACCCCTTCATATGAGTATATTGCATAACCTCAAATCATACATGAGGACAAGGAGTACAACATAGTTCATAACCCCCTCATGTAGATATGAGTAAATGAGTAGCATTGATTCATACATGAGGATAAGGTATACAACATAGTTCATAACCCCTACATGTAGGCGTCCCAATTCACAAGAGCATAAACCTTAACATAATGACTCAATAACTTATCAACCATTCCCAAGAATACAACGAGCATGAGAGTCGAACAATTCACTTGCAATACCATAGGTGCTTTACATGATTTAAATCACGCATATATTTATTCCATTCATCACCACAAGCTACTTGACTCATAAACCATGCAATAGATCATCAGTAACTCAAGAACCCTAATCCGGACATTTTATCAAAAACTTGGTGGGTATGTAGTGCTAGTGTAAAACCATGCAATTCAAGAGTAAAATTATGCAAGAAAATTCAACGTAAAACTATCAGTAAATACTTGGTAAGATCCTCAAGCAATATACATCAGAACCCTTCATTAAATCTCACAATAGATCTTAGATTTCTAGCTCAAAACATCCTAAAACAACCATAATTTCATGAAACCCCTACTTAGTGTGCAGTGAAATTCAAAATATATATGACTCATGAGTAAATCAACTTTAAATCATGCAATTTTAGGTAAAGGAGAGCTTCGGTATCATGAATGAAAGGAATCCATGAAAGAAACCCACGTACCTTGACCTAGGAGAACCCTTGAAGAATATGGGAGATGAGACTTGATGCTTGAATTATAACCTTAAGATCCGAATGAGTTTTTGAGACTTGAAATTTGGAGATAAACTATTGTCTAAGTGTTTGAGAGAGTATTTGGAAATGTCTTGAATGATATGAGGGAGAAATAAAGCCAAGTATAGGTATTTTCACATATGGGAAGGCTTAGGCCCAAGACCCAAAAGCTTCGGACCGAACAAGAAAACTGTACAAAATTTACACAGGGGCACGCCCAAGGCACGTCGCGCCAGGGGCGCGAACCCTCTCTATAAAGTGCAATTTGGGGAAATTTAAATTGCCATTCGTTTGCTCTAAAATATGGGTTAGACACATTTTCCACTCAATTTTTCCCCTTGAACAAGAATATAAAGTCGGATTTCTGATATCATGCATAGATTTTGAGATATATGGAAATTACGATTACAGGCACTTTCGAGGCACATTTTCGGGCACTTTTTGGGGTCGTTTCATTATCTCCCCATTGGGAATATTCGTCCCCGAATGTCAAAGAAATACACATGAGAAGAGTAATCATGAACAAATCAGTCTCAACAAGAGTGCAACAACACATTTAAAACACCTTTTTTCAAATCTTAACACGAGTGTCAAAATCATCATGAACTTGTTAACATAAACATGAACGCATGAGTTCTGAATCTTCATTGGTTGAAGAGGCCTAGTTAAATGTGACATGGGCTGGAGCATAAGACTTGGAATCATAAAAGGACCTGACGGGAAATGATGTGTCCACTACACCACCCTTCTCACTTCACCCAACTTCACCTCCTTCGAAATTCACAACATCACCCTCAAATGATTCACAAGATCTTTCTCACTTCCGGAAACAATGTGACACATCATTACCAAAAACCACCACAACATAGCAAGGTAGGGATTAAAGACCCTATTCATGAGACTTATGGTTACAACTGGTGCATAAGTTAAACCAAAAGACACCATTCCAAATTCAAAATATCAGAAAGGACATCAAAGACTCATTGACCATCGAATTGACTCAATAGAGATAAATTAGGTTCAACAGCCCTAACTCTTACAAGATGATAAAGGCAACCCTTAGAGACCAATTGTACCTTAAGACAAAAAATGGACTTACCCCTTCATTACCACTCAAAGACGGCTTTAATAGGGAATTGAAATTTGACCCTACGAGTTCTACAACCAATGCAGACACAATATGCATGTAACCCATCCATTCCAATAATAACATCGAAATCCACCACATCTAACCCAAAAAAACCATAAGTAAAGACCTAAATGCAACATGACCATGGAACAATTTTCATAGACCTTTCTAGCAACAATAGATTCACTAATAGGGTAGACACCAAAAAGTCCACATTACAATCCGGAATGCACATGAAGCCCACTAGTAACAAAAGGAATAATGAAGGGAATAAAGACACCCTAAACTTCCCATGTATATAGATCAAGGTCAAAGGAAACGTCAACATACCGGTAGTGACATCGAGCACCTCATCCACCCCTTGCCTCCTTTGAAGAGCATATAAACGATTATGTATTAGAGCATCTCCTTGATCAATATTCCTACCTTGGGTCTCTTGATTCGCATGACCACCTTGACCTTGAGGACGGCCCTCCTTGCCCTTTCTCCGAACGTAAGGGCAATCAATAAGCTTGTGGCCTACTCTCCTACACCCACAACATGCACTTGAATTCTTTAAGAATTTTCTATGATGATGCTTTTCACATTTTGGGATTTTGGAAAACTCATTCCACCATCACCACCTTGGAACTTTGGTTTATCCATTTCTTCCATAGCAAGCCTCTTGTTTGGCGCACTAGAAGACCCTTGGCCATGGAACTCGATACCTTGTTGGAACTGGTCATCATGAAACCGTACCCTCTTAGAATCTCCACTCCTGTTCTTCCTAATCTTCTCACCCTTAAGTTGTTCGACATAAGTCATGAGGCGGGACAAATCCATATCATTAATCAACATAGCGGACCGGCATTCTTCATTCAACAAATCGGAGACACCCATCATGAACTTATTCATTCTAGTCCTTGGGTCAGCAACCAAGTGAGAAATATACTTGGAGAGTTGGTTCAACTTGAGGGCATGCTCCCTCACACTCATCGACCCTTGTTTCAAAAATTCAATAACTCCACCATCTTGGCCTCCTTAAGCTCAAGAGGGAAGAATCGATTAATAAAAGCCGCCTTAAACTCCTCCCATAGAACCACATTATTGATTCCTTTCCCCTTCTTCCATTGAGTAAACCATATTTATGCTACCCCCTTAAGTTGGAAAGTCGCCAACTCTGCCTTATCTTCTGATCTAACACTCATGATGGCCAATACCTTATAAATCTCATCAATAAACTCTTGTCGATCCTTATCCACCTTTGACCTGTAGAACTTCGGTGGGTTTATCATCATGAAGTCTCTTACCCTAGATCCTAAAGTAGGAGCATGAGGGGCTTGGACCCCTTAATAAACTTGATGGGTCATAGATTGAGCTAGCAAGGTGAGAGCATCCCAGAGCTCACCATGAGCGGGTTATTTCTCGGGAGCGCGGGCTCTTCTTCCTCTTGTGTTAGGTATGATTAAATAACATGGCAAAGAACAATTTGGGAAGGGGAACTTACTTCAACTCTATAGCACGACTTAGAACATGAAGAAAGGAAACATCTCCTAAAACGTCTCATAGCCTCCTATTCGTAATTGTGGTGCACAACACAACTACGAATAAGACTTTAATCGATGCGATGTGTTGGAATCCGAGGATCTAACAACCTAGTACTCTGATAACAAGCTTATCACGACCCAAATTAGGGCCTAGATGTGACACGACACATGGGGACCCTGAAGGAACCCCAAGCAAGCATCTTAACATATCATTACACATCCTTGTTCATGGAAGCAATTAAACAACAATAACAGAGTAGAAATAAGGGCATAGGGATAAAGGGGAAACCTTCATTTCATAAACATCAAGAGAGTCAATCTTGTCAAGAGAGTCAAGCTTATAGCATTATTACATATTTGTCCAATGACACCTCTAACATAGAACTTAGTGGGGGGCAAGATAAGCAACATGGCTCACCCTCACACTAGTGACAATAGATAACCCAAATATACAAGATATAATCTAAACATATGTATGAGAGAAGATAGATATTGTCCCCAAACATGAGGACTCACCAAAAGCTAACTTGAACAATCCGTCTAGCCACGTGGAGGACATTCAATAGGGGCTCTGAATCCTACATAGTGATATCATGTAGGTATAGTACTATACATTAGTACGTTTGAATATACTAAGTATGTAGGATACAATGGAACAAGAGATAGGCAACATAATCAAAATGCATAATCATAGCAAGAGATAGTATATTAGCAACATGGCATGCATAAACAATACTTGAAGTAAAACATGTTTGAAAAATAATCATACTTATATAGCTTGTTTAACCCAATAAGGTGACATTCTTAGATCCTTCAAATACCTTGTACTAGAGGGTGAGGGATATAGCATGAGTCATAATCCCTTCTAGTAGGTAATGGGTAGTACATGAGATAATGAATAACATATGAGGGTAGAAGGTAGCATAGGTCATAACCCCTACATGTGTACATGAGATAATGAATAGCACATGAGGGTAGATGGTAGCATAGGTCATAACCCCTACATGTGTACATGAGATAATACATGAGATAATGAATAACATATGAGGGTAGAAGGTAGCATAGGTCATAACCCCTACATGTGTACATGAGATAATGAATAGCACATGAGGGTAGATGGTAGTATAGGTCATAACCCCTACATGTGTACATGAGATAATACATAACCTTACATCGCATATGAGGGTGAGGCGTACCACATAGTTCATAACCTCTTCATATGAGTACATTACATAACCTCAAATCATACACAAGGGTAAGGAGTACAACATAGTTCATAACCCCTTCATGTAGCTATGACTAAATGAGTAGCATTGATTCGTACATGAGGGTACGGTATACAACATAGTTCATTACCCCTATATGTAGGCTTCCCAATTCACAAGAGCATAAACTTTAGCATAAGGACTCAATAACTCATCAACCATTCCCAAGAACACAACGAGCATGAGAGCCCAGCAATTCATTTGCAATACCATAGTTGTTTTACATGATTTAAATCACACATATATTCATTCCTTTCATCACCATAAGCCACTTGACTCATAAAATCATGCAATAGATCATCAATAACTCAAGAACCCTAATCCGGATATTTGATCAAACACTTGGCTGGTGTGTGGTGCTAGTGTAAAATCATGCAATTTAATATTGAAATTATGCTAGAAAATTCAATGTAAAACCATCAATAGATACTTAGTAATACCCTCAAGCAATATACATCAAAACCCCTCATCAAATCTCACAATATATCTTATATTCATAGCTAAAAACATTCTAAAACAACCATAATTTCATGAAATCCAAACATAGTGTGCAGTGAAGTTCATAATAGATAAAACCCATGAGTAAATCAACTTTAAATCATGCAATTTTAGGTAAAAGAGAGCTTGGGTATCATGGGAGAAAGGAACCCATGAAATAAACCCGCATATCTTGACTTAGGAGAACCATTGAAAAAAATTAGAGATGGAGACTTGAAGCTTGAATGAGAACCTTAAGATCCGGATGAGTTTTTGAGACTTGAAATTTGGAGATGAAATATTGTCTAAGTTGAGAGAGTATTTGAGAATATCTTGAATGATATGAGGGTGAAATAAAGCTAAGTATACGTATTTTCATGTATGAGAAGGCTTAGGTCCAAGACCCAAAAGCCTTGGATCGGACAAGAAACTGTGCAAAATTTACACAGGGGCACGAACCCTCTCTGGAAAGTGCATTTTGGGAGATTGAAATTGCGATTCATTTGCTCTAAAATTGGGATTAGACTCATTCCCCACTCAATCTTGCCCCCCAAATAAGAATATGAAGACGAATTTTCGATATCACGCACAAATTTTGAGATATATAGAAATTACGATTTCAGACACTTCCGAGGCACATTTTCGGGCACTTTTTGGGGTCGTTTCAGTTTCTTTTCTTTTCTATTTTTTTTTTTGTAATGGTAGTATTACAATTGTTTTTCTTATTAATATTTTGAATATTGTGTTTAAATTTGTGAACTTATACTATGTGATTTGTAGTAATTTCTACTAAAAATTTTGAACATCCACAAGCTGAAAACCCTAAATCCACCATTGTTAATAGGGCATTTGTTAATTCCTTATGGATGACTAAGTGGCCTCTCCTTGAGCAATCAATCACATCATTTGCCGAAGCAAGTGAGCGACAATGACGACAATAGTAGAGGCACCCTCTATTTAATCCTTTAAGAGCTACAGAAAATGTTTTCTAATATAAAGACAACACTTTTCCTCTCTTTTACCAATAAGAGAGAAATAGTTTTTCATTTTCCTTCCACTTTGTTCCCCACTCACATATGAGTAATTTGTTCTTCGTGTTGGCATGAAAGTATTTGTCTATTTAAAAACATATTGTAGTCGCTCCAGAGGCTACTCAGTAGATTTGTTTTACCTGATTTCCATTTATTTTCTAATATTATTTTATATTTTATGCTGCTCGTAGTCACCATGTAAGCACTAGCAGTGATGGTTCAATTATGTAAATCCTACATGAAAATCCTTCCCCGTTAGGTGAAGAGATAAGCCCATTGAGGAACAATTCTCATCACACAGGGATAAGTAATGTACCTTCGTCTATTTTACTTGTGGGATATCATTTTATTGGAAGTTCCAACATATTCATCAGTAAGAAGTGTAAAACAGCAAGGTAAGAAACTCACTACAAGCATGACAAAATAGGAGGTAATTAAAACTAAAGCTTTACTATAATATCTTTTGTTGTTTTGCTTGTGATGGGCTTTGCATCACAACATCATTTGGTTGATGAGAAGTTCCACCTAGGGGTAACACTTGTGTCAAAACGGATTGAGTAATGGGTTATAGAGCGGGTCAAGACCCAACTCGACCTAATTTTTACTAAATTTTACTGATTTTATTTATTTTTTTCAATATTTTATACTTAATTAAATCATATTTTTCTTTACTATAGCTATATTAAACATATCAAACTGAAAAAAAATGTTTTGTAAATATTTTAACAAAATCTCTTTTGAGTTAATTCAGGTTGCATATCAGCGCAATTTTAAATGGGTTAAAATAAGTTGGATTGAGATGGATTGAGCTAATAATAATGCGGGTTATTAATCCTCCTAAACTTCAACAAATTGAGCGGGTTGGGCTTAATTTTGTCATCCCTAGTCCCACCATCTTCCTTGGTAGGCTGCACACACATTGATTCTCATGATAAAATTTGAGTGTGATGTGGGATCAAAATGTATGTAGTTACTTCATTATAGAGCAAAAGATGAAAAATACACTTATTTTCTGAACATTTTTAGGTTCATAGGACAAAGAGTACAATTGATTGGGAGGAAGTGACGGTAAAGAGATGAGGAAGAAGAAAGATCTATTTTTTCACAAAAATGCGTAATTAAATACTTGTCACACGCCTATCCAACGTGAATCACAAACAATGCGCTATGTGTGAAAAAAAAAAGTTCAAATGGTTCAAATTTGGGAGGATAGACGTGCTAAATAAGTACAACTCCTATTTAAGGCGTCGAATTGAAATATGCAAAAACCTCTAAGTGGTCATCGTATTACAACTCGTATATGAGATGTCCAATTAAAATATGTGAAAAACTCTGAGTGGTGGTCGATGACTTAAGCCTTATTAATTTTAACTTAGTCCTCGATTGTACTTTACGCAATGTATATTTATATAGGATTATACCATAGAAAACATCAATTAATACTAATTGAAAATCATACAACACAATTAATCATCATACAAAGCTTCGCCAAATTTATAGCGTTGGAAACTCATATTGTCAACTTAATTCCTTTTGATTTGTTCTAGGATTACGTTGCATGTTCGCTTAATTAATTATAAGCTGGATAATTAAAATGCCACATCAGCTACAAAGAATTAGTCCAGCACAATTAGCATTTCTTTAATTGAAAAGAATTTGAATTGATCAAAGAGGTAGCTATTTGAGTGATAAAGTCTTCTACTAGTTGATCAATTCTGTATCTCCGGAAATTCCTTTTATCGGGTCATCATCTCTTTTTGTTAATACATACTCTCTCCGTCGCAATTATGTAGCACTTTTTATATCTAGATTCAAACCAATTTATCTTTTACTATAAAATTTTCATATATTTTTTTAAATATTTTTATATATTTAAATTATTATCATTTATATATTATCTTTTTCTTTCCACTTATAATTTTTTATTGTCCGTCTTATATCTAGTATCTTCTGCTTTTGAGGCTTGATATCTTTGAGACGAGGGTCTTCCAGAAACAACCTATGAAGTAATGGTAATGTTTGCATACATTTTACCCTCCTCATACCCCACTTGTGGGATTCCACTGGACATGTTGTTGTTTTTTGTTTGTTTAAATATTTTGAATTATTAATTACTCTGACTTATAATATTCCCTCCGTCTAACAATAATTCTCCATTATTGACTTATCACATGAATTAAGAAGAAGTAAAAGATAGGGAGTAATTTTATTAAATCACTCTTTGAATATAATAAATAGAATTTCTTAAAAAACGTAATAGAAAAATAAATATAATTAATGATAAGATGGATAAATAAAATGACACTTCAAGTACAAAGAATTTGTCAAACACAATTGACATTTCTTTAATTAAAAGATTTTTAATTGATCAAATTAGAGATGTACGAGTGATAGACTCTTTTACTAATTACCTAATGCATTGAAGAACCCAACTCTTCAGACACCAAACAAGAAGAAAATTGCAATATAAAAGCACAAGAAATTTTATTATAAAAAAAATCTTGTTCAAAAGAGTAAAAAATCACGATCTATTCCAAAAAAATTTACTTCAAAAATTTCATGAAGTTGAGCGATTTTGAATTGCAAACCAATAATTAAAAGAACTATATAACCTAGTACCTTTCATCCGTACAATTAACCTTGTTAGAGGTACTCATTTCAAGACTACACCCTTTCAAACAAGAAAGCTAAAAAATGATATGAGAATTGATAAATATTTATTCAATAAATATAAAATATTGAGGGCATAATACATAGAAGTGCTTTTTAATTTGGCCTCAATTAATATCTTTATTCTCCAAATTTGATTGTGTATAAATAGACACTTAAACTTATATAAAATTAAACAAATAGATAGATAATTAATTTGTGTTTTAAATATTTTTTTCTTCTATCTAATTACAATTATCTAAGGTATTTCTTAAGAAAAATTACACAAATATGATATGAGTGATGACACTAAAATATTCAATAAAATAAATAATATAATTGCATAAAAAATGTTTCAAATAGACATGTCAAAACAAAAATGATTATAATTTTAAATATTAAGTCATGCCAAAATAAGTCTAATAAGTATTAAGATCATGACTAAATATTAAAAAAATCTAAAATTACGCTATGTATTTTAATTAGCTAAATAAATATATAACTAAAGGAAATTATTCAATATTAACTATTATCAATCTTAGTATTTAGCTAATCTTTTTTTTTCTTTTTTTGGTTACCGATAGTATTATTTTGATTTTGGTTTGAACTTTATTTAGAGTTACTAATATCTAAGAAATATAACCTTCATTGAACTATTCAAAATTCTAAATAAAACGTGAAATAATATTGTTAAAAGATAAAACTATGAAAAAGTATAATAAATATTTATAAATTATATCAAAATAAATATTTTTATGTTTAAAAGATTTTTAAAAAATTATATATATTATATTGCTTTCTGTCATATCTAGGTATTTCTGCTTATGGGTTTTGAGCCGAGGGTTTTAGGAAACAGCCTCTCTA
>JAABOM020000110.1:12929892-12983400 GCA_011800125.2 Solanum clarkiae | reverse complement strand
TGTCTCAGTCAGGCTACATTCAATGCCATCGAGACTACTCTTGGTTTACAAATGAAAAAAAATATTGCATCATTTCCTATATGACATGAAAGGAGTTAAATGAATCACTTGAACATTATTCAAAATAAACCACCCAAAGCATAAGTCTTGCATAGGGCATCATCAAACCCTCATAAAAATCCATAAATTTCACATGGCTTTTCAATGCATAATCATATACAAAGGCATATCATCGTAAAATACTTCATATTATCATCGTATAAAAGGGTTCATAAAATTACCATATATTACCACAAATTGAGAAATCATAAAGAAGGAAAGGAATGGTTGAGCTTATGGAAGGAAGATTGCCACAATCAAACCTACATACCTTGGTTATTGGAGATGGAAACCTTATGGAAAATGAGGAGAAATTCTAGAACCCTAGCTATGGACTCTTCTTCTTGAAGCCTTGGGAGACTTGGGAGTGTTTGGAGAGTTTTAGACTTAAGGATTTTTGAGAAATGAGTTAAATGAAGGAGTAAAGGGTATATAAGGTAGAAAAGGTGTTATTTGAGGGTTAAAATGACATAGTATAGGCATAAAATACTAGAAAATGATAAACTGCCTCTTATAAAATTCTGCCAGATAGGACCACGAGACCTCGTTTATGGGTAGGGGTCCAACTTACGGGCTGTAGATAAGGGGTTCATCTGCTAATATTTTAGACCCTCAAAAATTTATCTCTCATTCTTCTCCTACGACAGTGCCATACAGCTCATAAGTCATCCTACACGCCATTTGATAAATCATATACCCAACCTTAGAAATCATCATTTTCACCAAGTATGAACTTCAACCTAGGAGCACTAGTTACAGCCCATGGAACTACTTACGACCCATAAGACCCCTCGTAATAACTGGGATTCAGAAAATTTCCAAAACTCGTTTCTTTTGGTTTTCATACTTCTCGCAGGTGGGACCTGACAATATCTCCTCCTTGGGAATATTTATCCTTAGATGTTGCTAAAGAAAGCTCTAAAAAATGGAATACATAAATCATATGCCAAATGCAACATATGGACCATTAAAATCTCTAAATCATTCTTCAAATAACATTTACAATACAACCTCAAAATCACATAATCATAGAGATGACATGAAAAATGACATGCAAGGAAAGGAGGTTCTTATCTGGGATAAGTCATAGTACCTCAAGCTTGATTAGAATAGAAGTGATAGGGGTATTGCTTTTTCATATCCGCTTCAGCTTCCCAAGTTGCACTTTTGACTTACTGGTTCCTCCAGAAGACCTTCATGGAGGGTACATCTTTGTTCCTCAGCCGCTTGACTTGCCTATCCAATATTACTACCAAGATTTCCTTATAAGTCAAGTTCTCTTCAACATTCATCACTTCCAAGGGAACAATGGCATTGGGGTCTCTAATATACTTTCTCAACAGAGGAACACAGAAAATCGGATAAACCATACTAATTTCCAGGGGCAACTCTAATTCATATGCAACATTACTAATACGCCTCAAAATCTTGTGAGGTTCTACATATCTAGTGCTTAATGTCCCATTCTTGCCAAAATGAACCACACCCTTCATTGGCAAAACCTTCAAGTACACCAAATCATCAACTTCAAACTCAAGGTCTCTCTTTCTAGTATAGGATTTTTACCGACTATGAGCCGCCTTCAATATCTCCCTTATCATCCTCACCTTTTCTAAGCTTCCGTAACTAGATCCAGAACCAAAAAAGCCATTTTAATAACTTCAGACCAACCAATAAGGGATGTACAATGCCTCCCATGTAGAGTTTCAAAAGGCTTTATTCCGATGCTAGAGTGATAGCAGTTGTTATAAGCAAACTCAAAAGTGGAAGATACTCATCCTGACTATCCTTAAACTACAAAACACAAGCTCTAAACATATGTTCGAGAGTTTGAATGATTCTCTTGACTTGACTATCCATTTGTGGGTGAAATGTCATGCTTACTTGACTTTTGTACCATGGCCCCTTTGAAAAGACCTCCAAAAGTGCGATGTAAATTTAGCACCATGATATGGTATAATAGCTAATGGAATCCCATGCATCCTTACTAACTCATGAATATACAACTAAGCATAGTCTTTGGAACCATAAGTCATCTTAACTAGTAGAAAATAAGTCAATTTTGTCATTTTGTCAACAATGACCCAAATGGAATGAAAATGCCTCCTAGTATTTGGCAAACCAATCACAAAATCTTTGTTGATCTCTTCCCACTTCCAAGTAGAAATCTCGATGACTTAGGCTAGGTGATGTGCTATCAAAATGCAGCACTTTTAATACTTAAAACTAAGAATTATTTAGTGTTTTCATAGCAATATTAATAGATTTGATGTGTTTTTATATTTATTTAGCATGATTATAGGGTTGGCATGATTTTTTGCTAAGTGTCCAGAAATTGAAGTATTTATTGTTCTACGACACCATTTACGGGTCGTGAAAGTTCCATGGGCCGTAGAGTAGGTTTTATAGAGAAATTCGGTGAAGGGGAGATTTTCTAAAGTTTAATCTACAACGTGCAGATGAGTCGTAGAACATTGTATGAGTCATAGATTGGTATCGCACCCTAAGGATTAGAAAGCGGAAAGTAGCTGAAAAGTCATCAGACGAAACTCACCTTGGGCTGTAAAACTTTATATGGCCCATAGATAGGTCTCATAAATGTCAACCCCAAAATTGCATGTGGAATCCACAAAGCCCCGATTACAGACCATAGAACTTAAAAATAATATTTTGTGTTCTTAATTCACACTTTGGATTTTCATTGAAAATCTTGAATTTCTTGTTCTTAATTTCATTTGTGTAAGTGCTTAATTAGGTTATTCAATATCATAATTCTCACATCTACACTAAATATGAGTAGCTAAATCCATGACTATGGTTGTGGAAACCATGAAGAACCAACAAGATAAAATTGGATAATTCGTAATTCTTGGAAAGTGTGCATGCAAGTATTAATTAATTCAATTCACTTTGATTGCATTTTAATGGTGGCCAATGTTAGAACTCGCCTAGTGTTACTGACTGGATCAAGGTAGTAATGAATAGGAAAAGAGATTAATTAACAGGATTTAATTGATGTCTCTCGTCTAATCAACCAAACTAGATCAAGGGGAGGTTATGGTGGAACAATAGGTAAGGGTTAGTAATGTCACACTACGGGGATAGATCATATTACATAGTGAAATTTACATGTCACTTGAATCAAAGGGTTTGGTAACTTACTGTTCTACATGTTACACACTAGAAAAGAATTTGATTATCTGGTAGGGCCAAGTTAGGGAATCATGGGGAACACAATACCCTAGTTTTCTTTATACTGATTACACACACTTGTTTTAGTCTAGGATTTCTTCCTATAATTTACAAAACCCCCTCCTTTTGGGGATATAAGTAGGTTAATCAACTCGAATTGCTTAAGATTACTCTAAGTCTATCATATCCCCTGCGGGTTCAATCTTAACGTTGGTTAGGTTATATATTTTGAAAACGATCGCTTTAACCTTCAAAAGGGAGGCATAGCTCGGGCAACATCAAGGTTTTGGTTCAGTTGACAAGGAATGGGGATAGAGTTGTTTAATTTGAGTAGTTCAGGAATTAATCCTTATTTCCCTTATTTTATGCTTTTGTTGTTTTTGTTTTTTTTCAACGTGCAGGTGTAGTGTATGCATAAGACACGAAGTCGAGGCACTCTTGGCTCCATTTGACCCAGAGATCCGAAGAACATTGAGAAGAATAGCCAGGATAATGCGAACAACATAGTTAATACAGTTATTAACCAGAATGAGAATGATAATAACCCACCTATGCTTGAGGATGTTGATACACAACCACAGGATCTTAATGTCGCAGCTCATACATAGAACCAATATCGGCTTAACCCTATGGCTATGGATGTAAGTGGAGCTATTGTGTTACTACCACTACCAGATGACACAAAGATTTTTGTTTTGAGTGGGTTACTTCAAATACAATAGAATCATGAGTTGTTTGCGGGCCTACCATTAGAGGATCTACATAACTATCTACACAACATTTTGTTTATCTATAAGGGTGTAGTTAGAAATTAGAATCTGTCTATAGATGCTTTTGGGCTTCATCTTCACATTGCCTCTAACAAGTAATGCAATGTTATGCCTATCCTGGCGCTCACAGAGTTTGATCACTTGTTGGATGAATTGCAGAAGGCTATTTTGGAGAGGTTCCTCTTGAGATCAAAGAAGCTGAAGTTGAAAGACCAGATCAACAACTTTGAGCAACTTTCTGGTGACTCGATCAATACCACATGGGGTAGGTTCACAAAGTATCTAAGTAATGTCCCTAACCACAAGGTCGTTGATGATGTCCAAGTGGAGATCTTCTATCGTGCCATGGATGAGAATAGTGAAGCATGGGTTGACACCATCATGGGTGGTGCATTTTTAGAAAAACTATTTTTCAAGGGTTGCTGAGAAGCTAGAAAAGATAGTCAAGATGAATTGTGCATGCGGAAGAGCGATAGGTCTATAGCAGTTGGGTTAAATATTTTTTGGTTGCTAAAGGTTACGATTCCAAAAGTTAAAATAAAGAGGCATGGAATTTGACGTCGACTTTGGACTGACATATAGTGCGACTTTTCAGATATATTGGGTCATATGGTATTTCCCCGTTCTCTTCCCCGATCGAGATATCCCCCGTTTCGCCCAAGAAAGATAAATTGAATCATCCAAAAATTGGAGCGTGAAGTGCAATTAGATCCATTTTAAAGGGGATTCTCCTCGTGGAGTAGATCCCGCATCCAGCCAAGTCTTTGAACAGGGAACGGGAGAATTCCCACTACCGCTGGAAGGCCAGCCGGGCCGTGAGCGCGGTGGGAATGGGCTTCCCTAGAAGCCAGCCCGGGCCGGGGTCAGCATAGAATGAAGGGGACGGCCCTAATCTTGTGTTGGCGTATAAGGGGCAACTCTGTCTCAGCCTCTGCTGCTGGCGGGCAGATGTATAATGTACTACTTCGATCCAGCAACTTCTTAGGAATGAAAAGAGGAGTACTGCTTCCTGGCACAGGACAAAGAATAAGACCACTTAGATCAGAATAGCATTCACAGAAATGTTCTAACATAGAGTAGAATCGAACATGGAAGAGATTCATTGACAACAGTAAAAAGATGGGCGCCGAGTGACTGACGACTCGTGAGCTCGCAGGGCTCAGAGGATGGGAAAAGCCCTTCTCTTCATTTCATTATTTCATTGATGGGCTTTCACGACGTAAGTCAGTGGAAGAAAATGGGCAATCGTTTGACGCGAAGAAGGAACGGCTGCACTACTAACGTAAATACTACCACGAACAAACTCGCAACGGCATCTAAGGGTGGTCATTACTAATAAAATAAGTAAGGGGAAGAAGCTTGCTTTTCTACAGGGGCGTCGAGAGCAGCACACAGGGCGAATCCACTTCTGACCTTCTGATCTTTCCTGGGGAGAGCAGCAAAGCCCACAGAATATGTGCAGTCAGTACTAGTTCGACACAGGCTGAAATAAATAAGGAGATGATGTAAGAGCTTGCTCAGATTAGTATCTATATAGAGTTGTTGATGAAGTAGAATTAAGAATGTGTGAATGCAGTTGTTCATCAGCCTTCACAAGTACCCATTCACAAGGAGCCTTACGATGAAGAGGACACTTGCTTCATCACTGATCAGATGGGAGGTTTTCGGACCAACGTCCAAAGGTCCAATCAAGGATATTGGCACGAAAGTCAAGGAAAAACAGGTCTGAATTGTAACATGGATGGCACCTTCAGTGATAACAATCGTGGAGGTTACTATGACAGAAAGAGGAGTCAGGTTAGAGATGATGATTGGGGTTGCATAGGTGGTTACCAAATGGTCCTTAAGTGTTACCGCATAATCGTGATTTGGGTGCTGATTATTCTCGAGTTGAGGAGATGTTTGATCATCTATTAAAGAAGATTGATACACCGGATGAGACCTTAAGAAGGATGAAGTCTAACATCTCTAGCATTACAAAAGCTCGATTCTCTTTTTATAACTATCAAACTCTTGGAGAAACAGTTCTGTCCAATATCAAGTCAACTCAACTAGTGACAAAAAGCTACATTTCCCAACAATAAAGTCCAAAACCCAAAGAATGAAGGGCAGTGTATGGTGGTAGCTACTCGTGGCAGTAAGCAAACCATTGATCCACCAATGCAAATTGATGATGATGATGCTTGTGAGGAGATAGTGGAGGTCAAAGATGCAGAGACGGAAGATGATCGTGCTAAGGATGGACTGGGTGATATTGCAGAGATGCCATAGAAGTTGAAGAGAATTCCTAGACCTCTTCCTCCCTTCCCGCAAAGAATCAAAAAGAAGAAAGAGGAAGGTAAATTTTAGCACTTCCGCTCCATGTTGAAACAACTCTCCATTAGCATTCCACTAATTGAGCATTGGAGAAGATATCAGGGTATGCAAAGTTCATGAAGGACTTAGTCACAAAGAAGCAGACTGTAAGCCAGGAGCTCTCCCAAGAGCTTCAATATTACAGTGCAATTGCTACATGGTCCTTGGTGCAAACGTGAGAAGATCCTAGAGCATTCACTATACCCTGCACTATTGGAGACGTGGACTTCACAAGAGCACTACTTGGGAGGCAACACAAGATATGTGATGTAATATTGGTAGTTTTGTTTTGTTTTTAGCTTTCGAACTTATAGGTAGTTTGATTTTTATTATTTTGGTTGTAATTTTTGAACATTGGACTGGTTGCATACAAGGTAAAAGTGTGTTTTATGATGAATGTGCAGGTAAATGGCCAAGTCAACCATCTTTGGCTAAAAAGGCAACTAGAAGTGCTTCAATGACTGGTTCTATGGGTCGTTTGTCAAACTATAACCTGTACATTGACTCGTAGAACACTTCCAATGAGAAAACTTTTACGTACTTCAGTCCATGAGCCAAAATTTATGGCTCGTAGATAAACCTGCGGGCCAAGAATGGGTCTCATGGGCCCTAGGTAAGTTTCCTACTTTTGACTAAGTGTTGGAGGTTTCTGTGACCTACTCTACGAGTCATATTTTATTATATGGCTCATAGACTTGTCCGTGAAACCCATCTCCAAAAACTAGGGTTCGAGAAATCTATGAGACCGAGATCTACGGGCTGTAAAATCTTCTATGGTCTATAATCAGGGTTTTGTAGAAACCTGAGCCCAATAATTTTAGCTGACCCAGTCAAAGTATAAATACATAGGTCAAATAATTTTGATCGTTACGTTTCATTAAAATTGCACAAAATACCCAACCTCCCTATCCTAGCATTTTTCGATCACCACCGTCTGGCCACCATCTAGTTTTTTGACAAGTTTTTCCTGCCACCTCTGGCAGACCTAGGGTTTACCCTCCTCAGCTCCTCTTTCAATTTTCGCATCTTTTTGTTCAACTTTGATTAGTTCTTGCCCCTGAAATATTTTTAATACTAAAATTAATGTGATTAGATCATAATTAATTGATGGGTATGGTAATCCGATTGGCATAGGCTTGAGTCCATCGTTTCCATTGTATGTGCTTAGGATTCAATTGTGAATAATGTGTTGCCAATACTTGGATATTGTTAAAAGACAAAAAATGCATGTGTGTCCATGTTATGTGTGCTTGAATGATGTTGTGTGAAAACCATGTCATCACATGTCATTTGAATTGAATAAAATGCATTGCTTGAAAAATGATGTGTGATTATATATGTAAGCCTTGATGTCTAAATGTTCAAACATTGTCGAATTGCAAAATAAGCATATAAAATAAAAATCGATGGGTAGTGTGATCATTACATATAGGGTTTTGGGTATATGTTGAAACCATATGGGGATGCATAATGTGTTGCTTTGGTGCTGATTTTTAATCTTGAAAATGTTATTTTAAGGACTCGTTTGATAGACTTGGACACCGAAATGTCTGGTATTTCCCACTATGAGGGTCTTCTATGGCCTGTGGAACATTCTACGAGCCATAGTTGTCCCTCATATGAAATTCTAGAAACTTAAAGTTTTTGAGATCCTATCAGACGAAACCTACTATGGGTTATAGTTTAATCTACAACTCATAGAAAGGTATCGTAGATCCCTACCTGTAAAAATCCAACACTAGAACACATCTACAACTCTATCTATGACTCATGGAATATCCTAAGAGTCATACCTGGTCTTGTAGATACAATTCCCATAGCAAAATATAACGCACTATATTTCTACGAGAGCCTTCTACAACTCGTAGTTTTCACTAAAGCCCATAAAAGTGCCTTCGTAGACCCATTTGTAGCCATTTCCAAAATGTTCTTGTTTTTTATTCCTTTACCCATATGGCTAATTATGTTTGTTAGATATCTGCATTTCAGGTACTATGGCCCCAAAAGCTAAAAAGGATGAGATATGAGCCATACATCAGACACTATGAGATGAGCCTCGGAGGATCAAGGAACCTCCGAGGCTAGTGGATCAGTAAAGGAGCTCAATGTCCAACTTGACCTGGATGTTGAGCAACCACAGACATAAGCTACCTCTAGATAGGCTAGGGAACCTCAAACTCAGGCTATCGTTGTTCGTTCCCCCCAATCTAAAGAGAGAGGCAACAAGTATAGCAACTTTATTCAGATGACCTCCTAGAGAGGAGTCCAAGTTAGGATCTGGTGATGAGTCGGAGACAGAGTCCTCCGCAACACCTTAGCGATCACCCTCACCTTCGGATGCTATAACTAGCCAGTGGTGCATTAAGGACATGCAGGCCATCTACCGGGAGGGCATATAGAAGAACGAGCATTGCCAACTAGCTTGTTCTATTTTTAGGAGCCCCATATTTTCACTTTGGGATTGGATAGTGTCCTAGGCCTGCAGGATAGTATCACCAGATATAGGTTGCAGTGGCTGGCAGAATCATCAGGGAAGTACTCCCTGGCCATGGTTCGGGAGTTCTTTACATCATATGCTGCCACTATTCTGAGCTCTCTTCCTAAAGGGTAGAAGCCTCTTACTCAGCCTCGGTTGAAACATACAAATGTGAGGGGTTAGAAGGTGGAAATTTCAAAGACTATCATCTGCCACATGTTATTCGGGCGAGAGTTCCCAGTCCCCAGGCCTACTACACAATTCAATAGGAGATTCGGGTAGACTCTGTATAAGGCCCTTACAAGAGATCAATCTCCCAGGGCCAGTTTGATGAGATGGGTTGCCAACTAGATCATAGAGTAGGGCTTGGACCCTGAGCGGATAGCTACTTCGCCGGAGCCTATTATTAAAGCCTTATTCAGCTTCACCAAAATATTTTGGTGGGTTATGGTGAGATAATAGATCCGACCCGTACTAGCGGATAATACACTGATGTTAGACCATGTAGTATTAGTTGCCAGTATATTGGTTGGCTATGATATTAGCTGGGCCCAGCTGATTGCGGAGCAGATCCATGATGCAGCCATAAAGAGGTCCACCTCCATCCCGTTCTCGTGCCTAATCTGTGGACAGTATAGAGTCAGGGTGGAGATATTGTATCATCTAGACTTATTGATCGAGATTCAATAGACCCTAGATGCCATCTTGATAAAGACTTATGATAATCAAGTTTCCCAACAGCGAGTACCATGCCCTTCTGCTCAGATGCTAGAGATGATCATTGTTGTACCACCGTTAAAGCCTCCTTCGACCACAACATCCTTAGATGCTAGACGTGATCAGTGAATAGGGAACCCGAAGGAACCCTAAACAAGCCTCATAGTATATCATTACACATCCTTGGTTGAGGTAGCAATTAAAATGACAATAAGAGATAACAAAAACAAGGGAATTGGGACTAAGAGTAAACTTCTATATCATAATCATCAAGAAACAAAAGAGTTAAGGATCATAGCATAGATATATTGTCATGTCCAAGAAAACCTCTACAACATAGATAAGGGCGGGGGCCACGACAAACAACCGGGCTCACCCTTATAGTCAATACATAAATAAAGGGAAGATAGCTTTAGCACATAGCAAGAGATCATTAGCAACGTCCCTGGAATGGAGACCTCACCAACAAGTTTGAGAGACAATAATACTAGCCACGTGAAGGAGGAGGATGATCAAACGATGCACCCCTACATGGGGACATCATGTAGGCATAAAGTATACGTTAGTACATTTGAATGTACTAAGTATGTGGGATGCAATGCAACAAGAGATAGGAATCATAGTCAAAATCCATTGAGATAAACAATAGATAACATAGTAACAATATGGTATATATGATTAATGCTTAAGTAAAACATGCTTACATAGAACATAACATATGCATAATAAGAGACCATTAATCTATTGGTGGATCATCACACCCTACTACCCTTGGTGATTGAGGTACAAACCCCATCAATAGGTTGGTGGATCGTCGCACCCTACCACATGTGGTGCCGGAGCACAAAGTCCTTCATATATTGGTGGATCGTCGCACCCTACCACCTGTGGTGCCATAGTACAAAACCCCTAATAGGGGAATAGATCGTCGCACCCTACCACCCATGGTACTGGAGTACAAACCCCCCAATAGGTTAATGGGTACAAACCCCTAACAAGGTTGATGGATAGTCACACCCTACCACGCGTGGTGCCAGAGTACAAACCACCTGATAGGTTGATGGGTACAAACTCCCAACAAGGTTGATGGATAGTCGCACCCTACCACCCGTAGTTCCGGAGTACAAACCCTCTGATAAGTTATCAAGGTATGAACCCCTTGACAAGGTTACCCGGTGCGCAACTCCCGAGTAGGGCATGGTTACATTCCAACATTATATAGAGGACACTATATACGTACATTCATTTCATCATAATTTCATCAGCATATAACCATCATATAGTCATTCAACTCATAAGACATGCATTGGACCTTCAATTCCTCAAGAAACCATAACCGGACATTTTATCAAACATTTAGAGTGTGTGTAGTGCTAGTGTAAAACTATGCAATTCAAGAGTGAAATCGTACTAGAAAATTCAAAGTAAACCCTTCAATTGACACTTGGTAACATCCTCAAGCAATAGACATCAAAACCCTTCATCAATTCTCATATTAGATCATAGATTTATAGCCAAAAATATAGTAAAATAGTCACAATTTCATAAACCCCAACATAGTGTGCAGTGATTTTCATAATAAATAAGACCCATGAGTAAATCATCTTTAAATCATGCAAATTTAAGTAAAATGAAGCTTGGATATCATTGGTGAAAAGAACCCATGAAAGAAAGCCACATACCTTAGCTTTGGAGATGAACTTGATGAAGATTGGAGATGGAGACTTGAAGCTTGGTTGAATTCCTTAAGATCGGGAGAGGGTTTTGGCACTTAAATCTTGAGAGAAATATAAGCCTAAGCGTTTGAGTGAGTATTGGGGAATGTCTTGTGTGATATGAAGGCAAAATATGGCTAAGTATAGATATTCTCTTGTGTGGGAAGGCTTAGGGACAATACTTAAAAGTCTTGGACCGAAACTAAAAACTTGCACCAAAATAATACACTGTCGCGTCGCGCCAGTGACACGAAGTAGCTACTGGAAATTGACACTTTAAAATTTTGGATTTTGCTACGATTGCTCAAAAATCAGGTTAGACCCTTCTCCCCTTAAATTTGACCCCCTGAACAAGAATATGAAGTCAGATTTTTGAAATAACACAGATTTTGAGATATATGGAAATTATGATTTTAGGCACTTTCGAGGCATATTATCGGGTACTTTTTAGGGTCGTTACACCATTGTTGTTGCTACCATTGCTGAGAGGACCCCATAGACTGATGATAATATAGAGTGGGGTTCCATGATTACTACCATTTCTCCATAGGTCATGCCCACATCCATAGCCCCACTGGCATAGTATATGTGTCAGTAGTCTCCATTCAGGCTATGGCACAAAGGCTAGCCTGCACTGAGTTACAGCTAACTCAATTATTATAGTAGATCTGTCCCTAGGTTTGCTAGGCCATTTCAGAGGCTGAGGCTCTCATATAGGTGTTCGTGGTGGCCACTATCCAGGAGAGACCTACAGCCATGGACAGCGGCATTGATACATTTAAGCAGCGAGTAAAGCAGAGCCTCAACTTAGCAAGGCATGTAGATATGATGACCCTTCAAAAGAAGATCTAACAGCTCCAAGCTAATATTAAAACAGCATTGGTAGCACTAGTAGTATTCCCACTGGCAAATCCCACAGAGCTGATGGTAGATTTATTTTCTCTCGGGGATACATCACTCATCTCCCTTGGAAGAGGCCCCACATTGATGACCTTGACATAGTGAGATTACAGGCAGGGTTGATAGAGGAGTAAGATTCTAGCTTACCAGGATACCTTCGATGAGGGATGACGAGATAAGGCATGCTCGTGATCTAGAGAGAGTGAAGGGTTTTGGACCCTCTGAAGATTGTCCTACTACCGAGGAGGCCACTAGGCAGGTTGAGGATGGCTAGACTCACAAAGAGACCAGCGCTTAGGCCCCCAGGTATATTTATTTTTTATCCCTATTCTTTAATATTTCATTTTATGCATTGAGGACAATGCAAATCTTTTTCTGATTAGGTGTGGGCAGTTATAGGCCTCAGTGAAGTCTGAGTAACCTCTACCTATAACTATCTCAAATTTTGAATCCATGGGGTCTTCTTGACTGTGTTCTTTTTCCCCAAGGGTATTTTCTTTCTGTTGAACCGACATGCTTAGGATATGTAGGTAGTATTAGTAGCATGTAGTACTGATATCTACGGCATATCTTTGATGTGTTTGTTTTTGTGTGAAAAATTGATACCCACCAGAAAAAAATTTTGTTAGTTAGTCTAGATTGCAATCATGCATGCTTGATTGTTTGACAGCGCATGTTCTGATAAGTGAGTATAAATTGTGACAAAAAGTATGATCTGAGAGTCTCCGTTAATAGTGTAATTAGTATCATGTGTGTGTGAGCTTTCTTTGCTAAATTCATATGTTGTGCCTTAATTCAGAACTTACCCTTTACTCTAACTTGGTTAGTTAGTTAGGAAAGGATCTGAGACCATTGTTCATATTAATCCACTTAGCCTAAATAACCAACCAAATGTGAAATGTATCCCTTGATCCTAATATTTGAGGCTTACATGTACCTTTTCTTTGTAAGAACCTAAGTTGCCTGACCTTGTTAAAAGTAAAATTATGAAATTGGCCTTGGTCCTTCCTTGAACATTGTGCACCTTGACTAAGGCAAGAAGCTTAAGTTGAGGGTGGCTACCAAAAGTGGCTCTGGTTCCTAAGTTCGATATTGTGCACCTTGACTCAGGCTAAAAGCATAAGTTGAGGGTGGCTGGTGTAAGGGTAAGAACATAAAGTAAGGTGGAAGCTAGTTTTACTTGGAAAAAGAAATAAAAATGTGCTCTAGGTGTAAGAAAAATGAGTGGATGCCTAATCATTGAGCTAAAAGGAAAAACGATGTGAAAACAAAAGGCAAATAGCTTAAAAAATAGAGTAAGGTACCCAGAAAAGCTTGAAATAGGAGAAAGGGAGAATGAAGTGAAGAATGACAATTTTAGTAGGCGAAAGTGTAGAAAAAAGCAATGTCAAGGAGGGCCTTTGGTCACTATGTTCCCAAAAACATCATACCAAAGGCCTTTGAGCCAACGTTACAAGCTAATAAAGTCCTAAAGTGATCCTAATCCAAGCATTTGAAGGTCATAGTCATGAGTATAGGGGCAAGAATGTGGTATTGAGTGTGGTATTTGAATGTGTTTTATGGGAGTTAGTGATTTTGTGTAGTCCCAAGCACTAAACCTGAAAATATCATCATGAGTGGGATATGGTACTTCTTTCTGTGAGGGCACTTGCATTGCTCTATTAGTTTTAGACTAATTTAACGATCATTGCTTATTGATGATTACTTTGCTTGTCATAGTTTCATTGTTGTATGTATTGATCTGCATTAGTTTTCTTGATAGCTATCTAATATGCTTTTATGCGTGATGTGGGTATCAGTGCTTGAGTTCGAGATGATGTCATCCACTTGATTGAGGTTTGTGTGTTACTGTACTGCTTATGTAGATTGAGTCCACCGCTTGAGGACAAGCAACAATTTTAAGTTGAAGGTGTTGATATGCTGTAAAAATACAGCACTATTTATGCTTAAAACTTGGAATTTTGTGTGTTCTCATAGCAATGTTAGTAGATTTAATGTGTTTTTATGTTTGTTTTGCAAGATTACAGGGTTGGCATAATTTTTGGGCTAAGTATGC
Source organism: Solanum clarkiae (assembly GCA_011800125.2). Lineage (NCBI taxonomy): Eukaryota > Viridiplantae > Streptophyta > Magnoliopsida > Solanales > Solanaceae > Solanum > Solanum clarkiae. The sequence continues at coordinate 12,969,120 of JAABOM020000110.1, read as the reverse complement.
AGAAATTGAACTATTTGTTGTTCTACGACACCATTGAAGAGCCGTGGAAGTTTCCACGGGCCGTAGAACATTGTACAAGTCATAGATTCGTGTCGAACCCTGAGGATCAGAAAGTGGGAAGTTGCTGAAATGTCATCAGATGAAACCCTCCATGGACCGTAAAACTTTATATATCCCATAGATAGGTCTCATAGAAGTCAACTCCAGAATTACATATGGAATTTGCGAAGCCCCGATTATGGGCTGTAGAACCTTATACGGCCTGTAAAATTGCCCATAGTGCCTGCCGAGCCAATTCTCCTATTCAGATTTGGTTTTATATTTTAAATACTATAAATAGGTTTTTTTAGGTTATTTTTCGTAAAAAACAGTAGTGAGTAAGCAAGAAAAAGTGAGAAACATGAGACTCTTGAAAAACAATATTTTGTGCTCATCATTCATACTTGTGATTTTCATTGAAGAGCTTGGATTTCTTGATCTTAATTTCCTTCATATAAGTGCTTACTTATATTATCAATATCATAATTATTGCATTTACATTGAGTCTAAATCCATACCTGGGGTTATGGAAACCATGAAGAACTAACAGGGCAAAATCAGGTAATTCATAATTCATGGAAAGTTTGCATGCATGTATTAATTAATTCTCTTCGCTTTAATTGCTTTTTAATGCTTGCCAATGTTAGAACTCTCCTAGAGTTTCTGGCTGGGTCAAGGTAGTAATGAATAGGAAAAGAGATTAATTAACAGGATTCGATTGATATTTCTTCTCTAATCAGCCAAAATGGATCAAGGGGAATTTGTGCTGGAACAATAGGTAAGGGTAAGTAATGTCCCACTACGGGGACGGATCAAATCATATAGTGAAATTTACCTCTCTCCTAATCAAAGGATTTGGTAAACTTAACATACTGTTCTTCATGCTGCACACTAGAAAAGAATTCAATTATCTGGTAATGCCAAGTTAGGGAATCATGGGAAAAACAATACCTTAGATACTCTTCATACTAATTTCACACATTTATATTAGTCTAGGATTTCTTTCTATAGTTTTAATCAACTCGAACTGCATAAGATTACTCTAAGTCTACCATATTCCCTATGGGTTCAACTCTAACCTTAGGTTATATATCTTGATAACGACCGCTTTAATCTTCAAAAAGAAAGTTTAGCTTGGCGAAATCACTAGGCCACCTGGCCTTTGATATTCAGCCTTGGCTTGTTGACAATTATGACAACCAGCTACAAACATAGCAATATCCCTCTTCATACCACCTACCAATACACTTCCCTTAAATATTTATACATTTTGGTGGAACAGGGGTGATAGAATAGGATGAGTTATGGGCCTCTTTCAAGATTAAGTCTTGTAACCCATCCACGTCGGGCAAAGATAACCTATATTAGCACCTAAGGACACCATATCCACCTTAGGAGAAAATCTTTACCTTGCCATCCTTCACCAATGACTTTAATTCCACCAACGCGGGGTCAAGATCTTGTTTGTATTTGACTTCTTCAATCAAGGAAGACTTAGAGCCATCTACTATCACCACACCTCCATTTTCGGCTTTATTCAATCTAATCCCCAACCTTGCCAATCAGTGGACCTCCCTTGCCTATTCTTTCTTACCATCCTCAACACGAGTCACACTTTCCATAAACACTCTACTATGGTGTCGGACACAAAATTAGCTTTGCAAGATTGTAATGCATGCTCATATTGTAATACTTAAAGAATTCCAACCACCTTCTTTGCCTCAAATTAAGATCTCCTTTGGTGAATACATATTGGTGACTCTTGTAGTCGGTGAATACATCTACATGGAATCCATACAAATAATGATGCCATATTTTCAAAGCAAATAACGCAAGCGCTAGCTCAAGATCATGGGTGGGATAATTATGCTCCTGCACCTTTAATTTCCTAAAAGCATAGGCAATGACTTACCACTTTACATCAAAACACATCCCAAACAAGTTCTTGAAGTATCACAATACACCACAAACCCTTCTAACACTTCCGGTAGAGCCAAAATAGGAGAGGATGTAAGCTTATCTTTCAAAGTTTGGGAAATTCTTTCACATTCATCGGTCCACACAAATTTAGCCTTTTTGTGTCAACTTTGTCAATCGAGAAGAATAGAGGAGAAACCATTCACGAATCTCTGGTATTACCCTGCCAAACCCAAGAAACTCCTAATATCTACCGAAGTCAAGCGTCTAGGCCAATTTCACATCACCTTCATCTTCTTTGGGTCCACTTTGATCCCTTTCTATGATACTACATGCCCTAGAAAGGCGATTTCCCTCAACCAAAACTCACACATGTCGAACTTGGCAAATAACCTTCCTTCCCTCAGCCTTTGCAACACTACCCTTAAATGTTTGTCAAGCTCCTCTTTATGCCAGGAATAAATCAAAATATAGTCAATGCACACTACCATAAACATGTCAAGGTAGGGTTTAAAGACCCTATTCATGAGATCCATAAATATTGTCAAAGCATTTGTTAGGCCCAAGGACATCACCACAAATTTAAAATGTCCATATCTTGTTCAAAAAGCCATTTTGGGAATATCACACTCCCTTACCCTTACTTGATGGTACCCAAACCGAAGTTCAATTTTCCAAAAGTGGTTAGCCCCTTGTACTGATCAAATAGATCATCTATCCTCAGTAGGGAATACTTATTCTTCACGGTGACCTTATTGAGTTGCCGGTAGTCGATGAAAATTCTAATTGAGCCATCCTTCTTCCTCACAAACAATACTGGTGCACCTCAAGGCAACTTCCTAGGCCTTATAATCCCTTCTCTAATAAGTCTTTCAATTGGTCTTTTAACTCTTTCAACTCCTCTGGGGCCATTTGGTAGGGAGATGAAAATGGGTTGAGTGTTAGGGAGAAGGTCTATACCAAAGTCAATTTCCCTTTTGGGAGGAATACCAAAACGTTTATTAGGAAAGACATCAAGAAACACATTGACCACCGAAACCTACTCAATAGAAGGGACTTTACACTAGACATCCCTAACTCGAACAACATGATAAATACAACCTTTCGAGATCAAATTCCGAGCCTTATGACAAGAGATAATCCTACCCTAGACCATCGAATCACGACCTTCCTATTCAAGTATGGGTTCATTAGGAAATTGGAATCTAACCTTACGAGTCCTACAATCAATAGTAGCATGATATGCATGTAACCAATCCATCCTAAAAATTGTGTCAAAATCTACCATATCAAGTTCAGCAAAATCACAAGGCAAAAATTTATGCAATATAGACACAGGACAAAATCTATAGACTTGTTTAGCAAGAATGGACTCATTGATGGGGGTAGACACCTCAAAGGGTTCATATAACAATTCAAGACACATATGAAGTATATTTGCAATAAATGGAGTGACGAAAGAAAGAGTGGCACCTGGATCTAATAAAGCATACACATCAATATTATAGATCTTTAACATATCAGTGACAACGCGGGGCATCTCATCGATCCCTTGCCTCTCTTGAAGAGCATACAATTAGGTATCGAGGAGCACCTCCTTGTTGGCCACATTGTGACCTTTGATCACCATGGGTACCTTGTCCTTGAGGATGACCATCCCTAACCTTATTTGGACACTCCAAAATCTTATGGCACATTTTCTAAATCTGAAGCAAGCACCCACATCTCTATTGCACCTACCGCCATGAATTTTGCTATGCCTTCCACACCTAGGAATAATTTGACCACCATTTCCACCTTGAGAATTAGGGTTGGGAGCCTATCATTAGCAACTCTTTGGCCTTGGGCATTTCTTGGCGTTGGAATTTGAGGCCTTGTTGGAGACGACCACCCTTTGGGCCTTGGAAACCTCTATCAAGTCGAGCCCTCTTGGACTCCCCCATCCTTCTCTTCCTAAGCTTCTACCCCTCAAGTTGTTTTTCATAAGTCATAATTTGAGAAGTATCCATGTCATTAATGAGCATGGTAGTACAATACACTTCATTTATTAAGTCGGGCACACTCGAAAAAAACTTGTGCATCATCGCCCTAGCATCGGCAACCACATGAGGTGCAAATTTTTAAAGAGCATCAAATTTTAGGTAATACTCCCTAACACTTATTGAACCTTGGTTGAGGTTCATGAACTCCATCTTCTTCACTTCCCTTAGCTCTATTAGGAAGAAATGGCCAAGAAAAGCAACTTTAAATTCCTCCTAAGGAATGGGCTACTCATATGGCCTCTCTATCTTCCATTGGTTGTACCATGATTGAGAAAGGCCCTTAAGTTGGTAGGCCACTAATTTTGCCTTCTCTTACGAACTTACCCCCATGATAGCCAAGATTTTATACACTTCGTCGATGAACTCTTGGGGGTGTTTTTCCACCTTTGAACCATAGAATTTTGGGGGATTCATCCTTGTAAAATCCCTCACCCTTAAAGTTAGGGTATGAGTATGAGAAGCTTGAAATCCTTGGTTAGCCACGGCCCTTGCTAATAGAGTGACCACATTTTGGTATTCAACGTGAGAGACTCTTTCTTTTGCTTGGGGAATTTGTGGGCCGATTCACCCTCCAGGGTAGGAGCTCTTAGTGTTATTCATCTCGGCGGCATGATCTAAAGGGTAAATGATTGCCCATTAAATATAGGAAACCTTATTTCAAGACTAAAGCACAACATAGAGTATGAAGAAGTGAACTATTTTCTAAAATGCCTCATAGTCTCTCATTCATAGTTGTGGCGTGCTTAATAACCATGAACAAGACTCTACTTGATGTAGTGTGTTGGATTTCTGAGGACCATTTACCACCCTAGTTCTCTAACCAAGCTTGTCATTACCCAAGCCTACGGCCCAAATGCGACACGGTGAATGGGAAACCTGAAGGAACCCCAAACAAGCCCATTAAGAATGCATAGCACATCCTTGGTTGTGGAAGCATAAATAATCAATAAACAAGTAGCAAATAATTTTAGGGGAAGCAGGACTTTGGACTCATGCTATGGATATTATCGGGAAGAGCATTAACATGAATCACCTAGCAAGTAAGTCTAAGGGGCGGGTAAGTATGACTCACACTAGTGGGGCAATAGGAACTTGGGACTTCCATCACAACAATATAATAGGCAAATAACACATAGAGAGAATGAGGGGCTAAGGGAGTCCTTCCATAATTATATAAACATAAAAAGTCAAGCTTATGCGTACATAGCATAATCATTTCCAACAACATCTCTAATCATTAATAGAATTGGGGCCAAGACATCTCCCGGGCTCACCCTCAAAAGATAATATCCAAAAATAATATATAAGACCAAATAAAAGCATGAAAGTAAATGGACAGTGTCCTTGGAAGTGGAGTACCCACCAATAGCAAATCGTTGCTCGAACTGTCTAGCCATGTGGAGGAGGAGGATAGAAAGGAGCTCCTGGTCCTACATGGTTAGATTATGTATGCAAACGTACGTGTTAGTACTTAGAATGTACTAAGTATACGGGGTGCAAATTCAACAAGAAACATGAGCCATAATTGAACAATATGCATAATCATAAATAAAGGATAAAAGTTCAACATATCGTGTATGCTCAGTACCATGGTCAAAGTATGCATTAGGAATCATCGTGTCACATAACATATCATACATAGATGGAAAGGGACCATAATCGACATATAAGACCAAGCGAGCTACTACTTGGAATCCTGATATTCACTTCACACCAGACAAGGAGTGGTCGACTTTGTCAAGGTAAACCAAGCACGTAACCTATGGGAACCACCCCATTTAGGATAAATGCCTTATACACACCTTACGGGAAACCACCCTTTTCGGCCAACACATGATAATAGCCTTATGGAAATGACACCCATTTTGACATTCTTTTAACATGTGTTGTACGGGAACACCACCATTATTGGCCAATCTTACAATCTTATCTATATGGATCCATTAAATAGTTCACAAATCATGGTGGCAATATAGTTAAGGGACATTGGTTATCTACCAAGGTCCTATCGATGCTAGGTCACAAATCTCGAGGAATACTCAAATCATACTTATATCCATAATATGCAAAGCATTATATTATCATCATACATCATAGAGTATCTCATCTAAACCAAAGATTTATAATATCAAAGATATGGCTTCATAACTTTTGCAACTTTCTCAGTACTTTTATACCTCATAACATGCCTAATAGCCCTTCATAAGTCATATCATTCATATTTTACACAACTTGCCATAGGGCCCATAACATCATAGAAGCTTGGCATACATCTCTAATGAAAGTCATGGTGGGTATATATACATAAAATCAGAACCATGCAACCCATAAGTATATGACATAAGAGGAGTAAAATGAATCACTTGATTGTTAATCAAAATAACCCACCAAAAGCATAATAAGTCTTGACTATGGCATCATAAAATCCTCATAAAAATCCTAAAATTTTACATGGATTTTCGATGCATAATCAAGTACAAAGGCATATCATCGTAAAATAATTTATATTGTCATCATATAAAAGGATTCATAAAATAACCATGTATTACCATAACTTGCTAAATCATAAAGAAGGAGAGGAATGGTTGAGCTTGTGGAGGGAAGGTCTCCATAATCAAAACCCACATACCTTGGTGATTAGAGATAGAAACCTTATAGAAAATGAGGGGAAAATCTGAAACCCTAGCTATAGACTCTTCTTCTTGAAGCCTTGGGGGACTTGGGAGTGTTTGGGAGAGTTTTAGAGTTAGGCTTTTGAGAAATGAGTTGAAATGAAGGAGTGAAGGGTGTATAATGTTGGAAAGGGGTTATTTGGGGGTTAAAATGTCATAGTATAGGCATTAAATATAGGGAAATGACAAAACTACCCTTATAAATTTCTATCGGATAGGACCACGAGACCTCGTTTATGGACGATGGTCCAACTTATGGGCCATAGGTAAGGGGTTCATCCAACTAACATTTTGGACCCTTAGAAACCTTTCTCTAATACTCCTCCTACGGCAGGACATACGGCTAGTAAGTCATTTTACGTGTCGTCTGATAAATTGTATACCCAACTTCAGAAATCTTCATTTTCACCAAGTCTGACCTTCAACCCACGAGCACTAGTTACGGCCCGTGGAACCATTTATGACCCATAAGACCCTTTATAACAACTGTCACTCAGAAAATTTCCAAAACTCATTTATTGCACTTTTCATACTTCTCAAAGGTGGGGCCTTATAGTAGGTTACCCCACATATGGAAACCTCTTCCCTTTCCTAGTTCTTATTAAAGGATTGAACTTACGGACCTTACTTCCTCTTAGGGGTCGTAAGTTACCCTCATAATCTGACCAATTCATTTCTCTACCCAACTTTTTCTGAGTTCTTATGCTCCTAAACTGGGGGTTGTTCCAATATATCCTCCTTGGGAATATTCATCCCCGAATATACTTAAAGGTGGGCTCTAAGAAGTAAATCATCAGCTAATAACCCAACATGCATGGAAAAATGAAAACTAAACATCACTTCATGAAATTTTAAAAATCTACTTTCAAAACTTGCCTCTAAACAGTCCATAAACTTAAGAATAAGTGTATGCATCATGCAAAACTAAAATGGAAGAAATTAGAGGTTTTAGAAAATTTTTCTTAATATATTAGGCTTGAGTAGAGTGGAACAATGTTTCATCATATCCGATTTCACTTCCCATGTGGCACACTACTTGTTAATTCCTCCAAAGCACTTTGATGGATGCAACTTCCTTGTTCCTTATCCTCTTCACTTGACTGGCTAGCATCTCAAATGCTACTTCTTTATAGCTTAAGTCCTCTTCAATGTTCACATCACGTAAGAGGACTATGGAGTTTGGATCACCTATGAATTTCCTCAATATCGACATGTGAAAAATTGGATTGATCAAGTACATCTCATTAGGTAGAGCCAACACATATGTCACTTTTCCCACTCTTTTCACTACATTATAAGGCCCTACAGATCTAGGGCTCAATTTTCTCTTTCTAAAAAATCAAATTAGACCTTTCATAGGAGACATTTTCAAGTAGACCCAATCACCAACTTGGAACTCAAGATCCCTTCTCCTTACATTGGAGTAGGACTTTTGTTAACCTTGGGCCATTTTCGCTACTTTTCCCTTTTGTTTTAGTTTTCTCCATAGCATTCATGACTAAGTCCAGTCTTATTAATGCCACCTCACTGACTTCAACCCACCCAATGGGTGATCTATACCGCCTGCCATACAATTCCTCAAATGGTGACATCCATTTTTGTGATAGCTATTATTATAGGCAAATACAATAAGTGGCAAATGTTCATCCCAACTCCCCTTAAATTCCAACACATAAGATCTCAACATATCCTCCAATGTTTCGGTAGTCTTTCAGCCTGTCCATTAGTTTGGGGATGAAATGTGATACTAAACTTCACCTTAGTACCAAGCCTTTTTAAGATCTCTAAAAATAAGAGGTAAATTGGACACCACGATATGATATGATGGACGATGGAATCCCATGCAACCTCACCAATTCTCGAATATACAAATGAGCATAATCTTTGGCAATAAATGTAATCTTGACCAGTAAGAAGTGACCTAATTTTGTCATGCGGTCAACTATCATCCATATGGAGTCAAAATATTTTTGGGTCTTTTGCAGCCCTATTACGAAGTCCATTTTGCTCTCTTTGCACTTCCATGTAGGAATGTCAATGTATTGGTATAGGCCACCCAGCCTTTGATGCTCCACTTTAACCTATTGGCAATTGGCACACTCAGACATAAATCATGCAATGTATTTCTTCATCCCATTCCACTAATAGATCTCCCTCAAGTATCTATACATCATTGTAGTGCTAGGTTAAATGGAATATGAAGAGTCATAGACTTCTTTTAATATCATCTTCTTCAATCCATTATCATTTGGTGCACACAACCTTCCTTGATATCAAAGTACTCCACCTCCCCCTTGTGAAAAGGCTTCTATCTTTCTTTCTTTCACCATAGCTTTCAACTTAAGTAAGGAGGGATCGAGGTCCTTCTTAGACTTAACCTCTTCAATCAAAGAAGATTCAGACCCATGAAGCACTATTGCACCATCTGGACTCATCTAACCTTGTCTCCAATCTAGCCAACCTATGGACATGTTTGGCCAACTCCCTTTTTTCGTCATCTTCAAAGTGAGACAACTAACCATGGAGACTCTACTAAGGGCAATGTCTACCACATTGGCCTTTCTCGGGGATATTTCACACTCATGTCATAGTCTTTGAGTAGTTCTAACTACCTTTGTTGCCTCAAATTAAGATCCTTTTGGGCGAATACATATTGGAGGCTCTTATAGTCAGTGAAAACATCTACATGAACCACATACAAACAATGTCATCAAATCTTTAAGGTAAACACCACCACTACAATCTCAAGATCATAAGTTGGGTAATTATTCTCATGCACTTTCAATTGCCTTGAAGCATAAGCATTCACCTTGCCATGTTGCATTAGCACGCATACCGACCCAATTCTTGATACATCACAATACACAATGAACCCATCATTCCCTTCCTGTAGTGTCAATATTCGAGCTGAAGTTAGTCGATCCTTCAAAGTTTTGAAGCTTTCCTCACATTCATCCATCCATACAAATCCTACTTTTTTTTTAGTTAACTTGTTGAGTGAGGATGAAACGGAAGAGAAATCTTATACAAATCTTCTATAGTATCCGGCTAGGCCCAAGAAACTTCTTATGTCTATAGGAGTAAATATCATTGGCTAATTTCTCACAGTTTGATCTTTTTAGGATCAACGTTAATACCATCGCGTGATACCACATGCCTAAGGAAAGCAATCTCATCTAGCGAAAACTCACACTTTTCAAACATTGCATAAGGCCTTTGCTCCCTTATGGTTTTCAATACTACCCTTAAGTGCTCCATATGCTCTCTCTTACTTCGGAAGTAGATTAGAGTGTCATTAATAAACACCACTACAAACCTGTCAAGATAGGGCTTGAACACCCTATTCATAAGGTCCATAAATATGGTCGAGGAATTAGTGAGACAAAATGACATCAATACAAACTTGAAGTGACCATACCTAGTCCAAAATTCTGTCTTAAGAATGTCACTTTCCCTCACACTCAATAGGTGATACTCGGACCTCAAATCAACTTTGGAGAAGTAGGTAGCCCCTTACAACTGATTAAACAAGTCATCTATCCTAAGAAGTAGATACTTGTTCTTAATGTTGACCTTGTTGAGTTGTCGGTAATCTATGCACATATAGAGTGATCCATATTTCTTTCTCATAAAAAACACCGAAGCACCCCAAGGAGACCTGTAGGGTCCAACGAAACCTTTCTCCAACAAATGCTTCAAATGCTCATTTAGCTCCTTCAACTCCGCAAAAGTAATCCTATATGGAGGGGCTGAGATAGGTTGATTATCGAGTAGGAGATATATGCCAAAGTCTATTTATCTTTTGGGAGGAACACTTGGTAACTCATCCAAAAGGACATCGGGAAACTCATTAACAACGGGGACAAACTCAAGGGAAGGAACTTCAAAAGTGACATCTTTGACTCTTACTAGATGATAGATGCATCCTTTTGGAATCATTTTCCAGGCTTTTAAGAAAGAGGGAATCAACTCATACATGAAGAGTTATGACGCTCCCACTTAAGAATTAGCTCATTTGGGAATTGAAACTTGACCCTTCGAGTTCTACAATAAATGGAAGCATTGGAGGCATGGAACCAATCCATCTTGACTATCACATCAAGGTCTACCATAGAAATCTCAACAAGATCACAAGGGGCCACTTTATGCAAAATAGATATAGGACAATTTCTACAGACTCTTCGGGAAACAATGGAATCTCCTACGAGGTTACTTACTTCATAAGGCTCATGGAGGACTTTGGGATATGCATGAAATTTATTTGCGAGAAATGGGGTTACAAATGACAAATTATCTCTGGAATCTAAAAGTGTATATGCATCAAAATTGAAAACTCTTAACATACTCATGACCACATTCAGATCCTATTCAAGCACTTGGCAACCATGGAGAGCATAGAACTAATTAGTCCTTTAGGCACCTTGATCTCCCACCTTGGCCTTAGTGCCTTACACAGCCACTTCTATAATCATCAGCATAATGGCCGAGCTTTCCATATTTGAAGAAAATATTGGACCCAACTAGGCACTCTCCCTTGTGGAGCCTTCCACACTTGGGTAAACTTAGGCTTTGGGGCTTAGGAGCAACCCCCCTATCATTGGTAGTCTAGGAAGAGTATTGGTAGACCCTTTTCCACCATGTGGTTTTGTCCACCATGGAACTTGTGAGCACCACTCCTTTGGTGGGGATAGCTCCTACCGTCAAATTGAGCCCTCTTAGACTCCCTTGCCCTCTCTTTTAGCTTTTCCTCCCCTATTTACCCCGAATAAGTCATCAAGCAGGAGATGTCCATCTCTCTTAATGGCATGGCTATCTTATACTTTTTGGACACCAACTCAGAGATACCAAAGATAAACTTGCTCATATGGGCTCTTGGATCTATAACTATGAAGGGAGCATACATGGAATGTTTAGTGAATTTGAGGGAATATTCCCTCAGCTCAAGTACCCTTGCTTGAGGTTGATGATCTCTTGGGCCTTAGCCTCCTTTAGCTCAATCGGGAAGAATCGATCAAAGAAAGCACACTTGAACTCTTCCCATCTGACGGGACCCACTTCTTGACCCCTCTCATCTACCCATTGCTCATACCAAATTTTGGCCACCCCTTTGAGTTGGTAGGCCACGAACTCAGCTTTCACCTCCGAAGGGATACCTATGATCGCTACTACCAGAGGCTTCCTCAATCAAATCAATGGGGTCCTCCTCTGTCTTTAATTCATGAAAATATAGAGGATTCATCCTCATGAAGTCTCGAACACTAGTAGACGGAGTAGGTACTTAGGGAGGAATGGCTATTGCCCGGTTGCATTGGTTTACCAATGCTTGGCCAACATTGTGAAGGTGGATCGAAACTCCGCATGAGACACTCCATCATCATGTTGGAGTGGAGGAACTTGTTGATTAAGAGTGTCTATTTGATTTGGAGCTCTTCTTGGTAGTATGATCTATAAACAAACACAAAGGTCTTCATAAGTGATAGGAAAATGATAGCCAACTCAAAAGGCACAAAATGAATAAGAAAAAGGGGAAGACTTACCAAAACTATCTCATAGCCTCTCACTCAAGATAGTGGCGCACTGCACAACCTTATGAGACTCTATTCAACAGGGTATGCATGGACATCCAATGAACATTTCATAAACCTCATGTTCAGTTACCAAGCTTGTAATGACCCGACCTAGGGGCCTAGTCATCACATGGTGAATGGGATGCCGAAAGGCACTTCATCCAAGCCATCTTAAATACCTTATGAATTCATAGGCATAGAACATAAAGAAATGCAAATTAAAATGGGGAAGGGGTCTATGGGCATTTTATAAAAATGAAGCAACATTAAAAAGCATGTCAACTAACATGCCTTTGTCCATAAAGCATATCAACTACTACATAGATGGACAGAACCAATAATGGTCAATTTCCATGAAATAGAGAAGACTTCAATGTGTAACAACATAGAAAGTAAAGGCCTCAAAAGGGAAACATATGCATCATCTTAAAGAAAATAAAAGCTAGATAGAAAATATTAGACTCTCAAACCAAGGGCTCACCATAGTAAAAGCACTAGTCTTTAACGCATAAAACTAACCACAAGCCAGTAGAGGAGTACCTGTCCCTACATTGTCAAATCATGCAAGCAAAATATGTGTTAGTACATTGGAATGTACTAAGTATGTGAGATTCACTGCAAACATGAAATACCATCATTCATAAGTAAAATATATATAAACCTCAGATAAGGAGGTATATAAACATGGGCTTAAGCATGTACAAGGAATATCACTTAATATGATTAAGAATCAATGCATGAGAAAACATATGTAATGGAATCATATTGTAGAATCATGAGCTTTTGGGAGAAGACCTTAACCAACATATAAGACCGTGTGAGCTACTACATGGAATCCAACATAACTCCCTATATTAGCACGAGAAGACCACTTTCCAGGTGAAACTCCGTCACTTCTTATGCAACTTTAAATTACATAAATGGCCTACATAGATCCACTAGTCTAGCCTACAAAGGCTCCTATAGTGGCACATAGTTAATGAGACAATGGGTTGCTTCTAGGATTCCCTTATCGAGCCTCACCTCAATGTCCCATTCGATGCTAAGTCATCCCACAGAATCTTTGAAATATAACTTAGTCAAATTATAACACTTAGAATCATAAGTAGCAAATCATAAGTGTATCTCGAACTCAAATCATAAGTGTAGCTCGAACTTAAGGAATGACTAAGTGAGAATAGTCCTTTCATCTTGGGGACCTTCTTGAACCTCTTCAAGGGCAATTGTTAACACACTTATATCTTTTACAAATCAAAACTTTAAAACTTAGATTTTATTCCCTAATCATCATCATAAATCACATATGACTTTACTTGAAAACTAGGTGTGCTAAGGTTTTAAATAGAACAATCATAAATCACATATGCATGCTTTAATCATGAAAATATACTTATTTAAAACATGCAAAACAGCTGACAATTCATCAACAACAAAACTCATCATTGGGATCATCATCAACAACTCAAATACGTGTATACACTTAGTAAAATAGAATATCATTAAGATCACGTAATATAATAAAACATCATGAAATCATCATAAGCATGCATAATATCTTGAAGGAACTTAAAGAAAAGGTAAAATATAATATGAAGGATTTTATGGGACAAAGGAGTCCCACAAATCAAATTCATGTACCTTGGTAAACTTATGAAGAACAAACTTGAAGCCTTTGAGAAGAACCTTGAAAACCCTGACTTGCCTTGACCCTTTTCAGGAGAGTAATTCCTTAGGAATTTTTAAGAATTAGAAAAATGAAGAGATTGGGAGTTCTTTAGGGTTTATGGTTTGATTTAGGCCTACATAGATCCTAAAAATGGTAGAGTTTAGGAATAGAATTTGTGAAAATGACAAAACTACCCTTCAATAAACTGCCAGAATCAACCTAGGAAGCCCTGATTATGGGCTGTAGTTTAAACCATGGACCATAGTTCATGTTCATGCTATTAACTTTTCCAAAATTCCTAAAATTATGTAGCTGAACCCAAAACTATGAACCCATTATACGGTTCGTCCTTTGAATTTTATGACCCGTGGTTGGACTCATAGAGTCCGTCCACACTTAGCCATTTTTCTCTTTTTCTTAGACCATATCCATGAAGGGGTTCTATGGACCATATAATGATTTACAGGTAGTGTTGTTATTTTGTAGGTTACTATCTAAAAAAACTCCGAATTTCCTTTATGTCTAATACTTCCATGTAAGACCCTATCTAAAAACAGTCGTGCTTTCTACGTGTCGTCACTGGATATGTACGTTACCGCATGCTGGGAAAATTTTTCTCTTTTCTTAAGTTGATGTGTAAGGACCAAACCTACGATCGTAACTCCTCTAACGGGTCATAAGTGACCCTCGTAAATTGACTCTAGGTCATTATTTTACCCAACTATTTTCTATATTTTTAGGCTCCTAAACTAGGGTTGTTACAATTATGAAGCACTATCCTTATGTATTTCCTTCCATTTTAGCCTAAGGTATTTACTTATTAGTGTCTTGTCCAATGAATTCTTATATTTCTATTTTTCTATCTTCTCCCATATGCATGAATATTCATGAAATAGATTTTAAGTTATCTTCTTATGCAAGTTTTTATGTCTCTTGATTTTTGGTACTTTAAATGCAATGTTTCATTCATGTTAAGTTGTTAGTTGTTTCTATTATTTTACTCATGCTACATTATGTCTCATTTGAGGAAGAATATTCCAAAGAGGGAGACATTATAATACTCTAGAAGTTGGAAACTCAGAATAAGGTAAAAAGTGCAGAAAAACTCTTCTGGTGCATGGTTCTACAATCCCATGTATGGACCTTAGATGGTTTTATAGGCTGTAGAAGCAAGTTGCAAAAGGTCTTTGTGCCTTAGAAAAGTTTAGGAAAATTTAGTGAGACCTCGAGCAAGTATTACATGTTGTAAATGGAACTATGAACCATGGAATGGCGTTATTGAAGGGGTCCAAGATTTTGGGAAAAATAAAAGGCCTCAATGCTTTTTATATGAATTGAAAGGATGGGCAATGGATGGTTCTATGAGCTGTAGTTAGGATTTGTAGAAACCCCCAACACTACAAAATATTTTGGAAAAAGAATGTTTTACGAGGGGTTTTTACGGCTCATAAAAGGCACTACCCGTAGACTAGTTTCATGAAAAATGGGCTAGACATAGCTTTTGTATATTTTTTTTGCAGAACAACAAGATGGACTGTAGATTAATGCATGACTTATGTACTTGGTTTGTAGACCTAACACCATAAACTCAGAAAGGGCAAGGAATTCTATGAGGAGCATTCTACGGATCGTATATGGACCATGAGTTATAGATGGTCTCGCAATCCCTATCTAATAGTTTTTAATTGAGGGTTATTTGGACCTGTTGTACCCTTCTAGTCCCTAAATTACATTGTTTTAGACCTATAACAATACCCATATCCATTTATACCCTTCTAATTCATCCCATTCTCAATTATCCTCTAAAAATCAGAAAATTCTCTCAAGTCTACTACTATCCAAGGATCCTCATCAAGTCAAGGCTTGGGTTTCAATATCAAGATCAATTCTCTAGTGTTAGAGCTTGATTTATGGTTTTGATTACAAAGGTATATGGTTCACCCATTTGTTTTATCCGTGAATCCCAAAGCAATTTCTATTTTCTCCAAGAATTTTCAATGTAAGGATTTAGGATTTTGATGAAATGGTTGTAGATTCAATCTATTATGTTTTCATTCATTGTTTATAGTTTAACTAAGTATGAATTGATATGAATTTATTACGTTCAAGGTTTTACATTCAAAATCTTCTCAATGTCATCTAGGATTCATGAAATTCTTTATGATTATCTCAATTATGACTCAATTGATATTTGTATGCATAATCATACAAGAAATCATCATATTTGCATGATTTAAAGTTGACTTCACATAAACCTATAGCATTGCCCTAGATTTCATTATGAACTATGATCCGAATTGACAAGGACTTCTAAAATAGTTCATCTTTAGGTGAGAAGTCCCATATCGACATAATACAAGAGAGATGTTGATATATATGTAAATGGGTCTTAACTACTAGTGACACTTTTTAAAGTCGTGAGGGCCTAGGTCCAAAGAGAATAATATCACTAACGGGTTTGGCTATTATAGATGCTCATGTGTCAGGCTTATGATGTGGGGTCAAAATTCAACTAGCATTAGGTAAATTCTAGTAAAGCGGGGCAAACCTTAATGTTGAGTCTAGGCGAATCCCATGCGGTGGGACAAACCTTAGTGAGGACATTGAGTCCATAGAGAGGGTGTATACAACAACCATCATTAGATAAGAAGTCGTATATTAGCAAAACACAAGAGAGAAGTTGGGTATATATGTAAATAGGTCTTACCTACTAGTGACACATTTTAAATTTCTGAGTGCCTAGGCCCAAAGCGGACAATATCACTGGCGGTTGGGTTGTTACACTTATTCGGTCTACACTCTTATTGGTGACTTAATCCTAGCCAAGAAAGTTTATAGAAATTATTCTGTGTCAGTCTTGCATAAAGTCTTGCCATATGATCTAGTTGAGTTTGATATGATTGATTTTGATATTATTGTTGGTATGGATTAGGTACATGCATCCTATGCTTCTATTAATTGCAGGACCTGTATGGTCATATTCTAAGTTCCTAATGATCCTAACCTTGAATGGAAGGGAACCAATTCAGT
Source organism: Solanum clarkiae (assembly GCA_011800125.2). Classification (NCBI taxonomy): domain Eukaryota; kingdom Viridiplantae; phylum Streptophyta; class Magnoliopsida; order Solanales; family Solanaceae; genus Solanum; species Solanum clarkiae. The sequence continues at coordinate 12,952,187 of JAABOM020000110.1, read as the reverse complement.
GTTTAAAGGAAAGTTCGTTTCTTATGTGAAAGCTATGAAAATTATTTCCAAAGATTGCCTATATCATGTTGTCCGAATCATGGATGTTAAGTCTTATGTCCATACTCTTTATTCAATTTCTATAGTTAATCTCATGTCTTCCCTGATGATTTGCTTGGTATTTCTTTAGTAAGGAAAATTGATTTTGGTATTGATTTTCTACTCGACACCCAACCTATTATTATCCTCCATATCGAATGGCCCTGATAGATTTGAAAGAATTGAAGGAACAACTGCAGGACTAACTTGATAAAGGATTCATAAGGCCTAGAGTGCCTCCATAGGGTGCTCCTATGTTGTTGCTAAGAAAGAAGGATGATTCACTGTAACAACCCGACCTAGGGGCCTAGTCATCACACGGGGAATGAGATACTCAAGGGCACCTCACCTAAGCCATCTTAAGAATCTCAAACATTCATAGGTATAAACATGAGTAAAAGTAGAATTTAAAATGGGAAATGGTCTATGGGCCACTTTAAAGCAATGAAGCAACATTAAAAAGCAATGTGAATAACTAACATACTTTGTCCACAAGTATACCAACTAATAAATAGGTGGACAGAACTGGTACGTTCGGTTTCCATCAATAGAAAAGACTACATCATTGTGCAACATAGAAAGTAAATGCCTCAAAATGGCCATTAATACATCATCTCAAAATAAAATACAAGGAAGAAAGGAAAATGGTAGAGACCTGAAATAAGGGCTCACCACGAACAAAAGTACTAGTCTTGAATGTTGCATACTTTAGGAGTGCCTATCCCTAGGCAAAATATGCATTAGTACATTAGAATGTACTATATATGTGAGAAGCAATGCAGATATGAAATTATAACGCTATCATTCATGAATATAACATATAAGTACGTATGAGATGAAAAGTACATAAAGTAAGCTTAAGCATGCACAAGGAAAATAACTTAATATGGAAAGAGTTAAATGCATGAGAAATCACTTGAAATGGAAACATATCATAGAATCATGAACTTATGGGAGAAGACCTTAACCGATATATAAGATCAAGTTTTCTACTACATGGAATCCAACATAACCTACTACGATGACACGAGAAGACCACTTGCTAGGTGGAACTCCCTCAACCTCGCATGCATCTTAATAACAAAATTCACCTAGGTGTTTCCACTAGCCTAGCCTACAAGGATCCTATGGTGGCACATTGTTAGGGACTTTGAGATTTAGCTTTAATGGGTTATGCCTCAACTAATGGAATTGCAACACCCCTCCCGGTTTTAGGAATGGAAAACTAAAAGACAAGAATATTATTACTGGTTTGATCGTACGAGCCAATCTATGGTCCATAGAAGTACCGATAGGCCATAGGTAGGTTTGTGGAATGCACCTAGTGAAATATGGAAAACTAAAAAATTTCTGGAAAATCACTTACATGTTACCAGATGAGGCTTATAAGTAACCATGATCTGCCAATAGGTCTCATAGGGAGAGGCCCTGAGGAACTTAAATTTTCCCAAGTCTAGAACCACTTTATGGGAGGACCTACAACCCATAAGTGAATCCACGAGTCATTTGCATATTCATAGGTTGAAAGTTGCAAATTCCAGAAACTTGACTTTTGTGGGATAAGTTTCTACGAACAGAGGTACGGACTGTATGTTAATCCATAGCCCATAAGAAGGGTCTCCTGGAAGGTTTTTGGTAGTTTTTAATAAAGGGCATTTTTCGACATTTTCAATACAACTAAGTTCTAAACTACATCATTTTGGCTATCCTAATTGACTTAAATGACCTAACCTCTATAAGTCTCATTTCTAATTCATTCAAAGTCTTTAATCCTCAAATTTCTTTCAAGCGTTCTCAATATTTCTCTCTCTAAATTAAGGATTCCATTGCAGTTGTTTAAAGGTTTGGTCAAGTTTTTCCATATTTTCTTCCTCAATTCTAAGGATTCTACTAAAGGTATGTAGAGTTTGATTCATGGATTAGATTCATCCATGAAGCCCAATCGAAATTCTTCTTTTTATCAAAATTTCATGGCGATTTCCTGTGGGCTTTTAAGCTATGATTTCTAGTGCATGGATTATGATTTTTATGTGATCATTATGACTAATAATATATGAATTATGACAAATCTCATGACGTATATGATTTTCAAGCAAAAGAATGTAATTTCAAGTATGCATGAGTGGGGCTCAATGACTTGTTGTGGTTCCCTTTATCAATGATCCAATTTGATTTTAATTATAAGTTTCTATGTTCATTCTATCTAATTGCATGATTTTGACTCAAATGATCATGGATTCACACTTAGGCATAGTCTCTCATAATGAAGCTACAGATTTTATGACTATGTACTAAAGTATGTAAAAGCATGATTTATTGAGGATTTTATGACAATGATGTTGTTATGAAAGATATGATGATTTTATGATAGAGAGTGATGAAAACCCACATATTTATGATGTTGTTAAGATGGAAATGTCAACCCATATTATGTTGAATAGCAAAGTAGATGGACCATTCTTATGACATGACATTTTTATAAAAGATATGATAGTTATTTATGAATTATGAAAGTATGATTTAATGAAGTATGAACGACGTTGATAGCTATGTATACACATAATTATGTATTCCATGGGATATTGCTTAGCATCGACACGACTTTGGTAGATAGCATGGTCCCATAACTTTCTGCCACCATAGGAATGATGTTTATGTTTTTATGCCTAAGAGGTGTGCTAATGTATCTATATAGCTTTAATGGACACTCACCATGCTAGGATAGAACTTAAAGGGTGGGACCAAATGATGGTTCTAATCGTGCTAGGATAGAGCCTATAGATTGAGGATTGGACCTACCTTGGCAAAGCAGACTCCTCTTTGCTTGATGGTCAGCTAGTGAGTTATGTACTAGACCCCACCAAAATCTATGATGAAAAGGCATGATTTGGACCTAATGGATTAATGTATAATCCCTTATGCGAACTATGCTATTCTCACTTTATATACTTCAGCTTGTCTATTATCTTATGCATGCTTATATTACCTTATGAATGTGTAGGATATGAACACGAGGCTTGGATGGGATGCCTTTGGGTGTCATATTCATCGTTTCACGGCTAGGCCCTAGGTTTGGGTCATGATAAAAGTGGATACGAGCACAACATTTAAAAGCATCCTAGGGATCCAACGTTCTACGTCGAGTAGAGTCTTGTTTATTGGTGTGTAGTGCGCCATATCCATGAATAGGAGTCTGTGAGAGGTTCTAGGAAAACTTTATTTCTTTTGTACTCTATGTCGTGCCTTCAAAGCTTTTGTACCATAACACTTGTCCCTTGGAGTTTTTAGAAATGGTTCCACGATGCACTCCATTGCAAATGGAAAATGATTTTATTACGAACCAAGTTCCTCCAGCTCCTCAAGCTTCCCAAGCTACTCAAGTGGGCCAAGTATCTAATGATGAGGTTAGAGCCGCAATCAGTATGTTGGCTCAAGTCATTGCTTCTCCTAACACTCCTACTTAATCCTCAAGGATAAGAGATTTTGCTAGGATGAATCCCTCAGACTTTCACGGTTCAAAGGTGGATGAGGATCCACAAGAGTTCTTTGATGATGTGCATAAGGTGGTGGAGATTATGGAGGTGTCTTCAGAAGAGAAGGACAAATTGGTGGCTTATTAACAAAGGGAGTTGCTCAAGTTTGGTTTATCAATGGAAGTTCGAGAGAGTTGATGAAGATGTTATTGATTGGGAGATGTTTAAGGCCATTTTTCTTCATCATTTCTTCCCACTTCATTTAGGGGAAGCTAAGGTCATGGAATTCATGCACTTGAAGCTAGGTGGTATTAGTGTAAAGGAGTATGCACTCAAGTTCACCAAGTTGTCCAAATTTACTCCTTCCTTGTTAGCCGACTCAAAGGCCCACATAAATAAATTCACTTTGAATGTGTCCGACTTGGTAAAGAAGGAGTGCAAGGATGCCATGCTCATTAAGAAAATGGATATCTCTAGGACAGATGCCGAAGAAGTGGAGAGTGAGAAGTTGCAAAAGATGAGGACAAGGGAGTCCAAGAGGGCTCGATATGATGGTGGATTTTCTTATGGTAAGTGTGGTGGTGGCTGATTCGAACAAGACCAAGGGTCTCTAAAAGTGCTCCTCAAAGGTTTGAAAAAGAGAAAGCGGCCAACCCCATAGCTCAAGGTGATGTTGTGAAAGGTGGAGCTAATCCTCCTAAGTGTCCCAAGTATGGGAGGAACCATGTTGGTGAATATTTAAGAGGTACCAATGCATGTTTCGATTATGGGAAGATGGGACATATGATCTTTTTGGTGTCCTAATGTGGCTAATAAGGGTAAAGGAGGGAATCCAAAAGGTCAAGTAGCTCAAGAAGGGAAAATATAACAAGGTTCCTGCGCTCAAGGTGGTGGTACATGTGGTAATTGATTCTATGCTATACATGCTAGGAAAGAGGTTGATGAATCTCCCAATATGGTTACTTGTATGTTAAAAGTCTTTAATCATGTGTATGCTTTACTTGACCCCAGTATTGATATGTCTTTTGTTACTCCTTATGTTGCTATAAAGTTTGATGTGCCTCTGAAATTTTTGTTAGAATCTTATTCGATCTATGCTCCTATTGATGATTTAATCCTAGCCAAGAAAGTGTACAGAAATTGTCCCATGTTGGTCTTGCATAAAGTCTTCCCATATGATCTAGTTGAGCTTGATATGATCGACTTGATGTCATTCATGGTATGTATTGGTTGCATGCATCCTATACTTCTATTAATTGTAGGACCCATAATGAGCCTGTGCTTGAATGGAAGAAAGCAATTCAGTGTTCAAAGGGAAGTTTGTCTCTTATATGAAAGCTATGAAAATGATTTCCAAAGGTTGCCTATATCATGTTGTCTGAGTCATGGATGTTTAGTCTCATATCTCTACTCTTAAATGGTCCCCATAGTTAATGTGTTTCCCAATTTCTTTCTTAATGACTTACCTAGTATTCCTCCCATAAGGAAAATTGATTTTGGTATTGATCTCTTGCTCAACATCCAACCTATTTATATACCACCATACCGCATGGCCTCAGCAGAGTTAAAGGAATTGAAAGAACATTTAAAGTATTTGCTTGGTAAAGAGTTCATAAGGCCTAGTGTGTCACCATGGGGTGCTCTCATATTTTTTGTAAGAAAGAAGGATAGTTCACTTTGAATGTGTATGCATTGTTGACAATTGAATAAGGTAACCATCAAAAACAAGTATCCACTTCTAAGGATTGATGGCCCATTTGATAAACTAGAAGGTGCAAGCTACTTTTCTAAGATTGGTCTTCAATATGGATATCACCAATTGAGGATGAAGGAAGATGACATTCCAATAACGATATTTAGAACTCGGCATGGTCATTTTGAATTTTTAGTTATGTCATTTGGACTAACAAATGTTCTTACAGCTTTCATGGATTTGATAAATAGAATCTTCAAACTGTAGTTAGATATGTTTGTGGTGGTGTTCATAAATGATGTGTTAGTGTACTAACGGGATGTAAAGGAGCATGAAAACTGTTTGAGAATTCTGTTGTAAACATTGAGAGACAAGCGACTCTTTCCTAAGTTTAGCAAGTGTGAGTTTTGTCTAAAAGAGGTAGTTTTTCTTGGTCACATCATTTCGGGTGATGGTATTAGAGTTGATCAAAAAAATAGAGGCGGTGAAGAAATGGCCTAGACCATTGTCTTCATCTGATATTAGAAGCTTTTTGGGAATGGTCGGATAATATAGATGGTTTGTTGAAGGATTTTCCTCCGTTGCTTCTCCTTTGACAAGGTTGACCCAAACAAAGGAAAAATTCCAATGGTCTGACGAATATGAGAAGAGTTTCTAATTGTTGAATTATCGTCTTACATCAGCCCTTATTTTGACATTGCCCGAAGGTCCAGATGGTTTTGTTATATATTGTGATGTCTCACATATAGCCATGGGTTGTGTGTTGATGCAACATGAAAAGTTCATTGCCTATGCTTCAAGGTAATTAAAAGCGCATGAAAAGAACTATCCGACATATGATCTTGAGTTGTTGGCTTTTATTGGCATTAAAATGTGGAAACATTACCTCTGTGGGGTACATGTTAACATATTCACTGATCATAAGAGTTTGTAATATGTGTTTAGCCAAAGGGATTTGAATTTTAGGCAAAGATGGTGGTTAGAACTTTTGAAGGATTATGGCATGAGTATGACATATCACCCCGGCAATGCTTGTTGGAGTTGACGCATTGAGTAAAGTGTCTATGGAAGCATGCCATATGTTGAGAGTGGAAATAAAGAGTTGGTCAAAGAATTGCATTGTCCTTCTTGTCTGGGTGTGAAGCCAAATAGCTTGAGTAATGGTGGTGTATGGATACGAAATAAGGCAAAGTCATCTTTGATAGACAAAGTTAAAGCAAAGCAAGACATTGATTCTAATTTGGTCAAATTAAATAAATTGGTAGTTAATAATAAGGTAGAGGTCTTTTCACAAAGGGAGATGGAGAATTGCATTACCAAGGGCGATTATGTTTCCTAATATAGATAGACTAAGGGAGAAGATACTTGATGAAGCTCATAATTCCAAGTACTCTACTCATCTGGGATCCCCCAAGATGTATAGAGATTTGAGAGAAGTGTATAGGTGAAATGGCATGCAGAAAGACATAGCCAGGTGTGTGACAGGGTGTGCAAATTATCAACAAATAAAAGTGGAACACCAAAGACCCGGTGGTTTAACTCAAGAAATTGAGATGCCAAATTAGAGATGGGAGATATTGAATATGGATTTCATCACGGGTTTGCCAAAAACTAGGAAGCAATTTGAGTCAATATGGGTGGTTGTGTATAGAATGATGAAAACCACCCACTTTTTGTTGGTAAAGACATTGTATGGTGCTGAAGACTATGCTAAGGTTTATTCAAAGAGTTGGTAAAGTTACATGGGATACCATTGTTCATCATATCGAATAAAGGTGCTCAATTTACTTCTCAATTTTTGAATTCATTCAAAAACGATCTTGGTAAAATGGTGAAGCTAAGTACGGCATTTCATCCTCAAACGGATGGACAAGCCGAAAGGATAATACAAAGATTAGAGGATATTTGAGGGCTTGTGTGCTTGATTTCAAAGGGAGTTAGGATGATCACTTACTTCTTATTGAATTTTCTTACAATAATAGTTTTCATTCAAGTATTGGTATGGCCCCATTTGAAGCATTGTATGGTAGGCGGTGTATATCACTGGTAGGATGGTTTTAGGTCAGAGAAATGTCCTTAATTAGATCAGATTTGTTACTTGATGCTCTAAAGAAGGTGAAAGTCATAAGGAAAAGATTAAAGTATGTACAAAGACATCAAAAGTCATATGCCAATGTTAGGAGAAGAGAACTAGAGTTTGTTGAAGATTTTTGGGTGTATTTGAAGGTTTTCCCAATGAAAGGAGTGATGCATTTTGGTAAGAAAGGCAAATTGATTCCTAGACAAAGTTCACCTTATGAGAAAGTGAATAAAATTAGGAAAGTAGCCTATGAACTGAATTTGCCTATGGAATTAGCTATGGTTCATATCGTGTTTGATGTTTCCATGCTATGAAAATTTTTAGGTAATCCTGATTATATTATTCCATTGAATGATGTATCTATTGAGGAAGATTTGACTTATGAAGAAAAACCAGTTGAAATTATAGACCGACAACTAAAGAAATTGAGAAATGTAAAGGTTGCATCTGTCAAAGTATTATGGAGAAACCAATAACTTGAAAGTACTACTTGGGAGGCTGAGGCAAATATAATGAAACGATACCCTTACGTCTTTCCTTCTACTCGAGCCAAAGGTACTTAATGTGATCTATTCATTCGAAATTCTTGCAAATGAGTATCTCATTGACGTGGGGAGGAACATATTTACTAGTTATATCATCCGCAATTGCTTGAATCTCGAGACGTTCTTCGAACCAATCATATACTTTATTGAGATAGGCGGAACTCCCCCTCTGAGAACCGTATATGAGACTTTCATCTCGTACAGCTCAAGCAAAAACCCCCAAATACTAGTTGCAACGGATATGGAATAGAAAGTTTGAAATTTATTAAGTTCTGATCCCATCTTCTCTGGAAAATCCGAAAGCTCTTCTTTGTGGCGATAATACCAAAATATCACGTTGGCACATCAAATTGGTTAAATCTAAAATAATAACATACTCCTTATTTAATATGATTCCACTATACATTGCATGATCATGAAACTATTTTTGAATGATATTTGATGCATAAGTTTGATACTTTTATGAAAATAATGCTTAAATTGCATATTTGCATTTATGCTATGATAATGACTATATTCCTGCTCTATTCAAGCATAATTCCATCTCATTTGAGGACGAATGATCCCAACGAGGAGATATTGTAATAACCCTCCTATTTTTAGGAATGGAAACTGAAAGACAAGAACTTTTTTTGGTGGTCTAATCCTACGAGCTAGTCTACGGCCCATAGAAGTACCCCACAAGTCGTAGGTAGGTTCGTGGAATGTGCCAAGTGAAAAATGGAAAATTGGAAAATTTTTGGAAGTTGACTTACGTGATACCAGATGAGCCATATAAGTAACCATGACACATCAATAGGTCTCGTAGGAAGAGGCCCTAAGGAACCTAAATTTACCTAAGTCTGAAACTACTTTACAAAAGGGCCCACGACTCGTATGTTAATCCACGGGTCATCATGTATATCCGTAGGTTGAAAGCTACAAAGTTTAGAAGCTTGACTTTTGTGGCACAAGTTTCTATGGACCATAAGTCAATCCACGGCCTGTAGGAAAGGTCTCATGGACGGTTTTGGTAATTTTTACTTGTTTTTGAAATCTCCAACCCATCTAAGTCCTAAATTACATCGTTTTGGATACCCTAACTGATTTAGCCAACTTGACCTCTATAAGTCCCATTCCTAATTCACTCAAAGCCTTTAATCCAAATTTATCTTAAGGGTTCTCAATATTTCTCTCTCTAAATCAAGGGTTCCATTGGAGTTAAAGCTTGAAGTTTTGGTGAAATATTTCCTGATTTTCTTTCTCAATTCTAAGGATTATACTTGAGGTATGTAGGGCTTCATTCAAGGATCAGATTCATCCATGAAGCTCAATCCAAAACCTTCTTTTTATCAAAATTTCATGGTGATTTCTATGGGCTTTTAAGCTATTATTCCTAATGCACGAATTATGATTCTTATATGATCATTATGACTAATTATGCATGAAATGTGATAAAATTCATGATGTATATGATTTTTAAGCAAAAGTATGTGATTTCAAGTATGCATGATTAGGGCTTAATTACTTGATCTGTGTTCCTTTATCGATGATGCAATTTGATTTAATTGCATATTTTCTTTGTGAATTCTATCTAATTGCATGATTTCGACTCAAATGATCACGGACCTACACTCAAACCTAGTCTCTCATGATGAAGCTATGAATTTTTATGAGAATGAATTACAGTATGTAAAAGCATGATTTAATGAGAATGTTATCACAATGATCTTATGAAAACTATGGTGATACTATGATAAAGATGATGAAAATCTAAATGTTTGTGATGATGTTAAGGTGGGAATGTCAATCCACATTATGTTGAAAAGCAAAGTAGATGGACTTTTCTTATGACGTGATATTTTTATGAAAGATATCATAACTATTTAAGAATTATGAAAGTATGATTTAATGAAGTATGAACTATGTTGATAGTTATGTATATGCATGACTCATGTATTCTATGGGATATGACTGTTACGATTCAAGCCTAGGGCCTAGGCATGACACGGCAAATGGGGAACCCAAAGGGACCCCATTCAAGCCTCTTAGGATATCATTACACATATTTGGTCACGGAAGCAAAGTAAACAACACCAAGAGAGTACAATTAATGATAAAGACTAAGAGAAGAGTTTCATAGCATAAATCATAAAGAGTCAAGGTTCAAACGTAAATACATCACTTGTCCAACAACACCTCTAACATAGATTGGGTAGGGGCCAAGACAAGCTTTTCGGGCCCACCCTTTTATTATAAAAGTGTTCATCATAAGGAAATAACATAAGCAAGAGAGAAAAAGGCTAACATCCACGAACGTGAGGACTCACCACAAGCTATCTCCAAGATGTCAAACTAGCCACGGGTAGGATGATCACGAGGTGCTCCGGTTCCTATAAGGTAACATCATGTGAGCATAGAGTATACATTAGTACGTTTGAATGTGTTAAATATGCAGGATGCAATGCAAGAAGAGATAGGAAATATAGGCAAAATGCAATATCATAAGCAATGGATAGCTTAATAGCAATATGATATGTATGAATGATGCTTGAAGTAAAACACGCTTATATTGAACATAATACATAGGTAAGAAGAGAGCAACATTACGATGGATTGTCTCACCCTACTATCCATGGTGATTGAGGTATCAACCCCTTAATTGGTGGATAGTTGCCTCACCCTACCATCCATGGTGATTGAGGCATCACCTCCTCAACTACGCATGGTCAACTTACAATACTATAAGTACTTTTCATAGAAACAACTCATATAAACATTCCTTTCATCATCATAAGGTCACTTAACTCATACGACATGCATTAGACCTTCAATAACTCAAGAATCCATAACCAGACATTTTATCAAACACTTGGCAGATGTGTTATGCTAGTATAAAATCATGCAATTCAAGAGTAGAATCATGTGAGAAAATCTAATGTAAATCAACCCATCAATACTTGGTAAAATCCTCATGTGAAATACATTTAAAACCCTATCAAATATCAAGAGAGGTCATAGTTCTATAGCTTAAAACATGCATAATCATAATAGGTAAATCATCTCATGGTATAGACTTAAAAATGAGTAATCATGTCATTCAAACTTTCATGAAACCCCAATATAGTGTATGATCATAATCACTAGTGGATAATACCCATAAGCAACACAACTTGAAAACATGTAATTTCATAGAAATGGATGATTGGGCTTCATGGATGAAAGGTACACATGAATGAAACCCACATACCTTTGACTTTAAGTTTCTTGAAATTGAGTTGTGAAAGACTTGAAGTTTGGAAGTGGATCTTGAAATCCAAAGCTTGCCCTTGAGTTTTCTTGAATTTGTATTGGGTTTTTCATGGAGGCTCTTGTGAGAATTTGAGAGTATGTTTAAGTTGAGAGTAATGACTTGGATCCTTTTGAATAGGGCTTAAGTCTTTTGGAGAGGTTAAGATAGCCTTAGAAGTATAAAAAAAGTCAATAGAATAAATTGAATTCACGAAAACGACATTAGTGAACTGATGGAAAAATTGGCAAAGTGATACCCCACTGAATGCCTCACAGGTCATGTGGCACTCCACGGGTCTTGTGGAGTTCCCGTGAGATGAGACTTGGCCAAAATTGGAAGTTGGAAAACTTAGAAAAATTAACGTCATTGTCACTTTGACGGGAGCCCTTCACGGGTCGTGTGGTGCTACACGGTCCGTTCAGTGGTTTGTTGAACTATACTTAGAGAAAACAAAATGTTTCCTTGCTACCCTACACCTAAGGACACGAGCCGTCTGACCTGTCACGGCCCGTCAAGGTGCCCGTGGCGCCACACTTGGTCAAAACTCCTCTCATGCCCACTCTTCCTCACTTGCACACACTCTACGACCAGCCACATGGTCAGTGGAAAGTCACACGTCCTGTGCCACTGGACATGCCCCATACCTTAGACAAAAAATGGCCTCTTTCAGCTCAAGGAAGCCCACATGCCCCGTCCAAAGCCTCACTGCCCATCTAAGTGCCTGTGTGACATCACTGCAAGGGAGGGTCTCACGAAAACGGTCATAACTCCTTCATCTAACCTTGGAATGAGGTGAAACAAAGTGAGTTGGAAAGCTAACTCAAAGGGCTTTCATTTGACATATCTTGGGCCATCTAGTTCCAAGAATGCTAAAAGTTATGCTCATTTAAAGTTGACCTTTGCATGAACCAACACCCAAAACTCAACTCATAGGGAAGTCTTGAACATATCTAAGTACTAGAAGTCTCCCACGACCCTAATACACTCCCCATTAAACAAATAAGGCTTGAAACATGGATACATAAGAGCATGAAGTTACGGGGTGTCACAATGACTTAGCACTGAGGGGGCTTTCGTAGATACCATGGTCTCATATTTATGTGCCACCATAGGAATGATGTTCATATTTTTATGCCTTAAAGGTGTGCTAATAGATCTATATAGCTTTAATGGAAATTTATCATGCTAGGATAGAGCCTAAAGGGTGGGGTAAAATGGTGGTTCTCACCATGCTAGGATAGAGCCTATAGGGTGAGGATCAAGTCTACCTTTGTAACGTAGACTCCTCTTAGTTTGATGTAGAGTGAACATCTAGATTCAATGTAATAGTCCGCATGGTCTTATATGTTAGTTATGATCCTATTTCCACATATGTACATTAAGCTTATAAAAGAATTTTATGATGCTTCTTGCCATGAATTTTAAACTTGCATGCTCACATATATCGTGTCCCTATTGCATGGATTAATATGATTATGCCTATTGATACTATTGTGATGTCTTTTGATTCATAGACTACCTATATACTTAGTACATTTCACGTACTAATACATACTTCTTTTCCTACATGATTTAACTATGTAGAGACGGACAACGAGATGACTATTCCATTCTATGGCTTGATTAGCATTTCATGCTTAAAGACTTGTTGGAGAGTTCCATGCTCCAAGAACAAGCCCTTTATGATATTTTCCTTTATGTTGAGAATTTATCATTTTTCTTCCTTTGATGTATATCTTGAAGGTGAGCTAGTGAGTTATTTGCTAAACCTCACCTACATCTATGATGTAGAGGCATTATTTGGACCTAATGGATTGATGTATAATCCTTCATGGAAACTATGATATTCTCACTTTATATACTTTGGCTTGTCTATTCTCTTATATATTCTTATATATCTTATAAATGTGTATGATATGAACATGAGGCTTAGATGGGATGTCTTCATATGTCATATTCACCATATCACGGTTAGGCCCCAGATCCGGGTCGTGGCAGGAATGAATCTCAATCTCAGGCCCACTCGATGCTAAGTCATTCCACTAAATCTTTAAAACATAACTTAGAATAACAATTAGCAATCATAGGAGTAGCTCAAACTTATGAACCATCAAGTAAGTAAGTATTATCCTTTTATCTCGCGGACCTTTCTTCATCATCTTTAGGGTAATGTCAACATTCTTCTATCTTTGATAAATCATTACTTTAAAATATAACTTTATCGCCATAATCATCATCATAAATCATACAAGACTTTACTTGAAAACTAGGTGGGCTAGGATTTTATGATGGAACAATCATAAATTACATAAATCATGGAAATATACTCTTTTGGAAACATGTAAAACAGCCCATATCTTATCAATAACAAAATCATCATTGGGGTTATTATCAATAGATTAAATACTTGTATTTACTTAGATAAAATGTTATAGGATATCATGAACATCATTTAATAATATAAAACATCATAAAACTGTCATAAGCATGTATAGTAACTTAAAGAAAAGGTAAATACTTAATGAAGGACTTTATGGGTGGAAGGATACCTATAAATCAACTCATATACCTTAGAAGACTTGGGAAGAACAAACTTGGAATCTTTGGTGAAGAACTTTAAAACTCTAGCTTTGCCTTGCCCTTTCTTGAGAGAGTATTGCCTTAAAGAAAATTGAGAGCTAAGAGAATAAAGAGGAGACTAGGGTCTTAGGGCTTTAAGGCTGGTTTAGGGTCCCTTCTGTTCCCAAAAATGATAGGGTATAGGAACAAGAATGACGAAAATGAAAAAATTACCCTTTATTGATACTGTCAGATTCGACCTATGAAAACCCATTTATAGGCCATGGAATGAACCACGGACCCTAGGTCTTGTCCGTCCTGTTAGATTTTCCAAAATCCCTAAAACCCGTTCTCCTAACCAAGACCATGAAACCTTCTTTTATGTGTTGTAGATGGACTTACAGGTTGTGGTTGGACTCGTAAAGTCCTTCCATGCTTAGTTATTTTTCTCATTTTCTTGGTCCCTATCCACGAAGGATTCCATGAGTCATGCTTTGATCTATGGGTCATCCTGGTAACACATAGATCACTTCCAGCAAACTCTAAATTTTCTTCATGTTTGATAGTCTCACTCACAAGCTTAGCAATGGACTGTTGTACCTCGTACAGGTCCTCAATAGGTCTGTGGAATACCCTACACTTGGAAATTTTTTCCCTTTCATAAAGTTTATGTTTAAAGGCTGAACCTACGGGTCGTATCTCCACTTACGAGTTGTACGTCACCCTTATGAACTTGACTTCAGGTCAAATTTTGCCCTGTTTTTCTGCATTCTAAGATCCTAAACTAAGGTTAATTACAATATTTCCCCCTTGGGAACATTCGTCCCCGAATATACTTAAAGGCCAACTCTAAAGAATAAATCATCAGGTAATAACCTAGTATGCATGAAAATAATACAACTTGAACATCATTTCATAATATTTTAAAATCCACACCTAAATCATGTCTCAAAATAGTCCATTAACATCAAATAAATGCATGAACTATATAAAACTAAAATGCAAGGAATTGGAGGTTTTAGGAAGAATTTTTTAATATTTTTGGCTTGAGTAGAGTGGAATAGATACGGATAATGCTTCATCATATCAGCTTTCACTTCCCATGTAGCACCCTCAACTTGTTCATTTCTCCAAAGCACTTTGACGGATGCAACTTCCTTTTTTCTTAGCTTTTTTACTTGCCAGTCTAGACCAAACTCTACATTCCAAAGCTAACCACACTGTCAGAATCTCGATCTGAGGCATTTTCTAAGAATATTGATCAAAGTCAACTCTAGGCCAAATTTCAACAATCAAACTGCTAATTGGCCTAAACTCGCACTGAAGGCCTTGATACTCGAGTCAGCCTTGCTTTTAGCTTAATTTAGCCATTCTGGAGCTAACGAAACTATCAAAATTCTATTATAAGGCCATCTTCCTAGAGTTCTTACCAAAGCCACACAAACAAACTTCAAGAGCTCCAAAACATGAAGGTTGGAATAAAAAACCAAACAAATGACTAGACAACCAAACTATCACTGTTAGCAAGTAATAAAAGACTAGGTGTCGCTACAGGAAAGCTCGATATTGAAAAAATGAGGAGAGGTAGAATGACCTAGAGGTTCATTGCAGCATCCACTAGGAAAAAGGACTTTCATCTTGGAAGTCAAGGACAGTCATAGTCTCAAGCATGAAAGGACAAGGATCTTAATTTAACTTTTGCTATTGTGGATCCACTAGTGTTAGCATACAAAGGCTCCTATGGTGGCACATAGTTGATGAGACAAGAGGTTGCTTCTGGGGTTCCCTTCACCGAACCCCACCTCAATGTTCCATTCAATGCTAAGTCAAATCATGAAGATACTTATATCATAGGCATGTACATAAATATTTGTAAACTTTGAAATATACTTCAATGTTATAGGAGTAGCTGATGTCGCCCAAGATACACCTCATCTTTTAAGGTGAAAGCAGTCATTGTCAAGATATATAACCTAACAAAGGTTAGGGTCAAACTCACAGGAATACGGTAGACTCAGAGTAATTTCAAGCAATTCAAGTTAATCAACCTACTTATCTCCTGAAAGGGGGGATTGTAATTTGCAAAAAGTAAACCTAAACTAGAACAAGTGTTGTGAGATCAGTCAGAAAAGTAACTAGGGTATTGTGTTCCCCATGATTCCTTAACTTGGTAATACCAAATAATCGTAATCTTTTCTAGTGTGTTACATGCAGAATGGTAATTTAAGTTTACCAAAACCTTTGATTCAGGCAAGAGGTAAATTTTACTACATGATTTGACACATTCCCATAGTTTGACATTATTAACCTTTACCTATTGTCCCAGTACAACCTCCATTTAATCCAGTTTGGTTTATTAGAAGAGAAGAAATCGATCGAATCCTATAAAATAATCTTTTTTTCCATTCATTACTACTTTGAGATAGTCAGTAATAACTAGGCGAGTTCAAACATTGGTCACCGTTAAAAAGCAATCAAAATAAAGAGAATTAATTGATACATGTGTGCACACTTTTCAAGAATTATAAATTATTCGATTTTATCCTGTTAGTTCTTCATGGTCTTGACAACCCTAGTTGCAGATTTAGGCATGCATAATCGTTGTAGATGCAAGAATCATGACATAGAATAATATAATTGAGCACTTACAAGGATGAATTTAAGAACAAGAAATTCCAATTATTCACATGAAATCACAAAGTATGAATTAAAATCACAAAATAATGTTCCAAATGTTTCTAAGCACTTCTCCCAAAGTTTCTGGTCTTTCACTTTCGTTCTCTACTGAAACATAACCTAAAAATTCTCTTTATACTACTTAAAATACAAGTACAAAACAAAATAAGAAAACTGAATTCGGCAAGTAATATAAGCAGGGTTATGGGTCGTACTAAGTTTTACATCCCGTAGCTGGGCTTCATGCACTTCATTCTTCAAATCCGAGCACAGCTTTTACGAGACCTTTCTACTGGTTGTATTCAGACTTACGGCCCATGTAGGGTTTTGTCTGGTGACTTTTTCAAAAAATCCCAACTTTTGATCCTCAGATTATGGAACCTCATCCACTACTCGTACATCATTCTGCGGCTCGTCTGACATTTCGTATATGCAACTTTAGAAAATCATCCTTTCACTAGATATCACTTAGGAACCCACTTACTGCTCATCGAAACTTCCACTGCCCGTAAAGTTTGTCGTAAATCGATAAAAACTGCAGCAACTACACACTTAGCCCAAAATCTTGCCAAATCCTATAATCCCAAAAAACAAACATAAAAATACATCAAACTAACTAATATCGCTTTGAGAAAACACAAAATTTCAAGTTTTAAGCATCAAAAGAGCTGCATTTTGACAGCACATCAACACTCTCAACTTAAGATTATTGCTTGCCCCCAAGCGACGGACTCAATCTACATAAGCAGTACAGTAACACACAGACCTCAATATAATGGCACACATCATCTCCAATTCAGGCACAAATACCCACACTACTCATCAATGCATATTAGATAGCCATCAAACAAACCAATACATATCAATACATGTGACAGTGCAACTATGACAAGCAAGGTAGCCATCGATAAGCAACGGTCACTGAATTAGTCTAAGATTAATAGAGCAATATAAGTACCATCACAAAAAGAATTCCCATATCATATTTTTGGATTCAATTCTTGGGACCAAACAAAATCACTCACTCTCACAATAGATATCCAAATACAATGGTCAATATCATAAGCTTTCCCCTATACTCACGATTATAACCTTTGACTACTTGGACTACGATCACTATAGGAGATTCTTGGCTTGTAAAGTAAGTTGAAGAGGCTTTGGACTGATGTTTTAGGGACGTAGTGACTAATGGCCTCCTTGACACTGCATTATTCTACATTTATGCCCTACTAATACTATCATTTTTCAACTTATTCTCCCTTTCTCCTATTTCAAGATTTTCTAGGTGCCTTCCTCTCATTTTTAGCTCATTACCTTCTAATTCACATCATTTTTCTTTTTAGCTCATTATTTAGGCATTTATTCATATTTCTTACACCCATAGCGTGTTTTTATCTCTTTTTCCATGCATCACTAGCTTCTATCCATTTTATGTGATTACCATTACACCAGCCACCCTCAAAATCCTGAGCATATCCAACCTATAAACCAGGGCCACTTTTGGTAGTGACCCTCAACTCAAGTTATTTGCCTTAGTCAAGGTGCACAATATTCAAGGAAGAATCAGGTTCAATTTCAAGATTTTACATTCAACAAGGCTAGGCTACTTAGGTTTTTACAAAGACAAGTTTACATGCAAGGCTCAGACATTGGGATCAATGGACATATTACACATTTGGTTAGTCATTTAGGCTAAGTAGACCAATATGAATAATGGCCTAAGATCCTTTCCTAACCAGCTAACCTTCAATCTAAGTCAGAGTAACAGAGCAGGTTCTAAATTGAAACACAATATAAGAATTTAGCAAAAAAGCTCACACACACATGGCGTTGATTACACTATAAACATAGACTTCAGACCATGTTTTTCATCACAATTAGGCGTCACTTATCAGAACAAGTACTGTCAATTAATCAATTGCATGGTTGCTATCAAGACTAACTTACAAAATTTTGATGGTACCATTTTTCACACAAAACTAACATATGCCATATATTCAGTGCTACATGCTACTAATACTACCTACACATCCTAATCATACCAGTTCAACAGAAAATAAATATCCTTGGAGAAAAATAATACAGGAAAGAAAACCCCTTAGACTCAAAATTTGGGATAGTTATAGGTCATAGTTACTCAGACTTTACAAAGGCCTATAACTATCCACACCCCTTCGAAAAGAGTTTGCATTGTCCTCAATCCGCAAAATATGATAGAATCAAACAATAGAGATCAAAATAACATATCTGGGAACCTAAGCTCTGGTCCCTAGATAAGTTTGACCACCCTCAACCTTTTAGGTGGTCACCTCAGTAGTGGGAGCATGTTCGAAGGGTCCCGCACCCCTAATCCTCTCTATTTCTCGTGTCTTCCGCTCCTCCTTGTCTTGCATGGAGCGAAGCCTAGCAAGCACAAACTGTTACTCCTCTGTCATCCTCGCCTTTTGCCTCACAACATTAGGATCATCATTACAGGGTCACTTCTCGAGGAAAGAGAATGGTGCATCCTTAGGGGGAAATAAGTCCATGACCACATCAGTGGGATTGGCCTGTGGAAGCACAATCGATGTTGCTACTCCTATTCGCATCTCAAAGCGGAGCTACTGGATCTCTGTTTGAATAGCCATCAAATATGCAGGTTGTGTTGAGCTAAGGCTCTACTCTACTCACCTCTCAAACGCATCAATGCATCTATCCACTAGTGTGAGTCTCTCCTAAATAGAAACAACAGTGTATATCTGCATACGTGCCTCAGCCTCTTAGATGGCCCAGTGAACCCAAGGCCAAATCTATTATAGTATTTGAGTCAACTGGGACTCAGTGCAAGCCTGCCTTTATGCCATAGCCTAAATGAATGTTGCTGACACATAAACCATACATGTGGGTGTTGCGTATGTGAGCATGACCTCTGGTCCATTAGTGGTAGTAGTGGGTCCATTCACTATATTAGTCTCTATCTGTGGGAGGGGCTCAGTATTGGGAACAAAAGTGGTGGAAGAAGATGGAGTCTTAGGCGGTGGCACTACGGTGAATATCTTTGGCATCTGGAATAGAGGGTATGGTGCTCGTCGGAGGGCCACCTGGTTCTCATCAGCCTTTATCAGGATGGCATCTAAATTCCTCTTAAACTTGATTCGAGTGTCCAATTAGTGAAGTATCTCCACCCCCACTACTATATAAAGGAGACATATCAAGAACGGGAAGGGATGGAAGCAGACCTCTTCAGGCCACCTCATGAATTTGCTCTATAATCAGACGGGTCCAATCTATGTCGTAACCAGCTAAAATGCTGGCAACCAGTACTGCATAGTCCAATATCAAGGTATTATCTGCATGTGTGGGCCAGATCTGCGATCTCACCAAAGCCCACCAAAATTTATTGTTGAAGCTGCGGGATGCCTTCAAAAAAGGCTCCAACAAAGTAGATACCCACCCAGGGTCCTGGCCCTATAAGCAATATGTTCAGCTACCTATCTCATCAAAGCAGCCTTGCTAGCTAGATCTCTCATCAGGACCTTGTCTCAAGTCTGCCTCAATCTGTGGTCAAACTCAGTTGTAGTCTTAGGGGCCTGGTACTTTGGACCAAATAGCATGCAGCGGATGGTGGCCTCCGAGATATCAACCTGTACACCCCTCACCTTGGTATGTGTCATCTAGGGCAGAGCGAGGAGTCTTTTCCTCTTGGGGAGAGAACCTAGGATTGTATCAATATAGTATGCAAAGAACTCTTAAAACAATGGTAGGGAGTACTTCCCCTAGGATGATGCTAGCTACTAGAGTCTATATCAAGCAATGGTGTATTAAAGCCCAGGGACACTATCTAGCCCTGAGATGATAATTTGGGGCTTCTCGAATATGGAGTGGCTTGGTCGACCCCGTTCATCCTGTTATACATCATCCATGTTGATACGCTATGTACCCTGCATGCACCACTGATTAGATAATGCATCCGAAGGTGAGGGTGGTGCTTGAGGTACTGATGAAGACTTACTCTGACTTCTCTTCGGATCCGAACTTGGATCCCTCTCCAGAGGAAGTCATCTGTATCGAACTGATATCTCTGTCATCTCCCTCGTCAGACTGGTAAGGGCGGGCTACAATAGCCTGAGTCTGGGATGCCCTGATTATTTAGTAGTAGCCCATGTTTGTGGTCTCTCGGTGCATGCATCAAGCTGCACACCGACCTCCTCGAGAGATCCACTGGCCTCAGGACTACCCTGGGTGTTCAAGGGCTCATCCCTCAGCATCCTCTGCATAGCCTATATCTCGCTCTTCCTTGGTTTTTGGAGCCATGGTACCTAGAATGTACACAATTAGCAACACGATTAGCCCTACAAGTATAGGAATGAAAAACCAAGAACAAATCAGAACTAGTGATAGATAAGTCTACAAAGGCTCATTTATGGGTCATAGTGAAAATTATGAGTCGTAAAAGGCCTTCATAGGTGGCAGGATGCAGGCAACTTAGTTACTGGAACTCTATGTATGAGACCAGGTACAACTAGTAGAACATACTATCATTCATAGATATGGTTCTAGACTTGAACTTTTACAAGATGGCCCTACGAGACTTGTCTACGAGTCGTAGAATAAAGTACGGCTCGTACAAAGTCTTACCTGATAGGGTCTCAGAAACTCTAGGCTATTGGATCTTTACATGAGGGACAACTATGGCTCGTGGAATGTTCCACAGGCCGTAGAAGACCTCGTGGTGTGAAATTTCCAGTTATAACTTGGTTTTCGAAGCCTATCAAATGGGTCCCAAAATGACATCATCAGACCATAATTATTTAAATCGACACCAAAGCAAGAATCTTATGCACTCACATGATCCCAAAAATTCCCCAATACCCCATATACAACAATTATACACTACCCCATTAATTTCCATTTTATACATTCACACCACAAACCAACACCTGTTTGAAAGTTAGAAATAATGCACACACATGCAATCATATGTCATTTTTTGAGTAATGATTCTCGTGTAACTACAACCACATGTGATTACATTATTTTCTCATAACAACATTCAAACAAGACACGGCTACATACATATTCTGTCATTTACATTATTCAAAACAACGGCAACAACTCAATCAAGGTTAAACACATATCACATACAAAGGTGATTGACGGTCATGCTCCAATAAGAAAGCGGTCGCTATTAGTAATTAACCTAACCGAGTTTAGGATCAAACCCATAGGGAATACATGGCTTGACTACAAGAATTCACCACTAATCATTTCTAGTGTCTATAATTACAATCTCCAAATGGGGGGGGGGGGTTCATGTGATTCAAAAACAAAGATAAAATAAACAGTAACCAAAATGCGAGAAAACACTCAAATTTGGGGACAACTTGGCAATTGTGCTCCCCTTTGCTTGTTGACTCAAATACCCTAGATAACATAACTACAGTTGGTGAATCTCATATAAGACGGTAACTTAGGTTCTTTCATCCCTCTTGTGAAGGTGAAGGTCGAATTTCACCATAGCACTTAGTCGGCCTCCATGGCATGCCAACTAACTGTTACCTATTATCCCAGTCAACCTCCCCGTGGTTAGGTTTGGTCGATTAGACGGGAACACATTAACTGAATCCTGTCATCTACTTCCATTTTCCTATTCGTCACTACCTTCGTCAGGATCATGACAATAGGCAGGGTTTGGTATTGTCCACCACCAAAAAACATTAATAATGAATCGAAATAGACAATACAAGCAAAACCACAATCATAGAAATGCACAAAACATAGGTCATTTCAAGTCAACTACCCATGGTTCCCACAACCCCAAGTTGTGGGTGCTTAGCTACTCATGGCTAAAATAAAACACACAGAAATGCAAGTAATAGGCATAGTTGAGAATTTTACCAACTCCAATGAAAGTGAAGACACCCAAATTGCAAATCCACAA
>JAABOM020000110.1:12885715-12911311 GCA_011800125.2 Solanum clarkiae | reverse complement strand
CTGAGATGGATGTGTGGTCACACCAGGAGTGACAAGGTTAGGAATGAGACCATTCGGGAGAAGCTAAAGGTGGCCCCGGTGGCCGAGAAGATGAGGGAAGCGAGGTTGCGATGGTTTGGACATGTGCAGAGAAAGAGTACCGATGCTCCTGTTAGGAGGTGCGAGAGGTTGGTTTTGGGAGTGACTCGGAGGGGCAGAGGTAGACCGAAGAAATACTGGGGGGAGGTGATTAGACAGTATATGACGGAACTTGATTTCACTGAGGACATGACCTTAGATAGAAAGAAGTGGAGGTCGCGAGTTAGAGTAGCAGGCTAATGGTAGGGTTAGGTGTTCATGTGTTCGCATTATCTGTTGTATTATGTGTTAGTTTTATATTATTTACTATTAGTCTTTCTTTCTGTTCTGTTCTCTTTACTTCCTTTTTGTCATATCTAGTTCTTTCTGCGTACGGGTTTTGAGATGAGGGTTCCCCGGAAACAGCCTCTCTATTTCTATGGTAGTGGTAAGATCTGCGTACATTCTACCCTCTCCAGACCCAACTTGTGGGATTTTACTGGTATGTTGTTGTTGTAAAGTCAGCTATATCATTTGTATACATTATTACGCAAATTCTGTAATAAAGGAAAAAGGAACTCAAAATGCTTTGAAGAGTTAGCTTACTGTGAATAAGTGATCAAGATAAATTGTGTGTTTGTGTGTGTGTGAATATATATACACACACACACACATATACATACATACATATATATATATATATATATATGTATATGTATGTATATGTATATATGTATATGTATGTATATGTATATGTATATATATACACACATACACATTTATATATATGTGTGTGTGTGTGTGTGTGTGTGTGTGTGTATCTTTATATAAATATGCATACGTATAGTTTTTGCTTTTGGTGTAAAGAAGTTTTGGTACAAGATATAAAGTCTCTTGTATATCTCAATTCTCATTGGGTCCTTGTTCTGTTTGATTACTAGTTCTTTCGTCACTAGTTTGACTTCTTAGCACGATCTTTGTGCCGAGGACCACTTATTGAATATTTGAAATCTGTTACCCTTTTCGAAAAGAAAAGGAGGGGGGCTGGGGGATACACTGGCTTGGAGTTGTCACTTAGCAGGTTGGGCCAGGCCAACCTCCCATTTGACATGTTTACCAGCTGCTGGAGAGTTGCAAGAGATCTAAATTGTTGAAAATTTCTGTCTCATTGGGTCATTGTTGACATGTTTACCCTCGTGGAGTTTGTTTTGAAGTGACTCGTATGGTATTTGATAAATTTGTTTCTACATCATCATAATTTTATATATGTTTAGTGTTATTAGTATAGATCTAACAAGCAGTTCACGACACTATGCAAAGTTTCAATTTTGTGGAGAAGAAAGTGATCTTATTATATGGTCAGTGATAATCTAAATTGTTGGTACATGTGCTTTCTGCATTGTCATGCTATAGGTATTCTCTTACTTTGCTTTGAAACTGTTTCTGCAATGTTTTTGAGCCAGAAGTGGATTTGCAACACTCTGCTATTTGGATAGCCAGTGTCTATCTGATGCTCCTAATGCACTTGCTTGAAAACAAAGTAGCAGTTGATCTTACACGTTCTGAATTTGTTGAAGCACAAGAGGTTTGCTTTCTAGCTTTGTCTATTTCTGTTCATTGCCATTCAATATCTTAAAGCTCTGTGGAGTATTTATTAAAAATGAAATCTAGTTAGCTTACTAGAGCATTTACCAGTGAAAATCATGGGTTTCTATGGGTGGAGAAGAGTGGCTTTGTCAAGAATGTTGAAGGTTTAAAATGCTACAGTGACAATTAGAATATAAATGGCTGCTATAGCAACTCTGTTCCTCTGCATGTTATCAGTTGCATGTTGGAAACACAACAAAAGGAGAAATCAGTCAGTTTTCTATTACCCGGCTAACAAATGGCGTTACAGACAAAACACAAAGAACTGTGAATTAAGCCCAGAAAATAAAGGAAAAGAAGCAAATATGTTGAGAACTTGATGATGTGATGAATACTAAGTACACTTTTATAAGGTTATGGTGGGATTTGTTTTAGGTGGTTTGGAACTTCTTGGGCAATGCCAAAACTATGAGGGATTTGATGTTTTGTTGGAGGTACGGGAGGAGGAGGAGAAGACGTAGGGCATGGAATGTGGTTCTTCTTGCAATGATGTGGGTTATTTGTATAGAGAGAAATAGGAGAGCTTTTGGGGAGATAGATGTGAGTTTTACTCGGCAACCTTTGTGATCGGGTAAACATTCTTTGAAAAGTATAAAAAGCATAAAGATTCGGGGGAATTGATAGGATATAAGTAAGCCGTTTGCTATTTCTATCAGGGCTACTCGCCTTTATACGTCTTGGGGCTTCGCTATCACTCCCATGTAGAGGAGGTCCCCCTATCTGAGATTCCGAAGTGGACGAGTTCCCTATTCCATGTCTCAGTCTGCTTATTGACAAGTCCGATAAATTGCATCAAGTTGATTGCGACTTACGCTAGGGATTGTGTTTGCAACTTTGGAAGGAGCTCATTATCAGGATGGATGGGTATGAGCGATTCACGATAAGCTATAGTTTTTTTAAAAAAACATAAGGCTTTGAACAGAGTATCCCTCTCTGACTAGTGCTACCTCCGGTGAAAGGAATGAAGATCTTGCATATAGGCAACTGATTGACAGCTGAGGAGTAGTCTTCATTCACTTATTTTCTTTTTGTGGACCTATAATGTTCCTTCTTGTATAGAAGAATGGGTGGTGTTTGTAGAGAATTATGTCTTTTTGTAGATTCATTACCTTTTGGTTTTAACCCTTGTATGCAATCAGAGTTCTTGTTTATGAATTAAATACATTTATCTGATTAAAAAAAGGTATACCTTTGTAAGTGTTTAATACAAGATGCATATGATATTAGTCTAATGTGGGATAAAATCTTACATAACAACTAAATACTTCCAATATCTTTTTGTGAAACTGAATGCTTCAAATATTCTAACTTTATTATTTTAATACTAGCACTCCACTAAAACCTGAAATGAAAAGACCAAGTTCAGTCAGTTTATTTTGATAAAATTGAAATTAAATGGTATCCATAATAGTTGCCGAAGAACCTGCTGGATAGTTTCACTGAATCCTTGTACGATAAGCTTTAGTCGCCAGAATCTCACTGGAAAAGTCGTCGCAGCTAGAATCACATTGAAAAGCTTTGATCACAAGAATTTAGAATGGAAGTTAATAAAATTAGCCGAGATGTTACTCCAGATGTGGTGCCACCAGCAGTATCACTGGAAAGAAGCATGGTGCCATTGAACTGAAAACACGGTGATGCTGCAAGAATGGTCACCCAAAAGAGGAAAGAAGTGAAAAACCTTAAGCGGGTATACAGAATATGGCCACATCCAGTCAACGAAAACCACTTAAGCCTCTAGTAAGATCGTAGATGACATGTGAGAGAATAAAAGAGAAGATATATTTTTTGTTTGATGATTTAATGAATAGAAACCAACTATAATCAGTGATTTGGTGTTAAAACACAAAATACATATACATAGTCCATTATGTAGGACATCTAATATAAGAACTTAACACTTCTATGGTTTCCGTCTCTAAAACTTTTTCCTAGCCTCTGTAAGATAGAAAAGGAAGGGGAAATGAAGTCAAGTAGACAAACATCTAAAACATTGTTAATAAGAACCAAACTTCCCCTAAAACAGAGATCTTGTTTTTTTAGTTTGATAATTTCTTCTTGCATTTCCCAAGAAGCTTGGTGGTGGAGCAGTTCAAGGCTTAGCGAAAGCTAAAAAGGTTGCCTATATGACATGGTTGAAGTGTGTGGACGAAGATGAGAAACGGAGGCTTAAGAGTATTTATAAGGATGCGAAATTGGCAGTCACGAATGCTAAAACGTCAGCTTTCGAATGCTTATATACCAACCTAGGGGATAAAGGTAGGGTTAGGAGATTGTATAGGTTCGTGAAAGAGAGAGAGAAAGAGAAAAGCTCATGATTTGGATCAAGTGATGTTGGGCCTTGTGATTTAGTAGGTGTAGTCATATCATTATATATTGTGCTGTTTTTGTTCGTCATTTATTTGCTACTTTAATTGTATTTATAAATTTTCATTTGTTGTCCACTTTAGTCATTTCATATCTAGTATTTTCTGCTTTTGGGAATGATATTTTTTGAGATGAGGTCTTTCAGAAACAACCTCTTTATCTTTATGAGGTAGCGGTAACGTCTGCGTATATTTTACCCTCCCAAACCCCTCTTGTGAGATTTCACTGGGTATGTTGTTGTTGTTGAAGTATATCAAAGATGAGGAAGATGAATTGTTGGTGGACGATGCCTCCATTAAGCCGAGGTGGCAAGTATACTTCCTTATGTTGTGCTTATTGGGGATCAGTGCAATGAAAGTTGCAATTAGACTCTTGAGGAAATGTATAAGCTCATGAAAAAATTCAGTGCATTTAGGGGATTGAATCGGATAATACTCTTAACATTTTTGATAAGAACTTTCAACAAAACAATTTGGTCTAGTAGCTTTATCACGACAATCGCTAATAACCCCAGGAATTTTCTTCTCTACCAAAGGTTTTTAAATAGCATTGGTATCTTCCAGAGAAATAACTGGGATACTAGAATGAGACGATGGGAGCCTTTGAGTCATCTTTCACTGTACAGAAATTGGAAGAAGCCAGGCTTTCATTGTTGATGTTCCCCTCATTGGTGATAGAAATCTCATTGATAATAAGGTGCAATTACATCTAAAATGAGATTTTTCTAGTTTAAAAAAAAGGCTTTGTAGTTATCCTCTCTTTCAACCAAATACTCCTAGACTTTTGCCACTGAAAATTTCTTCTTGTATGGGAAGTTCATCAAGATCCACTTGGTGTCCTGCTCGCTGAACCATTTCACTATGATAGAGGATTCTTGTTTTGGCTTCATTCGAAATTTCAGCAACTCAGCAAGGATAAGTGATTTCCTGGATTTCAAATATCAAAAGGTGTAAAGGTTCCATTCTGGTATTCAATTTGGAAGCAAAAACAAGATGTGGAGATCCTTGACAATGAAAAAGTCTCACTGGCCTTTTAATAGTAGCAACAAAACCTTCTGTTTCCATGCACGTATGTTAGAATTTGAAATAAGAACGTGACTTGTTTCCCACTGCTTTCACTGAAGCATGATGGTAGAATGATCAAATAGTATTTGCCAAAGTAAGGATTACTTGATATAGCAAAGTAGTCATCCTATTCTAAAGAGACAAAAGATTATTACATCTTCCTTTCACCATTTTTTGACAGCTGAATATTAGTTTCTTGGAGGCATATAACATCAGCATACCACTTTTTTACTAGGTAGCCGTTTGGACATGCAATTTGGGATGTGATTTCAAATCCCAAATTCTTCAAAAAGCATGATTTGGAATTCCAAAAATTTTTAAATGTACAACTTGACCCATAAGTTTATATTTTAAAAGACCATAATTTTAAATTTTGCAAAAAAAAGGATTCATGCTTGATGTGAAGAGATTGTCCGTACCATATAGGAAGATTTTATCAAAAGAGTACTACTGTTGATTTATTGGACTAGTAAATCCTTGTAAATTATGTGTATTTGAAAGTTTATAACAACATGTAATAAAAAATATTTATTTGTAAAAGAAAATATGGAGATACATGATTTATTAATTAGGCGTCTTAGGATATTCTGATACGTTTATATGAACTATGATTTGCTCACTTGGTGAGATTGTATAAAAGTTGGGAAAGTTCTAACGGTTTTCATAAATTATGGGGTTTTCATGTTTATTAAAAAAATACAACTTAAGAAATCCGTATTGTCCATTCAAACAAAATTTCAACTTCTAATCAAAATGATTTTAGATCACTAATTTCTAACCATGATTTTATATGATGTCGAAATGGCTCCTAAGAGTTTTAAGAGCGTGCATTTGTCCAGACAAATGAATCTGGTTTGGCGAGTGACCTGTCCCTTATATTTGCCAATTCCACTTTTGGTATTTTTAGCCATTCAGTTTGGCAACCATGACTCTTTTAAGTACAGGAACTCGTAATTAATTGTGTTTTCTTTCTTTCTGTAATGTGATGCCATGCATTCATTATATGATGGAAAGATTAATAGAATCTTTTATTTTAATTTAGGCATTGGTGCAGATGAGAAAATGGTATATTCACTTTCCAACAATTTTACAAGCTTGCGAGTGTGTTATTGAAATGCTTAGAGGACAGTATGCACATTGTGTCGGCTGCTATGATGAAGCCAATTATCATTTCCTTGAAGCTTCAAGGGTATGTATAAATTTGAATCCTTCTTGAATAATCTTTCCTTTATTTTTAGTAAGAGTATACATCAGCCGTGTGCAAATTATCGTTTCCTTGAAGCTTCAAGTGTAATTTATTTTACATATATAAAGCAAAGGAGTTTTCTCACAATTCCGAAAATTTGCTGTGGTTGAATGAGAATAACATGCTGCTCTTTTGTTCAAGTTACTTGGTACAAGAAAGATATCAGTAATGACCACTGTTCAGACTTCTATTCCTTTTCCATTATGGCGAGTTAACGTACAACTGATTTATGGAAGGCGGATTATCTTGAGCTATTGCATCTGGATGTGCTTCTTGAGTTGTATGTATTTGCTGTATAGGACAAAAGTGTAATATCACGAAGTCTGACTGTTTGAACTCCAATCTATTAAGTGTTAAATACAGATTATATAGAAATTGTTGGTGTGTCTTACTTGTGTCATATAAATGGTCATGACAATTGTATTTTGATCATAAGAGGTAGATTATAATATAATTTGGGCTAAAAAAAAATCCTGATTCAAAAATATTTGAGCTACCGAGCTCAATTGTGAAAAACTGCTTGTACAGTGAAATGTTTAAAGAAGAGTTCTGGGAAAATGCTTGGAAATTCTCTTGCTTTAAAAAGGTACTAGTATGGTACCCGCCTGATGCATGGACATTATCTAATTATATTATGATTGTTATTTTATTTGTTTAACGCTAATGCGATATAACCAATAACATCTATTTAAATAAATTATATAAATACAATCATCAAATATCATTTTGGTGAACTTCAAATAAGATACAAACAACTGAAAAACATAACATGATTTAAAAAATAAGAATACACTAAAATTAAGAGAAAACTTGATAATCTCTCAATTAAGTTCTTTTTTTAAAAAAAATTTTGGTGCATAAATTTAATTATTCTATATTATCTTAACCTTTACTTATCACTTTCTTCCCTTCTATATATCCGTTCTTTGTAGAAGAAAATACAGTTCTTACTTTTATCAGTGCATAAATCTGGAACATAGACTTACTAAGTTTTCTAGTACTTTATTATACTAATGATGGATGAAGTTCTTTTATAATTATTAGAAAATCTACTATTATTTTATAGGGTTATTGTTTTAATATTAACTGAAATTAGTAATTATTTATTTTCTCGTTTGTTTAAAAAAATATTAGTATTAGTATTAAAAAAAATTACTTTGTTTCAATTTGTCTATCTTACTTTCTTTTGGTCTCTTTAAAAAGAATGCCTCTTTCTGGGTTTTTGAGATGATGGTTACCAAGAAATACCCTCTCTACCTTGTGAGATAGTGGTAAGGTCTGCGTACATTCCACCCTTCCCAAACCTCACTTGTGGGATTCCACTGGGTATGCTATTGTTGTTGTAAAAAGAATCCTTCTTTCCTTTGACAACTCTTTAATTTCAACTTTGCACATAGAATGTTTATGACATTTTAGTATATTCTACCTATCTTTAGTTTAAGCCACAAGGTTCAATTCTTCTTAAATTCTGAGTCAAAACCAGCCAAACAAATTGGAGGGAGTAATATTATTTAATTTAATCATTATAAATCAATAAAAAGAAGAAGAACTACTCCGAACTGATGTGTCTTCTATTGTTGAACGTTATCTCTTCACATTAATAGCCAACTCTTCATTTTGTTGGAGATTCATTTGTTTTTTTCAAATATTTCCTAATTCCTACTTCTTTAGAGCATCCTCTTAATATGCCAAGTGACCTATTGTTAGGCTGTCACATGACTTGATATGGATGCCTTTTCCTCTCCTTTGAATAATAGATAGATATCTAAGGATGAAGCCCTCCTATTGATATATAGATGTGCACACTAAAAGGAGAGATGAGGAGAGCTTGAACGCTCTTTTTTGTGCAAGGGCTTGAGGTACAAATCCTGAGTGCAAGTTTCTAGATTCTGTTGTCTTGTTCATCAGTCTCAAGGAATTCTCTCATTCTCTTGTCTTGAATAGATACTACCCAGTGTTTGTCGAACTTGGAGAATACCACTATGTTAGTGATCAACAGTGTGGAAATAAAGATGCCTGCTTCATTTCCGCTGGTTCTTTTTCTCCTTTTTTTTTTTAAAAAAATACTTTTTAGAGGCTTGGTCAAAAGATGCCATTTTTTGATACTTCAAGTTTTGTGGATAGTTCTGTGTCTGCTGGATACTTCTATTTTAGAAAATGAGATCTGTACATATCTCTAACTTGCCCTCCACATGATGGATGCTAACTTATGTTCCTACCCATTTATGCTACTAAATCCGTTGGTTAATGAAAGTAAGTTTGGGAAAGAGGTTTTTTTGCTCTTTCTGTTTTTCCTTTTTATTAGTATATTCTTTTATATGCAGCTAAGTGAGAACAAATCAATTCAAGCCATGTGCTGTGTTTATGCATCAATCTCTTACATATGCATGGGAGATGCTGAATCCTCAGCAAAGGTTGGTAGAGTTCCTTCCATTATGGAGATACTTTTTTATCTTTGGGAATCTGTTTCCTGAGCACTTTTGTTCCGCAATAGGCCCTTGATCTGATCGGACCAGTTTTAGGAGTGATGGATTCTTTCAGCGGAGTGCGAGAGAAAACAAGTGTCCTCCTTGCTCATGGGTTTCTACTGATGAGGCAGCAAAATCTACAAGAAGCAAGGTAAATCTCTTAAACAAAAATGTTTATATTGGTGATTCTTGTTCTTTTTATTTGGATTTTCGAGTCTAGACTATTTAATGCATGAAACAAAGTCGTGTTGTATTTCCCTGCAATATGCTTAGGTATCCTACTGAAGCTCAGTAGGTAAAATAACTTTAGTAACAATGTCTATCATGTACAAGTGGTATGCCAAAAAGTAGATAAAAGGCAACATAATGTGAATCTCTACAAATGGTAATTGTCTTCCATGAACTGAATTTTGTTGGTGCATTAAGAAGAAACTAGGAATGAGATTTTTATTTTTGAAAAAGAAACAAACTAGGAATGAGTGTTTATGCTTCAAATATATGTACTCCTTCTTTATCCCTTCAAAAGATCTCATGTTCCACTTGATCTTCCTTTAAACTGAATTTCAGTGATGCACTAACTGGAAACTAGGAATGGGAGTTTATTCTTCAAATATACGGTCCGATCCATTCGAAAGCTTTCATATTTTCCACTTGCTAATTTTACTCAGTAAGTTTATCTTACCAAAAAAGAAAGAAGGTAAAAAGCTCAGGAGAGTACACTTAATCAATACACCCTTTTACCATTTTGATAGATACCTCTTTTGTCATCTTGCTAGCCTCCAATCTTAAACAGTGTCTCTGTTCTGCTAGGTCCTTTTTGGAAGCGCCCAATGGTCGACCAAGATCAGTAAATAGAAAAGTTCCATTCCATCAATCGATCATTTTGTTTAATTCTCGATATTGTAACTTGACCACGCCGAAAGATCTCTCGATTCCTGAGGTTGATCTTGAGGTATTAAGTTACTTGGAAGTTCGAACCATATAATAAAACTTGTCTCTGATAATCCTGTTGGTTAATTTTGTGGCGCAGAACACTTAAGTCTTGTCTGCAAACAAGACGTGGTACATATCACTGTGCATTGCCTCCTTATTGCTGCTGAAAAGCCTCACAAGTAACCACTAACCCCTTGTCGCAGCTCCATCTAGGATTCTATGCTTATCTAAAGCCCTTCGAGCGACAAAAACAAAACATACAGGCTTTCATTTACTATTCTTGAGAATCTGGTTGTTGATGTGCCAAATTGATTTATTTTTGCCATATACTCCTGAATGTTATGTTTAACATTATAAAGTCAAGGAAACTCCCAATTCACATGATCATGGGCCTTCTTAAGGTTCAGTTTGCAAAAATTCTCAGGTTCTCAAGCTATTATTTCATCACTTAAAAGTGATGTGAAATGAGCAGTTGTGGCTTCATGGGTGAAGTCATGTGTTTCAGAGAAAATTGCACTTCAAGCAATGAGTACAAAGTGCCCCGAATGAAAATCTGTCATTTCTTTTAATTCTCAACTTTGAGAATGTGTTGAGGCTTCTTTCAAATTCTCTTGTCCTATGGATTGCAACAATGGTCTCCGTCACCTTTCTTTTGACCATATTCGGAAGAAAGCTAGGGTGAACCTACTCGGCCTTTGGGAATTATCACCTGTATAACTCTTCAATGCCTCTCCCACCTCGTCTTCGTCAATTGCTTTCTTCAACAACTCTCTCTTATCTGCACTAGCCCTCCCAACTTCTACCTCCAATAAAATCCCCTAGTCATATGAGTGTTTGAGTCTCATTGTTTCCTCCATACTCTCTCATCCACTTCACAAACTGTATGATGTTTTTCTTCTTTGCTACTGCTACCCTGTGAAA
Organism: Solanum clarkiae; assembly: GCA_011800125.2. Lineage (NCBI taxonomy): Eukaryota > Viridiplantae > Streptophyta > Magnoliopsida > Solanales > Solanaceae > Solanum > Solanum clarkiae. Next base: position 12,900,608 of record JAABOM020000110.1, on the reverse strand, counting down.
GAATTTTGTATTTGGCTCCCCCTTTTCAACCACCAAGGCCTTGATTTTTATGTCCAACTAGGCTATCTTTCTCCTCACCTCCTTCTCCATCTTTTCTGTCCGCTTCAACTCCGCACTCTATCGAATTTTCCCAACTCATCAAATTTCTTTCGCTTTCCCCTTTATCATCCCAAATCCCTCCTTATTCGACTCTTGTGTCCCCTTTCCAACATGTTCAACTTCTTTGCAAGTTGAAATGATGATTTGCATGTACTGTATACATTCCATCAGTTTGTCACTCTTATTTCTAAAGTCCATTGCCTTTAGCCTTCTAATTTTAAATTTAACTGTGGCTCAAATGCTTCTTCCTCTACTACCAGGGAAACAGTTTTGGTAGAGCTGGAGGTGCTCACTAAAAATGGAGAAGCAAGTTGGAGACAGAAATCTAGGGTGTTCTGGCTTAAGCAAAGATACAAAAACATTAGATTTTTTCAAAAATATGGCTACTGCCCATAAGAGGTATAATGCAAATCGACAGGTTAAAAAATGAGGGAGAGGAAGTGGTTCAAGCTTTAGAGATTGCAAAAGCTTTGATGGGCTAGCACAAAAACTTATATATAGAATCAGAAACTTGGAGGCGTTTCAGTTTTCCAGGGACCGGAAAAACAATGAAGAGGATAAAGAATGGTTGCAAAGCCCTTCTCAAGAGGCTGAAGTTTTTAAAATCATCAATCTTTGTGCAGTTGGTAAGACACCTGGCCAGGATTGTTTCACAATCGGTTGGTCCAAAGAATGTTGGGAAATTCTCAAGATGACATAATGGCAACCGTTCAGAACTTTCACCAAAGTGAGTTCATTGAGAAATCTTTCAGTGCAACCTTCATAGCTTTAATTCCCAAAAAGAATGGTGCAGAAGAATTAAATATCAGTCTCATAAGGGGAGTTTACAAGATGACTTGCAAGCTGATTACTAAAAATTGAAGAGTTTACAAGATGACTTCCAAGCTGATTGCTAAAAGATTGAAGAGAGTCACTGGAAAATTAGTGCATGAGTACCAAATGACTTTTCTTAAAGGGAGATAGATTCTGGATGCAGTATTGGTGGCCAGTGAACTGGTTGACTTCAGAGCTAAAGCAAAGAGACCAGGGTATTATCTACGTTGGATATTGAAAAGGCTTATGATCATGTCACAACAAGATACCTAGTGAAATCCCACAAGAGGGGCTTGGGGAGGGTAGAATGTAGATAGACCCTACCACTATCTCGTGGAGATAGGTAGTTTGTTTCTGAAAGACCCGGCTCAAGTGTAGCAAATCCAAGTATGAAGAAGGAGAGAATGAAGAAAATCTAGCTAGTAATAAGGAAACCGTGCAAAGCCCACCAAAAAGGAGCAAAGACAATAACGAGATAGTATGATAATTCAAACACAATAAACAACATACTAGGATTAATTACTGAAACAATAATAAATAATGATAAATATCAAAAACAAGAACTACAATAATACAACTAGTACAATGTAAAACACCAACCACCCTAAGCAAGACAACACTACCTACTAACCTTTTATCCAATACGTGTCCTTCCTATCCTCCTATCTAAGTCAGTAACCTGAAGATGTCATCTCCTATCTTATCACCTCTCCCATACTTCTTCAGCCTACATCTGCCTCTTCTCGTACTCTCTATAATCAACCTCTTGTAACTCCTCAATGGTGCGTCTACACATCTCCCCTTCACATATCCAAGCCATCTTCGTTTCGCTTCCCTCATTTTGTCCACGACAGAAGCCATTTCCACCTTACTTCGAATATCCTCATTTTTAATCTTATCGCTTTTAGTATGACCACATGTCTACCTCAACATCCTCATCTTTGTAACATGCATCTTTTGGGCAAGGGAGTTTTTGACTAGCTAGCACTTCACTCCATACAACGATGTTGATCTAACCACCACTTTACCTTTGAGTTTTGGTGGTACCTTCTTATCACACAAGAGTCAAGAGGCAAGCCTCCACTTTATCCAAGCTGCACCAATATGATGTGTGATATCATTGTCTATGTTCCCACTCCCTTGGATTATAGATCTAAGATACTTGAATCTGTTTCTCTTTGGGATATTTCGTGTGTCAAACCTCACTTTCACTCTTACCTCATGCATCCATCACTAAATTTGCACTCCACATACTCTGTCTTGGTCCTCCTCAACCAGAACCTTTTGGTCTCCAAAGTTTGTCTCTACACCTAACTTAGCATTAACTTCATTACACGTCTAGTACTATGTTATTTGCAAATAACATACACCAAGATACCTCATCTTAAATGTCTCTCGCCAATGCATCCATCGCAAGGCAAATAGTAACGGAATACGTGTTGATCCTTGATGTAACCCTATCTCCACAGGAAAGTGCTTTGAGTCTCCTTCTACTGTTCTTACTCGCGTTTTAGCTCCTTCATGGACATCCTTTATCGCCCTAATTTAGGCCATTGATACACCTCTTGCCTCTGGGCATCACCACAAGACTTTTCTCAAGGTCAATGAACACTATACATAAGTCCCTCTTTCTTTTTCGATATTTCTCCATCAGTCTTCTCACAAGATGGATGGCATCCTGGCATGAAACCGAAATGATTCTCGAAAACAGACGTGCCCCTCCTCACTCCTCATCTCCTTCGCTCTTTCCCAAACTTTTATAGTGTGGTTTAACAACTTAATACCCTTGTAATTTATTGCCATTTTGACACGTTGATTGGGAGTATTTGTTGAAAGTCTTTAGAGATATGGGGCTTGGTAATAAATGGTCAACTAGATTAAATTTTGCATCTCTCATGTGAAATTTTTCATTTTGATCAATGGTTGTCAAAAAACTTTTTGTAAATATTTAGAGCTTTCCAAAAGAATTCTCTATATCTTTAGAATATTCTTCCAAGAGCTGGTCTCTTTCCTATGTAAAGCCCCTACATGGAAAAATATGTGCCAATTGGCACTTAGGTGGTGTGGTGATTTGGCGAGTCATCACACTATGGCCAAAATTCACAATAAAAACCAGTTTTAGGATAGGCAGTGGCATGAAGGTATCCTTCTGGGAGGATAACTTGCTAGAAGCAGACACCTAAAAGTGCTCTATCGTGATATTCACAGATAAACTAGCAGCAGGAAGCAATAATAGAGGAACTATGGATCAACCAGCAATGGAATCTCACTTCGAGGAGAATTTTGTTTGACTGGGAAATTGGGAGACCAGCAGGATTCTATAGCACCTTGAAGCAATTGAAAGGGACATATAATCATGAAGACCATATTGCTTGGCAAGGAACAAGGAAACTGTTAAATCAGCTTAGAGGGGATACAACTATGCTAACAGTTTGATTGGAGTGGCATGGAACCGATTGGAAGGTGAAAATTCCACACAAAAATTGGCCTGTTACACATGGCTGCTGGCAAAGGGCCTGGTTCTGACACAAAGCAGTCTAATCAAGACAGGATATCAGCTATTTTCTATATGCTACATGTGTGGAGGAGACGCAAAACCCATAAATCATCTTTTTTTACACTGCAAGTTGATTTCACAGTTATGGAGGATATTCACTAACCTGAGGGGACTCCATTTTCTGTGCCAAGAGGAATTCTTGAGTTTTTAATTTGCTAAAGTAGTGAACATCATCTATCCCGTCAGAAAGAGAGATTGAGGATTGTCTCAACTTGCATTTGGTGGATATATGGGAGGGAAGGAACCAGACATGTTTTGCATTAAAAAAAAAACTAGTAATATACGGAGGTTGAAAATGAAGTGTTTAGCTCTTTTTCATTTTTGGTGTAAAGGGATGTACCTAGAAGACCATATTTTTGTGGGAAATATTGGATAAAAATATTATTGAATTGTTATCTACATTATTACATTGAGACCCTATTTATAGATATTATATTAGACTCTTTTTCCAACTAGGATACTATAATATAATCCTTTCTAAGTAAGATTCTATATACTATTGTTATTCCTATTCCTATTCCTATTTTAAGTAGGATAGTATTTAGCTATTCCTATTTTAACACTCCCCCTCAAGCTAGTGCATACACGTTATATGTACCTAGCTTGTTACAAATATAATTAATACGAGGATCGATGAAGAGCTTGATGAGATATCTGCAAGTTTATCACTTCACAAAATCGCCAATCAATCATAATGTGCTTAGTCTTCTCATGAAATACTGGATTTGATGCACAATGTCGATAAAACACAATGTGATAAATTCTTGAATTACAATGTTGAATTTCCCAAACCAAACTCAGAAGACTATTTCATACCACAAAGTGACTTACACAAACTACATGCAAGGTTACCAAATTCACCCTGAGCAACAAAAGCAGGTGGTTGCTCCATATAGATTATTTCCTCGAGATGATCACGAAGAAAGCATTCTTAATACTCAACTGATTAAAAGGTCAATGGAGAATGAAAATATGGATCATCTCGAAATTCCTCCAAGGAAGTCACTTTAAAACTGGTTGGAACTTGCTCATGGGCCGAATTACTAAATTTGATGGTTGAAAGTGATCATAAATTGAGAAATAAAATTTATATGGATAGGGTTGGAATGATGACACGACCCTACTAAGAAAGAGAATTATATGGGTAGAGTCGGAATGACGGTGCAACCCTACTAAAATATAAAATTATATAGGTAGTGTCAGAATAATGGCATGACCCTACGCAAATTAGATTTGATGAGTCATCGAAAAGACAAATGGAACTATGCAAATCAAATCTGAGTCACCAAAAAGACACATAGTTCTATGCAACTCAAATATGAGAAAGTAGTTCAAAAAATTCACGGTACTACACAAATTGAATATGAGTAGTAGTTCGGAAGAGATGCACGGTGCTACACAAGTCGAAATATGAAAGTGGTCACCGAAAAGATGGCACGGTGCTACACATGATAAATATGAAAAAGTAGTCACCGAAAGATGAGACGGTGTTACACAAATTAGATATTAAAAAAAGTAGTCATCGGAATGATGGCCTGGTGCTACACAAACACTGATAGATATGGGGTTGACACAAAACAACCCTAGAAAGTCACCGAAAATTGACGCACAATGACCTGTTTGACTGAGTTTTCTTCCCTTGAATATGAGAATCATATATATATCGACCCTACTTTTGTTAACATAACCATTGGTTACACGGGCAGCATATATGGGTCATAGGTTCCCGCCGGCAGCGGAGGCTCTTTGATTTTCTACCAAGACCATAGAAGTTTTGATGCCAGGCGGGAAATATTGGAGAAGAATATTATTGAATTGTTGTCTACATCATTACATTGAGACCCTATTTATAGATAATAGACTCTTTTTCCAACTAGGATACTATAATACAATTCTTTTCCAAGTAGGATTCTCTATACTAGTGTTATTCCTATTCCTATTCTAAGTAGGATTGTATTTACCTATTCCTATTCTAACGCAATTGTTGATGTATTAGATTCCTTATGAGAAGACAAAGGGTCAGGAGAGCTTATTCTGCGGTTACCTTTGTATTGTGGGTGACTTTGACACATTTAAGTGGAGTCAATCTTATATTTAATATAACATGTTTACCATTCTCCAAACAATAAAAATATGGTCACACATGTTTCTATATTTTATACTTGTAATTCATTTATCTCCATTCCAAGTTTTATATCATGGCAGGGATAAGACATTAGATCTCTAAATCTCTCTTCATCTTAATATTTTTCACACTTTTATAGGAGTTTCCTAGTACTTATGGGAGCCATTGTAGCCATTCTAGAGATTTGTTAGTGTAAAATTTAGTAACCTTTACTGTAAAAAATTCACAAATATTTAATATTGGAGTAAAATGTGTTTGGATAGAGTGAAATGGTAGTGTGGGTTCGTATGACACCAACTTACTTTGTATTGAAGCGCAGTAGTTGTAGTCGCTCTATTCTTATTGATTTGTTACCTTACTGCAGAAATCGACTAGCATTTGGCTTGCAGACAACACATAATACTTTGGGGAATCTGCAACTTGTTTCACAATATTTGGCTGTTTTGGGGAATTTAGGACTTGCTCTCCGTGACACTGTACAAGCTAGGGAGATTTTGAGGTCCTCTCTTACATTAGCTAAGAAGCTTAATGATATTCCAACTCAGATCTGGGTATTATCAAATTTGACAGGTTTCACACTCTTGCTCATTTATTTCATGTGACTTGCTTCTTCTGTTGGATATGTGCCATCACCTACATATATCTCATGCTTTGTTCTTGTTTAGTTATTCTTTTGAATGGCCAAAGCAACATAGTTAACAGTAGCCTTTAATTTGTATCAAATATGTATGTATTAGCAGTGTTCATGGTATCCTTTATTCCTTTGTCTTCACCCTGTTTATTCAGTCTGTCTTTTTTCTTTTAAAAAAAAAACTTTTATATAGATTTAGCCTTTCTTTTTTTCTCCCTAGCTAGAAGAGAGATACATGTCGAAAATTTTCATTCCTTTCCTTCTTTTTACTTTTCTGTTGTACGTAACCTCCTTTTCTTCGTGTAGTCACAAGGGTAGGGATGCAAAGGTGGCCAGGACAAACCTTTACCAACCCTTGACCTGTATAGAATTTCTCGATGACTATTCACTGTTCTGCCTTGCCTTGTTTGCAGTTTCTTTCATTTTTTTACTACACTTTGCAGTGTTCAGTTTAATTTTTTCAAATTTTTGTATGAACTTTGTGTAGACAATCTTACTAATATGTTCCCGTTTTCATATTGGATTTCATGCTTGTTGATTTTTGATCCTTCAATTCAACTAGTGAAACGAAAAATATAGTAGAAACTGTATGTTGATTGTTTTGAAGTTCATTTTTTGGTATTTCAAGACAATAATTCAAAACCATTAAATAATTCTCAGTTATTTCAGTCCTATTAGAATAAGAGTTATAATATAGTATCTATAAATAGGGCTCAACGCAATATTGTGGATACACAATTATCACGACCTGAACCTGCGCCATGATGGCACCTACTATTATCCCCCGAGTAGGCAAGCCAAAGTAACCAAACTAGTGGAAGACAACACTTAAATAAAGACTAAATAAAGACCAGGCAAAGCAGGAATAATAATAATGAGAAAAGGGCCATAGTATAGATATGCAAGTACAATATAGAAATATTTCAAGAGGCCCGAAAGTTACCAAAAGACAAACTAACACAAGATCAAACCCCGGACCTGGTGTCACCTATACAGGAGCTGCTAAAGTACATAAAGGTTATAAATACGTATAAATGCAAGGGAACTAACTACCAAAATACAAGATATACAATCAGTACAAAACAAAGGAAAGCAGCTAGTCTCTGGATGCCAGGAGCTCAACACAATCCATGTCGGTCACAGCTACGAAAGACCAGGCATTTTCTGAGGTTAGCTCGAACTGGGAGTTACATCAAAAGGTTGCAGAAGAGCAGTATGAGTATCAAAAACAAGGGATACTTAGTAGGCATCATAGGCCGACCGAGCTCAGAAAGAATAAATATAAATAGAAGAAGAACGATGATGCTAACAGTACAAGGATACCATCGTAAACTAAAACTAACAGTAAAACGGGGTAGGGGGGAACTAAAATAACCAGCCAAAGGTAAATCACTCCAATACCAGAAACTGCGATAACAATAGAAATTTCAATGCACAAGGGTATCGAGATTAGATGAAAATAGTGGAATACATAAAAATGCGGAAGATGTCATTGACTATTCTAAATAAAGCCTCAAGGTCTTCAATAGTAAAGGAAAGAACCCAGAAATATGTCTACGGCCAACCTGAAATAAAACTTCGGACTTCTCAATAGTAATAATAAAATGTAGCCTAAAACTAGGTCCACCAACCACTCAGAATGGCACCTCAAGCTTATAAATAATGTAAGCTTATAAATAATGTAAGGATATCCACATAAATTATAATCCTCTTATTTTCCAAGTCATTCAATGTTTACAAGAAATTTCCAAATCAATTTATTTCCAATAAATCTCTAATTAACTATTGTCGAGGATTAATCAAAATAAGCAACCAAAATAAGAATAATGCTCAATTATCTCACATTTCACACACATTCGGGTAGACCCTGTCAAGGCACCAAAAATACTAACTTGGTAACGGCATTCTAAATGCACGACTTTAGGCCCAACAACTTTTAATAATTAATGCAAAGAACAAGTTACAATAACTCGAAAAATACATAACAAACAACATACCTAGTGTAATCACACAAGTGGGGTCTGGGGACGATAAAATGTACGCAGACTTTACCACAACCTCATAGAGATAGAGAGGCTATTTCTAGAAGACCCTAACCTCAAATATATCAGCCCCAAAAACAGAAAATACGAGGCATGAAAAAAATAACTAGAGTGGAAAGCAATTGATAATCTTATAAATACAAAAAAGTAGCAGGACAAAAGACGGAAAATAACAACACAATATATAACGGCGTGACTAATCCTACTAACATCATAAGGTAAGACATTAATCTACCCTTACTAGCCAACTGACCTTCTACCTTAATACTTAACCTCCAATCCTTTCTATCTAAGGTAATGTCCTCGGTGATGTGAAGTTGCGTCATATCCTGTCTAATCACTTCTCCACAATACTTTTTTGGTCTACCTCTACCCCTCCGCGTAACCCTTAAATTCAGTCTCTCGCACCTGCAACCAGAAGCGTCTGCACTCTTCTTCTGCACATGTCCAAACAATTGCAGTTTCGCTTCCCTCATCTTGTCTGCCACAGAGGTAACCCCTAACTTCTCCTGAATGATCTCATTCCTAATCTTATCATCTCGTGTATGTCCAGACATCCATCTAAGAGCCATTTCGTAGGATATTAATTGATACGAGCAACAACAAACACCCCAAACTAAGGCTTCTTCGGCTAAACGATACACTAACAGATCCAATGATGGCCGCCATCAACACCTAAAGGAGTCAACTAAGGCTAACACCTCCTATATTCCAACCTAATCATACAATACTACTAAAATTATATTTAAACTAACCGATCCAAGTCTAATAAGTGGAGACCATAACCAACCTCAAGGCTTAAACTGCACTCGAACCGCTATTTCAGAGGTTTTCCTTTTCGAGCAGTCTCTAAACAATGCCATGCTAACAAATTATCGAGGAACACATCAAAACAAGGCCAATGATATCCATATTGCAACAGACTTGAAATTGAAATCGGGTCAAAATTCAACATTGGGGCCTGCACTCGGAATTGAAAAACCAACTCCGTCACAAGGTTCCAATTAGCTCAAGGAACTTGTACCTCTAAAATGGACATAATCTGAGCATCGAAAAGCCCAAAATAGTCCCACTATTTTCAAGCTCAAGAAGATCAAAAATGGAGAAAAAAGGAGAAATTGGAGGGAACTTACAAGAGTTTAGGAAGTATGATTGACCCTAAAATGTCTCCATGGGAATTTCCAACTCATCCTAACAAGAATCACCAAAAATGATCAAGAATTGCTCCTAAAATTGCCTAAAATCCGTGTCTCAAAAGTGAGACATACAAATTGAAAATGAGCTATTATAAGACACTGCTAGGGGTAAATTTGCTCTTTGCAAATGCGGAGACTTTACCTACGAACGCGGAGGTCACAAAAAAGACCCTCCACAAAATTTCAATATGCTCGTGAACATAGGGGCCCGGAGAGTAACACTCTGCGAATACGGAGCTCCTCATGCGAGCGATCGTGGAGAAGAAGTAGGTGTTGCACCAACAACAATGCATCAACAATAGCCACGAAATCTAATTTCATCCGGCGGGGGCTCAAAATTCATTAGGAACTTCATCAACATATACAAACTATGCCATCCGACTAGAAACAACAACCCGTACTTAACGAAATCGACGAAACAACTAGTGGGTCGTCTTGCTAAAATATTGACCAAAGTCAAAACGCTTAATGAAACACCAAATAGAACGCATAAGGGCAAAAAATTCTTTTCGAGCACCTCAATAATCGAAGCAAAGGTTGTTCTAGACCAAACTTGGCGTTAATAGCTTATTGTATTGACAGAGATTTTCATTCGAGCTTGTTTAGCCAAAACGTAAACTGAAGTCAAACTTTGTCGAAACTTTAAAGTTAGAATGCCTAATCACATGAACTCAAAACGAAAACCCTGAAACTTGAACCAACGATCCTACTAGAATGGACATTCGGAGTTGATGGAAATGTCGAAATTCTTATACAGCATCCGAATCTCCGAATATTCACTAAAATCAACTCTTTTCATTTTAAGGCCTCAAAAAGAGAAAAACTCACACCAAACTCTCCCAACCACCTTGGAAAGCGTGCCACCAATCCCAACACCACAATCAAGCGATAAATAAGCTACAGGAAAGGGAAAACAACAATAACACGCAAAAGCATGGGGATGACTTTGGAAGTCATTACAACAATTTAATAATATTTTTCTCTTATATTTATCACATGGTATTAAAGCATTGGTGAGAAACTTCCTCGGAAAACTCAGTCGAAAGGGTCAGCGTGCGTCAATTCCGGTGACTGTCAGGGTTGATTTCTTCATCTTTTGTTTTGTTGGTGTTGTGCGAAAATCAACACTACCACGAGGTGCAAAAAGAGACGGCGAGCGAAACCCAGTAAGCTCTTTTGGGTTCTGGTCACACAAGCAAGCTCACGCACCACTAGAAGCTTCAGATCCTTCTGCTACGCGTATGCTTCGTTTTTCTGCCACTTTTTGGCAGTTTTTTTCTGGTTTTTTTTTTTTTTTTTTTGGCTTCCAGTAGGGTCGCCTCTACATTCTGAGGATTCCCATATAATTATTTTCTGATTCCAATCAATTTTCCAGTGACAACAGGCTTTCCAGGTTCCAGTAACTTTTTTCAGATTCCAGCGACTTCTTTCCAGATTCCGACGACATATTTCCAGACTTTTGGCTGCAAAATTCTAATTTCACAAGATGTTTAGGGTTGATATTTTTTGCTACAAAAATAGGGGAATTGGAAGTTTAAGCCCTATGAACACTTCAGAACCATTAATGAGAAGCTTAAACTATTTAGCTTGGGCTCCCTTGGTTGAGTTGTAGTGCAAGAGTCAAGGTGTCCAAGACCACTTAGTGAATAATGCTAGCATGGTAGATGAAAAAATAAAGACTATTGAGGGAAATGCAAAGGCCTAAGGACAATGGGAGAAGGTTGACGCTCAATTGTGTAGTTTTCTATGGCGATTTATTGATTCCAAGTTGATGCTTTTATTTCTCCTATTCCATACATGTTATTCGTATGGGAAAAGGCTCTTGCCTCATATACTAACGACATATATTTTTAATGATGTGATATATCAGATGACCAACTTAAAGAAACAAAAATGTGATATGCGTACTTACTTGAGATAGGTACAAACAATCTTGGAGGAATTTGTAAGGTTAATGCTAGTCGGTACAAACGTGGAAAAACAACAAGAGCAGAGAAAGACGCTATTTCTAGTTGTTAAACTTGTTAGATGTCCTATTGACCATGATTAGTGTGTGATCATATTTAAGCTAGTCTTAGGGTTCCCACAATTGATGAACTATTCTCCTGTTTACTTTTCCTTGTTGCGTGTCCAGTCAGAAAGTGGTTTCATCACCCACACTCTGTTCTCACATCTCAAACCATAGAAAATTAAACATTCTTAGTCTATGGATAATTGAAGAGGAAGAGGTCATTCTGGAAGATCTCGACCAAAGTGTTGTTATTGTCATAGTGTTGGACATCCCCGTGACATATGTTATACTCTGCATGGTCGACAATCGAATAATGCTCATATTGCTTAGACGAAATATAATGAGTTCCTTCAGTATAGAGCAAGCAGACATCTCTAGCGGTAGCCTCTATTGCTCTTCCTGATAGACCACACTAATGCTCATATTGCTCTGACAAAATATAATGAGTTCCTTGGGTATTCAACAAGTAGACACTTCTACAAGTAGCCTCGGTTGCTTGGCTGATGTTTATTGGTTATTCCTTTGCTTGTGTTTCACAGTCGAATAGTCGTGGATCGTAGGTTGTGGACTCATGCGCTTCTGATCATTTTCTCGCAATAAATCACTTCTATCCAATATTGATTAATCACAATCCTTCCAGCTAGTACTTTTAGCTAATGGGATCGAAACAAAATCAAAAGGAGTTGGACAAGCTAAACCCCTATCCTCTGTCACTCTAAACTTTGTTTTCTTCAAGTTCCTTGTTGTCCTTTTAATCTTGCATCTGCTAATCATTTGACACATTCCCTACATTGTGCCGTAACATTTTATAACTTTTTTCTCATGTAGGACTGCAGCACAGGACAAACGATTAGCACAGAGAATGAATCACAAGATCGTACCTCTTTGTCCACAACATGCATTACTAGTCCTCCATACCTTATTCATAAATGTTTGGGACATCCAAATGTATCTAAGCTACAAAAGATGGTGCCAAGTTTGTATAGTCTATCAAGATTAGATTGTGAATCATGTCAACTTAGAAACATCAGCACTACCTTTTCACGTTGTGTTGAGTCATTCAAAATCTTTTTTTTTCGTTAGTTCATTTTGATATTTAGGGTCCTAGTAGAGATGACTATTTCTAGATACACTTGGATTTTTCATAATAAAGGATGGTTCCGCCGTGTGACTAGAAGGTCACAGGTTCAAGCCTTAGAAACAGACTCTGGCAGAAATGCAAGGTAAGGTTGTGTACAATAGACTCTTGTGGTCGGGCCCTTCCTCGGACCCTGCGCATAACGGGAACTTTAGTGCACCGGGCTTGCCTTGTCCCATAAGGATGATTCTGAGTTGTTTTCTATATTTACGAGTTTTTATGATGAAATACAAAATCAATTTGGTGTTTTTATTTGTCCTTTTCATAGTGATAACGCCTTACAATACTTCTCCTCTAAATTTAAGGAAGTTATGACCCACAAAGGAAATATTCATAAGACATCTTGTCCATACACCCCTCAGCTAAATGGGGTAATAGAAAGGAAGCATAGGCTTCTCATTGAGACTGCCTTATTGAGTTTCATGTTCCACTGCATTTTTGGGGCAATTTCGTCCTCACATCTTGCCAGTGAATTAATAGAATTCCTTCATTTCCATTTAGAAGTAGATTCCTTGTTACATATAGCTATATGTCTAGATATCTCCCTTCGAGGTCGCCAACATCAGTCTAAGTAGCTTAAGTTTCCTCAGTCACTTCTCAACTCTCGTTTTTGGGAGCACGTGCGTTGTTCATAATTTAGCATCAAAGATAAATTAGCCCTTCATTCTCTCAAATGTGTCATTTTTAATTATTCTCAAGTTCAAAAGGGATATTGCTGCTACTTACCTGATCTTCATCAATACCTTATGTTAATCAATGTCACATTTTTTTGAATCTCAACCTCACCTGATCTTCACCAATACCTTATGTTAGTCAATGTCACATTGTTTTGAATCTCAACCTTAGTATATATCTTCTTTTGAGCATCCTAATATTTTCGAGGTCTTACACACACCTTAGGTCCTACCTATCTGGACTTCTGAGGAACCTACTATTATTGCAATCACTTCTAGTCAATCGATAACACTTAAAAAAGGTATATGATCCACTCGTAATGCTAACCCCCGCTATCCTTTCTTAAGTTATCGTTGTCTATCATCATCTCATTATGCATTTGTATCATCATTGTCCTCTATTTCCATCCCTAGAACTATAAGTGAAGGACTTTCTTGTCTAGAATGGAGGCAGGCTATGATTGACGAGATGTTTGCTTTACATACAAGTGGTATTTGGAAGCTTGTTTCTCTTCCTGTAGGTAAATCTATTGTTGGTTGCCTTTGTGTTTATGTAGTCAAAGTTGGCCCAGGTAGTCAAGTTGATAGACTGAAGGCTTGCTTGTTGCCAAAAGGTATATTTAGATATTTGGACTAAGTTGCAATGATACTTTCTTTCCCGTGGCTAAAATAACATATGTCCCTATCCGTGGATGTTGTTTGCCATTGGCCTCTTCATTAATTAGAGATTAAGAATGCTTTTCTCCACGATGATCTTGAGGAAAAAGTTTATATGGAGCAACCACTTAATGTTGTTGCTAGGGGGAGTCTAGTAGTAGCATTGTATATCAGTTGTGCAGGTCACTCTATGCTTTGAAACAGTCTACTCAAGCCTGGTTTGGAAAGTTCAACACAATAATTCAAGAGTTAGGCATGACTCATAGTGGAGCTGATCGCTCTATGTTTTATTGGCATTTTGCATCAAATTTGTGTATTTATTTTGTGGTTTATGTTAATGATATTGTTATCACCGGCAATCATCAGGATGATATAACTAATTTGTAGCAACATTTTCAAAAAGACCTAGGCAGATTGAAGTACTTTTTAGATATTGAGGTTGTTCTGTCCATATTAGATATTGTTATTTTGCAACACAAGTATTCCTTAGACATTTTGAGTAGACAAGAATAATGGGATGTAGACCCATTGACCCTCCTGTGGAACCTTATGTAAACTCCTGCCAGGATGGAGGGAGGGGGTGAGGGTGCACTTGACGATCCTGGAAGGTATTGGCAGCTGGTTGGAAAGTTGAATTATCTCGTAGTGACTAGACTTGACATCACTTTTTATGTTAGTGTAGTAACTCAATTTTTTACTTCCCTTTGTGATAGTCATTGGGTTGCGGTTGTTCGTTTTTTGCAATATGTAAAGTCAGCTCCAGGTCAAGGGCTACTCTTGGATAAGGGTCGCAAAATTAAGCCCAACCAGTAGAAGTTTGGGTTGGTTAATAACCTGCCCAATTATTAGTTCAACCCATCTCAACCCAACCTATTTAAAATTGGGTTGATATGCAACCCAAATTAATTCGAGAGAGATCTTGTTAAAATATTTTCAAAACACTTTTTTTT
>JAABOM020000110.1:12869716-12885615 GCA_011800125.2 Solanum clarkiae | reverse complement strand
GGGGGGGGGGGGGGGGGGGGGGGGGGGGGGGGGGGGGGTCACCACAGTTCATATTTGAGCGAATTGGATTTTGGCTAGATTTGAACCATCTTGAAACAGGTCTGCGACTCGGTCCTGTTGCTGACTTTTTCTGTTTACTAAAATTTTGTAAAATTTTAATTTGCTAACCCATATAATTAGATCCCAACCTTCAAAATGCTCAGGGTATTACAATATCTCCCCCTTGGGAACCCTCGTCCTCAAAACTGAAGGCACTTCACGTATATCTTACATATTGGACGAGTTTAGGTATCCTGCTTGTAATTCTAAATTCCCCACCCTTTGGATTTCAAAATTTCCTACTCAGTGGAAATAGGCATATCTTGGCTACCCAACTCAAACTCCAGTCTGGTAATGAACAAATGGTCATATTATTTCGTGACATTGTATAATCTGAAGTAATTGAAAACTGTCTAAATTTGCAAAGCCAGTAAAGACATGGCACATTTCTGGAGAACCTTCTTGCTACTGCAACAGAACTACATTAATATCCATCAGTAGAAAATTCTCCTCTGAGTTGGGTACAATTTCAACACTTGGGTTCAAATCATTGATTATTGTACATGAGATAAACTTTCTTCTTTTCTATTGGAATAGAAAAGAGAAAAGCTGTACTAGAAAAAGCACAAGTAAACCCATATAGTTTTCTTGTATTGTGGTAAGGGTCCTTTTCAATGTAGTAAATATTATTCTGGGGTAGCCAATAAAGTATGGATAACTCCCAAGGGCATTCAAAGTCAAAGAAATTGTGCAACTGCTGTCATTTTATGCAAAGTATATTACAAGAAGAATTTTGCATGAGATTCACTATTAAAATTGCATCGTGGTACATCATTTATCTTCTTAAGGGTAGGATGATGTTGTTAAGATGTGGCTACAGAGAGTGCAATTTGCTAATACAAGTTTCTTGGAAGGCCTGATTTGGATTTCTTTTAAGACGAGTTTATCTTAAATCCCTTCTCTTGGTCTCTTTTAACTAATTTTAGTTGGTTGATTTTTACTTTTTTCTTGTGCAGTGATGTACCAGCAACTGGGTGAGAAAGGGAGTGAAATGGAGAATCTTGATTACCAAACAAAGAAAGTAGATGATCTACAAAAAAGAATTTCCAGTGCATGTTTGTCCAGTAACCATGTTGAACTGGTAAAGCTTCTACCCTTTTATGCAAGCGCTTTTTACCTTACTAAGTAAATAGGTGACAGGCTGACAGCTTAAATATTACTCATTTACTTGTCTGACATGACTCAGATTGCCAAAGTAAAAGCTGGAGCCAATCAGTTGAGTGACATTGACATTAAACGAGCAATCTCAGGCCCTTCTATGAGAGTTGATCTGGACATTCCCGAATCCATTGGTCTGTCAGCAACTTCTCCTATGGCGTCATCATCAAGGCTGACGGATTTTGATATGGGTAGACTGAGGAAGAGAAAAGCTTAGTTTTCTACTTGTAAATTTGTAGGTCCTACTTCCATGTGATAAAGGAAGAGGTGAAAGTGTGCGTCCTTTCTTTCTTGCTTCTAGGGATGTCTAATTGTGATAGTTTACCGTTCTTTATTATATGGTGAGATTGTAATTATACTCCCTAACTTCTTCCCTGAAAAAAAAAGAAGGGATGAAAAATTAATGACTAGAATTGTCAACGATATGTGCTATTTATAGAGTTAATAGTTCAAACATTTTGTCTGTTTTCTTCTCATCCTGTAAAATCGTGGTTGTGCATCGCACTTAACCTGTCAAGCCATTAGACGAGTATTGGCATATGGAACTAGAGGTGTTGGGCAAGTCACCATGCAATTTGTACAATTTCAATGTTAGTACAACGGCTTATGAAGTGAAGTGCTACGTTTTAAACAAATTTCGAAGAAAAGAGGAGATGGCGATTTCCATGTTCTAATGTAACGTTATAATGTTAGCCAATGGCTAATCTGGTTCGAATAATTTTTCTACAATTCAATTGGTGAGTAGTCAACTTTTACAAGAAAAAGAAAGTAATATCCTGTCTTAATCTACATGGGTTAGTTTGACTTGGCTAAAAGTTTAAGCAAAAAAAAAAAAAAATTACACTTTTGAAATTTGTAGTCTGAAATAGGTGATAGGTATTTACTAGAAATTATTTTATTAAGGATAAAATGAATATCTTAAAGTAAAATTGTTACTGAATATAAAAACATATCGTTCTTTTTGGAACATTTCAAAAAGGAAAGCAAATCACATATTGAGACAGAGAGAGAAATGCTTTGGTAAAATGAAATTGGGGAGCGCTGAGAATTAAAAGCAGGCATTTCTTTTGAAAAATTGAGTTGCCAAATATCGCTTGATTAGATCCTCTCTCTTATTGCCTTCCAACTGAGAATTTTGTATTCATCTTACCATCTAATAACTCATAATCAGATCTAGAGCGTAGTACAATGGAGAGTCATATGCTGAGTCTGGGAAGGATGAATCACTTTCGAAAAGGAATCTATTGGTTTTCTCCCAATTCATTGAGACCATAGGTGTGATGATTTACTTCACAGGGGAGGTCTTTGGTTCAAGTTCAGGATGGCCTAGCTGCACTAGGTAAAAGAATAAAAGAAGCATTTGACTATTTCATCTATGCTCCACTTGGCTCGAGGGATATAACTCAATTGGTAGAGCTCCACTTGGCATTCTTTTAGTACGTTCCAAGAGGAATATTACTTGCTCTAATTAGAAATAATTTAACTTAAATTATTTTTTTTAATGAAATGAATTTCAATCACACAAATATCTACAGTTTTTTCTATGCAAAGTCAAAGAATGTCATATAAAATGGAACGAAGGGAGTAATTATAAACAAAAACAAAGAAATCCCCTCAAGGCAAGAAAAGTAAAAGATTTTTGCTCATTGACACAAAAGAAGAGAACAAAAACTAAATAAAATGAATAACTATCTGAGTTTTTCTTTTAAATCAAAAAGTGTCAATTGGCCACCAAAACAATAAACTTTCATAAACGAACCATCAAACAAAGTTCAAGAAATCATCCAAGTAATAAACAAGTTTAGAAATCACCCAAGTAATAAACAAGTCTAGAAATCATCCAAGTAATAAACAAGTCTTCTTAAAAGATCTCGTGTGTCTTTCTTTAATCTAGTGTTTCCTTAGCGATCTAGTATGAAAAGGCTTACAAATTCGTAAAAGAATCGTGAGTTAGTTGTCGAGTGCCGCATGGAAATCTTAGTTGAAATCTAAGTCCCTGATAAAGTGATATCATAGCAGAGGTTGCTACTAAGTGAAACGGAAAGCAAGGGAGACATAAATGCCACTAATGCTGCCAATGTTAGGTCAGATGATGGAAAGAAGCACCATAGGGGAAAGATGAACTCTAAGAAAAAAATGAAGGGCTCATGTTCTCCGCAATGGGACATTGTCTTAGTGAAAGCACACATTCTTTGAACTTAAGAGAAATGAAGCAGTTAGGTACAACACATGTCATTAATCCTACACTAGTAAGGCTCTAACATCTTACTCACCTTCGACCATTGAGGTGACTAGCCAGTGGATGTCACTCCCAGAATCGTGTGTATTGCGAGGGTGGATGCCATTAGGTAGGCTATAGATATCTTAGGTAAGCGCTTGAACAAGCTCGATGGAAAGTTCAAGACTCTAGAAGACTTTACCCTCGAGGAAAATGGAAATATCCAAAAGGAGTTAGATAGGTATAAAGCTACAGAGTATGAGATGTAGGAGACTATCACTTCCTTCAAATTCCGGCTAACGGATGTGCTAAGCACAATTGAGACCATGAGGGACAAGATTAAAGCAATCAAGGGAGATATTGAGGCTAGAGGATGTGTGATGTACAGTAGGGATAGAGAGGCCAAGATTGAGGCTCCTAATCCACTCGCATTTAAAGGTTCTTGTAACACACAAGAGGTGGAAAACATCCTTTTGCACTTGGAGAACTACTTCAAGTGTAACAAAGTGAAGAGTGATGAGACAAGGATCAACATGGTCGTGCTATACCTCTTAAAGATGGTTATGATGTGGTGGAGGCAGAAGGAGTTGAGATAGGGAAGGGGCTATGCATCATTGATATATGGGGGCATTTCTAAGATGAGTTCAAGAAGGTCGTTTTCCCCAACAATGCCATCTATGAGGCAAAGTGCAAGTTCAGGAAACTGAAGCAGTCAGAAAACATAAGACCGTATATGAAGGAGTTTACTACCCTCACGCTTCAGTTTCCTAACCTTACAGATGAAGATATGTTGTTCCACTTCATGAATGGACTACAAAATTGGTCCAAGACAAAGCTAGAATACACCCAAGTTAGCACCATTGATGAATCTACCACGCAAGTCAAAGCCCTGATGGACTTTAAGCATGAAAATCATTACAAAATCAAAGGGAAAGAAGCAAGGGGTGGTCATGATAAAGGTGGGGATATTCTAGTAGGAATAAAGAAAACAACCACACCCTAACAGTCATGATAAAGCTATCAGCAAGAAGTTCGAGCGCTAGTGCTACTTTGAGAAGAAAAAGCAATCCATGAAGGGAAGCAACTACTACATATGTGGGAGTCCTCACAGCTATGCAAGGTGACCCAAAATGAGGAACTTTGGTGCCATATTGTGAGAATGTAAGGATAAGGAGGCGCAAGACTATAACAACCCTGACCTAGGGCCTAATCATCACAAAGCGAATGAGACGCTCATAGGCACCTCATCCAAGTCATCTTCGCATATCAAGCACATCATAGGTAAGGATATGAAGATAAGATATAAAAATAAGAGAAACAAGACTAAGGACCATAACATAAAACATAATGAGATAAAAAAAAGCTAGATACAACCATAGTATATGTCCAACAATACCTCTAACATAGACTTGGCAGGGGCTAAAACATGTTCAAGATCACCCTCAAATATAATAGTAGCACAAGAAATTATAAAACTGAAAACTAACATGTCTTAATATGTTAAGCTAGAAAGAAACTAAGATGTTGTCCCTGAACTAGAGGACTCACTAACTTCCGCCTTCAATGATCCAAAGCGAGCCATGTCGAGGATATCGAGGAGTGCCCGTCCCTACATGGTTAAATCATATAGGCATAGAAGTATGCATCAGTACTTTAAATGTACTGGTATGTAGGTATGCAATGCATGATATGAAAACAATGAAGAAATGACTCATGCTAAGTCTCACATTAAAATAACGCATTTACAAGGGCATTAGTATGTCATAATCAAGACAATATCATTTATACATCAAAGGCAACTTTAGAAAGAACTTAGTAGGATGCATGGATGAACATAGTCATGAATAAAGAAATCACATAAACTTTGAACATGCATATGGGTGATCATTTAACACAAAGAAATAAAGAACTTACCCTTACTTGAATGAATGATGAGGCACATAAACTTAGATTAGTGAGAAAACATATGTTGTTATGAACAATTAAAATATTAATATCCTTTGGTGAACAGTACACCACTTTACATAAAAGACTATTTTATTATGAAAAACATATTAGTAATCATAATGGAGGTCATCTTACATACTTGAAGACATAGTCATACACCTTTAAGAGAAATACCATTTGAACTTGTGAAACAATGAGTCATAGGAACTCTAAAACACCTTTGGACATAATATGAAGAAACCACCATCAATTATCAAAGAAGGACACGCTGGGAACATGAGAAGAACATGAACATATGTGAGAGCAATCTTTAGCCAACATAAACCATGTGAGCTAAAGTATGGAGTCTCAGTGTTTTCCCTGCATCAGAAGAAAGAGGGAGATTACTTGCCAAGGTGTCCTCCAAAGATGCCTAAGTGGATCCACTAAAGCTAACTATTGAGAAAGCCTCTACTAACGGATGGCCTAGAAATCAACCTCTACTAATGGGTGACTCTTATTCCCTCTGGTGGCACATAATTATTGGACAATGGGACTCTATTAACGATCTCATGCCTCTTTTAATAAGGAGCTTATGCATTTATCCCGAGGTCCACTGGGTGCTAAGTAAAACTCTCACGAGATAATCATAAGCATGAATCATAGAGTCATTTAACATGGAGGAGTATTCTACTAACCTATCCCATAAGCATTTAGAATATTAGTCATCATCATAAGGATAGCTTTTAAATCTTGTCAATGCCTGTACTAACGGACTATCATCATCTCATAATCGTAGTTAGGTGAGAGAGCTCACATTTCAATTATTCATTCATTCTTGACTTCAATACCATTCTAAGAGCATGTCATGTCATGCCATTGGATATCTCATGATGCAACGCACTATTACATGTAAATTAGCTTTAAGATCTTGAAATTTGAAGGAAATATGCATACTCATATGTATTCATGACAACCAACCTATACTTGAAGTAACCCATATACCAATTCACAAGCCCATTACTTGAAATCAATAAGATACATGAGACAATACACCAATTCATGTGATTTAGACTTGATTCATATATGGTAATAATAAAGGAAGTATAAATTTAAGTAAAATCAAGCAACCCTCCAACAACTTAATAACTCAAAATCCCTTAAGTAAGGATAAATCACAATTAGTCATGGAATCATGAAAATTACTAGTTATTCATATATAAGAGTAGTAGGATTCACCAATTTAAAAGATAATTTAAGGATCCCATATCATAATGTTCATGACCCCCAAATTGGCTTACAAAGAAACCTCAAATAAATTCATAAATTTTCAAGCAAAACAACTTAGTTTATAATTTCTCATGCATATAGATAGTAGAATCCATCAATTTAAAACCAATTTTAAGAAACCCATCAAATATCTTTAAAACTCTAACTTCCATAATATAGGAATTCAAGACATAAAATCCTTCCCATGAAATTAAACATTATTTCATAATTTATAGGCTAACTAATATAAATAAACTATAAATACAAGCATTTGGAATCATAATATGAAAATCCATGAAGAATTGCATGCTTGAAATTAAAGAGTGGAGTAGAAAATAATTTGGGTCTCCATGGGTGAAAGAAACCCATGGATGAAACCCATATACCTTGTAGAAGAACTAGAAGAGCCTTGATTTGGGAAGAAGAACTTAAAACCCTAGGTTGGTTTTTCTGTTGAACTTGAGGATGAGAAAATTTGAGAGAGAGAGTTAAAATATTTTTGGTTGAATAGTTTGATTGATAGTATGTTGAGTAAATTAGTATAGGTATGAGAGGGTAAAAAGGTCCAAACTGCCCCTAGGATGCTGAAAAAAAGATATGGGGAAATGCCCCAAAAGCTCCCACTTAAAACAAAAAAGGATACCTGGATAGAACTTACCAAGAAGGCCATCTACGACCAGTCAATAACACTACTGACCATAGTGTGGGTTGTATGTGCAGGCAGCCTGACGGTGCTTCATTAAAATGGATGTGATTTTTTTATCCAAACTATGAATGAGGTGAAATCAGTAGGTTGGAAAGATAATTCAAAGAACTTTCATTTGGTAGATCGTCCAGCATCTAATTCATTGTGTGATAAAAGATATTATCATTTGAAGTTGACACACATATGAACATATGTTAGAACTTAATCGATTAGAATCGTTTGTGCTTGGCTTGATAAAAAAAGGGCTTTGAATTGCATAAGAGGTCATGGAGGGGATAGATAAGGTTGTTACGAGCTTAAGGGAATAGGAAAGGTTGAAAATACCCTTAATGAATCCGACAGTCCAAACCACAAGAGCCTAATTTACTGGTCATAAAAAAGAAGTACAACCCATATTGTTGTTCATAGGCAAAGATCTAGAAATCATTATTTTTGACCCCAAAATCTTGAACCATCGTATAACCCGTAAAATGGATCATAAGC
Source organism: Solanum clarkiae (assembly GCA_011800125.2). Lineage (NCBI taxonomy): Eukaryota > Viridiplantae > Streptophyta > Magnoliopsida > Solanales > Solanaceae > Solanum > Solanum clarkiae. The sequence goes on along the minus strand of JAABOM020000110.1, from coordinate 12,877,756 downwards.
TATGAACACTCATCATAGTTCCCTTCCATTCTTAACCAAAATTCCAATCTCCCGGACCCCATTTACAACTATACATAATAACCTGTAAAATACTTCACCACCCATAATCCTTTCCATATTTCCTTTCCAGACTTCAATTTTTCCAAGGCTCAATCCACGAGGCCTTTGTATGATCCATGAACTAAACCATAACCCATACTTATATCTCGTGGTTTAAATTCAGTGACCAAATTTTCAAAATTTTGTCTTGGTCTCAATTTCAAACTTACTGATCGTTACAAATACCAATGACAAAGTTCGAACACAACACAAGTAGGCATGATTGGGCTATGTGTAACTATCGCAATGCACGCCGAGAAGCAAAAAGACTACTTGACACAATATATAGGCACATCTTTCAATGAAAGGCTAGCTCATGCAATGGTAGATTCTAGTACAAAAGCCAGCATCATGACCATATCAGAGGCAACCAAGTTGCGGCTATGATATAGTCCAAGAAATACTCGCCTGTAGATGGTTAATACCCCATAAACTCCTATGTGCGGAGTTGATCATGGAGTGGAAATCACATTAGGAAAATGGCGAGGTAAGACCAACATCTCTTTCGCTTCCTTAGATATCTCTACTCTAATTCAAGAGCAGGAGTTTGATGTGCTGTCAAAATACAGCATACGTGATGCCTAAAACAAGGAATTTTGTGAGTTCTTAAAGCGACATTTTATAGTTTTTATGTATTTTTGTATTGATATTGCAGAAAAGTTAGGCTGGCATTATTTGGAAGAAAAGATATAGATTTTTTCTGAAGCATAGACCATACAAGTCATCCTACGAGTCATAGGACGTGTCGTAGCAGGAAATAAAGACCAAAAGTTCAGAAATCTGCCAAGTAAGGGTCACTCCTATGAGGCTACCCTACGAGTCATACGTCACACAATGACTTGTATAAGTGGTATCGTAGCAATAATCAGAGAGTCAAAATGTTGGACCAAGAAGCTGAAGACCAAGGCTACGAGACCAGCATACGAGTCGTAGTACAAGCTATGACTCGTACGAATAGGTCGTACCATCAAGGTCCAAAATGCCAAGAACCTGATACGAGATCCCAATTATGACTCATAGGTCGCCCTAGAGTCGTATCTGTGGGACGTCCCAGATGCCAGTTGTCTTTTCTGCATTATTTTTAGGGTTATAAATTGTACACTATAAATAGTTTAAGTAGGGTTTCATTTTAAGAGAGTTGACACTTGTGAATATTTTTAGTGTTGTTCTTGAGCTCTAAAATATTCCCTCAAGAATATTTTTAGGATTCTAATCTCAGATTAGTATTTTCTCTTTGAAAACCTATTTTTGGGGAATTGCAGATCTTTTGTTACACACTTTGGGATTTATCAAGCTTTTAGGTTTACAATTTAGGTGTCTTCACTTTCATTGGAGTTGGTAAAATTCTCAACTATACCTTTTACTTTCATTTTTATCTTAGCCATGAGTAGCTAAGTACCCACAACTTGGGGTTGTGGGAACCATGAGTAGTTGACATGAAATAACCTAGGTATTGTGCATTTTTATGATTGGGGTTTTGCATGTATTGTCTATTTTCCTTCGTTATTAAGGTTGTTTGGTGGTGGCCAAAACCAAATCCTGCCTACTATTGCGATCCTGACCGAGGTAGTGACAAATAGGAAAAGGGAAGCAGATGACAGGATTCAGTTGATGTGTTCCCGTCTAATCAACTAAACCTAACCAAGAGGAGGTTGACTGGAACAATAGGTAATGGTTAGTTGGCATGCTATGGTAGTCGACCAAGCGCCATGGTGAAATTCGACTTTCACCTTCAAAAGAGGGCTAGAAGAACCTAAGTTACTGTCCTGCATGCCATTCACAAATTGTAGTTAAGTTATCTAGGGAATTTGAGTCAACGAACCATGGGGAACACAATTCTCAAGTTGTTCCCAAATATGAGTGTTTTCTCGAATTTTAATTAGTGTTTATTTTATCTTTACTTTTGAATCATAAATCACCCGTCCCACATGTAGAGATTGTAGTTATAGATATTAGAAATGATTAGTGGTGAATTCTCGTAGTCAAGCCTTGTACTCCCTGTGGATTCGAACCTAACCTTGGTTAGGTTAATTACTGATAGCGACCACTTTCTTATTGAAGCGTGATGATCATAAAAAATTATGGCGCCATTGCTAGGAAAAATATGACTAGGTTTTGACTTGAGTTCACTATTAATTAATTCTAGTGTTGATTTTTAAAATCTTTTATATTTTACTTTTGTTTTTGTTTTTGTTGTTTGGAGTTACTTGCAAGGCGTGTCAGGTTGTATGCCCAGCATAAAGAGTCAAGGTGAACCCTTAGCTCTGATTAATTTAGAGATCTATCGACTTTTCAGGAGAATTACTCAAGTGAACGAAGATGTTGCGGTTGAGGAGGAGATAAATTTGAACGAGGAGGATATAGGAAGAGAGAATAATCCACCAAGGGATAACAGACCTTAGTGTAGGAATTTCAGTGGAAATGCTTATGGTTGGAACCAATACTAGTTGAACTCTATGGCAATGGATGTGACGGGCTCTATAGTACTACCACCTCTACCGGCAGATGCTAAGTTCGTGGTCTCAAGGATACCGTTAGAGGATCCCTACCATCAACTCCAAAATGTCATCTTTGTGTGCAAAAGTGTCATGGGGACACAAAATATTTCTATTGACGCTGTTGAATCGAGGGTGTTTCCAATGTCATTGACTGGAAATGCAGCTAGCTAGTTGTTTAAGCTTCCTCCAGGTACCATCACAAGTTGGGCTGAGCTACAGGGGGTGTTCCTCGAAAGATATTTCCCATGGTCAAAAAAATTGAAGCTTAAGGACCAAATTAATAATTTTGAGCAACTGCCTGGAGACACTCTTAGACTATATGGGAGAGGTTCACCAAATGCTTGAGAATGGTCTCCGATCACAAGATTGTTGATGATGCTTTGGTCGAGATATTTTACAAAGCACTTGATAATAATAGCAAAGAATGTGCCAACACTATCATGTGAGGTGTTTTTCTTGATCAACTGTTTGAACTTGTCGTTAAAAGAATGGAACAAGTGGTAAAGACCAACCGAGCATGGGGACAAAGTGAGAGGGGTACAAAAAAGAGTTCTTGTGCGGTTACCACGAATAATGAGCAAGCAAAGGTAAATGAAGAGATCATGGAGCAACTTGCTGAACTCCGTACAAGCATGGACATGGTTTTAAAGCAAAACCAAGCAAGTGTACAAGAGGTGATGCACCAACACCCGAGGATGCCAGTTTATGATGATCAATTCTTTGATGAAGATGCATGTTTTGTGAGCTATCAAGCGGCGAGTTTCCAAAATAATCCTCAAGGATCCAATTCGGATTATTGGAGGCAAGGTTCCGGGAATCAAGGTCGGAACTTCACTTGAGAAGGGGCATACAGAGATAACAGGGGTGGATATTATGAAACAAAAAGAGTGTCAGATGCATAATAGGGTAGAGACAAGGCTACATGAATGATCCTTATATGCCACCACATAATCATGATGCCGGATCAAGTAGTTCTAGGATTGAGGAAATGTTCGATAAATTGTTGAAGAGGGAGGATCACCATGATCAGACTTTGAAGGAGATGAAGACCGATATTTCAACCATAAACCAGAAAATTGAGTCTCACTCTGTGGCAATCAAGCAACTTGAACAACAATTCAGATAAGTGTCTTCATAGTTGAACCAACGCCAGAAGGGCACCTTACCAAGCAATACGGTTCAAAATCCTAAAATGAAGGACATTGCATGATGGTGATGACCCAGAGTGGCAAAAGCACTGTGAACCCCTTTATGTAAAGGGAGAAAAATTAGAACTCCAAGAAGAGATTGAATGAGAAGACTAGGGCATGCAACATGAGTGAGCAACCCAAGAAGTATAAGACCTTTCTAAGGTCCCCACCTCCTTTCCCTCAAAGGCTTGGAAAGAGAAAGGATGAAGAGAAGTTCGAGCAGTTTTTGGAATTGCTTAAGAGGGTGTCAGATGAAGTTCCATTAATAGAAGCTCTTAACAAGATGTCGGGATATGCCAAATGGATGAAAGACCTAGTAAAAAAGAAGCTAAAAGTGAGTCAAGATCTCTCCAAGAATGTTCAATGTTGTAGTGTCATCACCACCAAGTCACTTATACAAAAATGTGAAGATCAGGGTGCATTCACCATACTATGTACCGTAGGACAACTGGCATTTGCTAAAGCGCTATGTGATTTGGGAGCGAGCATTAACTTGATGTCGCTTTTTATATTCAGAAAGCTTGGTTTGGGGAGCCTTGTTTGTACTAAGATGCGACTTTTGATGGAATATAGAACAATCAAAAAGTCTGTGGGGATGTTGTATGATGTGCTGGTAAGGGTAAACAAATTTATACTCCCAACTGATTTTGTTATACTTGACTGTGAAGTTGATTTTACAGTTCCAATCATATTAGGAAGCCCTTTCCTGGCCACAGGTAGAGCATTAGTGCATATGGAGAAGAGTCTACTCACTTTCAGGTTTGGTGAAGATGTAGTAGTATTCCAAGTAGGGCAGCAGGATGAAAAGAGTTCTGATCTCCAAGCCATCTTAATGATTTCAATAGATGGAGATGAGGAAGCATAGATCCAGTAGAATTGAGACTGGGAGTTGATCCTTTGGCAGTTATGTTAATGAACTTTGATGATAATAACATTCCTGACTATGAAGAAACAATAAATACTATTGGGGTATCATTTGGGCCGAGGCAACAGGCAAGGTTAGAGCTAGACTTATACAACAAGGAGACACCACCTACAAAGTCATCTGTAGAAGTCCCACCTGAGTTAGAATTAAAGGCATTACCATCACATTTGAAATATGCATATTTGGGAGAGAATAATACATTACATGTCATTATTGTAGCAGATCTAAGTAGATCTCAGGCAGAAGCCCTAGTCTCTGTTCTTAAGCAGTACAAGAGGGTAATTGGGTGGACGATTGGGATATCATTGGCATACCTCCGGGGATATACACTCATTAGATTCAGCTAGTCAAGGATTACAAACCAAGCATAGAGCATCAAAGTCGATTGAAACCCCCCTCCCCATGCAAGAGGTTGTGGGGAAGGAAATCATCAAGTTGTTAGATGTAGGAGTAATCTACCCGATCGCTGATAATGAGTGGGTAAGCCCAGAGTAGTGTATTCCAAAGAAGGGGGTATCATGGTGTTGCCTAACGCAAAGAACGAGTTGATCCCCATGAGGCCAATCACCAAATGGATAGTGTGCATGGATTACAGAAAATGGAATGCTTCTACTGAAAAAGATCATTTCCCTATGCCCTTCATGGATCAGATGCTCGATAGACTGGTAGAGAAGGATAGTATTGTTCCTTGATGGGTACTTCGGATACAACCAAATTGCAATTGCGCCTGAGGATCAAGAAAAGACACTATTCACATGCCCCTATGATACATTTGCATTCTAGGCATTGCTCTGAATTTGGAACGCTCCATCCATATCTCAAAGGTGCATTATATCTATTTTCTCGGACATGGTTGAGAGCACTATTGAAGTGTTCATGGATGATTTCAGTGTTGTAGGACAATCTTTTGAAGTATGCCTTTTACATTTGCATGATGTGTTGCAGAGATGTGTTGAGAGTCACTTGGTACTAAATTGGGAGAAATTTCATTTTATGATCAAAAAAGGCATAGTACTTGGTCATAGAATTTCTGGCAAAAGAATTGAGGTGGATAAAGCAAAAATTGAGGTGATAGAAAAATTGCCACCACCAATTTCAGTAAAAAGGATCAGAAGTTTCCTCCGTCATGCCAGATTCGATTGTCGCTTCATAAAGGATTTCTCCAAAATATCACAACCCTTGTATAAGTTGCTTGAAAAAGATGTCAAGTTTGTGTTTGATGATGCATGCATGCACGCCTTCGAGGAATAAAAAAGAAAGTTGACTTCAATACCCATTATTATGGCTCCAGACTGGTCACAACCATTTGAGCTAATGAGTGATGCAAGTGGGGTTGCACTCAGTGTGGTGTTAGGATAACGGAGAGAGAAGATCTTGCATCTAATCTATTATGCCAGTAAAGCATTAAATATAGCTCAGAAGAATTACACTATGACCGAACAAGAATTGGTTGTATTGGTGTTTGTATTTGAAAATTTTTGCTCATTCCTGCTAGGAGCCAAAGTAATTGTACATGCAGACCATGCAGCGCTCAAGTATTTAATGGCCAAGAAAGATGCAAATCCAAGGTTGATTAGGTGGGTACTTCTTTTGCAGAAATTCAATTTTGATGTGATTGATAGAAAAAGGTTAGAGAATCAGGTTGTTGATCACCTTTCTAGGTTAGAAGATGAGGCTATGGTGAAGTTTGATGATGGGCTAGACATAAATGACTCATTCCCAGATGAGAGAGTTCTGGCAGCGTCACATGATCTTATTCTATGGTTTGCAGATTATGGTAACTATTTGGTAAGTGATATAGTACTACCTAACTTGAACACCCATCAGCTCCTAACTTTATGCATGATGTGAAGAAGTTCTTCTGGGATGAGCCTTATTTGTTTTGAGTTTGTGCAGAAGGGATCATCCGACGATGTGTTCCAGAGGTAGAGATGATGGGCATTCTTGAAGTATGTCATTATTCATTGGTAGGTGGTCACCATAGTGGAGCTCGTACTGCTTACAAAGTACTGCAATATGGCTGCTATTGGACCTAATCCATCAAGATGCCCATGATTATGTCAAGTCCTATGATCGTTGTTAGAGAGAAGGTGGAGTTTCACAGAGGCATGAACTTCCTCTAAATCCCATTTTAGTCATAGAATTGTTTAATGTTTGGGGCATTGATTTTATGGGGCCTTTCAGTATCTCTCATGATAATAAATACATCCTGGTCGCAGTTGATTATGTCTCCAAGTGGGTGGAGACTATATCCTTACCAAACAATGAAGGAAAGAGTGTTATCGGATTTCTCTAAAGAAATAATTTTTCTAGGTTTGGTACACCGCGAGCGATTATTAGTGATGGAGGATCTCATTTTTGCAACCAATTGTTCAAAGCTCTCCTTGAAAGATATGGTGTGAAACATCGAGTGGCAACACCGTACCATCCCTAAACTAGCGGGCAGGTTGAAGTAACAAATAGGGAAATAAAACAAATCTTATCTAAAACTATGAATGTGAACCAAACTGATTGATCAAGAAAGTTGGATGATGTTTTATGGGCCTATCAGACAACTTTTAAAACTCCTATCAGGATGTCCTCCTATCAAGTAGTATTTGGGAAGGCTTATCAACTTCAGATCGAGCTTGAACACAAATCCTTATGGGCATTGAAGAAACTGAATCTGGATGTTGATGCAAATGAACGAGCTTGATGAGTTCAGACTGCGTGCATAGGAAAGTTCTGCATTGTATAAGCAACGAATGAAAACTGACCATGACCGTAGATTTGAAGATCGCCAATTTGCTCTTGGAGATATAGTGCTGCTCTACAACTCTAGGCTAAGGTGGTTTCCAGGAAAACTCAGATCCAAATAGATGGGACCCTTCAGAGTAATACGTGTCTTTAGTCATAGAGCTATTGAACTAGAGAGTAGGTATGGTAATACTTTCAAAGTTAATGGACAAAGGGTCAAAAGGTATTTGGGCGACATAAAAGAAATCAAAATAGTGGAAGACTGGGACCTTGAGGAGGCATGAATTCAAAAGCCTTCTGTTTTGCCGCGACAATAAACCAGGCGCTTCTTGGGAGGTAACCCAAGGTATGCCCCTTGCAATTCTTATCTTGTGTTCCTACTTTGAGGACAAAGTATTCTATTGTTGGTGGGGCGGTGGAAGTTATGGATTAAGGTGAAGTCTGAGTAGCCTCAGATCCATAACTTTCCCTATTTTTTATCCTAAGGTTTTCTTGTTGTGATTCTTTTTTCTTGTGGATGTTTAAATTCTTGTTGAACTGGGATGTTTTAGGATGTGTAGATAAATTGTTAATGCATAGTAATGTTACTTAT
>JAABOM020000110.1:12854718-12869616 GCA_011800125.2 Solanum clarkiae | reverse complement strand
GAGAGCTTTTAGCCCGAGGATGTAGGCACCACTTGCCGAACCTCGTAAATTATTTGTGTTTTTTATTTTTCTCTACATCGTAAATTATTTGTGTTCTTTATTTTTCTCTACATAAAGACATAAAGGGTAAGAATTAGGGCAAAGGTACTGAGAAGAAGGCTTGCATAACATCATAATCGAGAGACAAAGAGTCAAAATTTATATCATAGATACATAACATGTCTAAGATAAAGCAACCAAGCACACACACACAGTCAAAATAGAACATAAAGAAGAGTGTTTCAATACATAATAAGAGAAACATAGATAAATGTCCACAGAATAGAGGACTCACCAACTAGCTTGAGTAGTACCGAACTAGCCACGTGGAGATGGAGGATGATCAACTTGGGCATTGGGTCCTACATGGTGACATCATGTAAAGGAGTATACATTAGTAATTTTTAATGTACTAAGTATATGGGATGCAATGCAATAAGACATAGGCATCATAATCAAAATACATAACAATAAACAATCGGCATAATATAACAATATGGCATGTTTGATCAATGCTTAAGTAAACATGATTAAGTAAATCATGATTATATAGGATATGGTATGTGTAGAAGAGACCAAGAAAGATTTTCAAAGTATAAACTCCTTGGTTGGTTGATGATGATGCCACCCCACCACCTTGGCGGTGAGGTACAAACCCCTCACTAGGTCGATGAGTACAAACCCTCATCTAGGTTGATGATGATGCCATCCCATAACCCTAGCAGTGAGGTACAAAGCCCTCTCTAGTATGATGAGTACAAACCCCCATCTCGGTTGACAAGGCACTAGCCCCTTGGTTGGCTATCAAGGTACTAGCCCCACCGACAAAGTTATCCGGGTTCTTACTCCCCTCGGATCGGGCATGTTCTAATACAACACTTTATATAGAATATATCATATACTTAAGTCCATTCCATTATCATAACATCAATCATATCATATCTCATTCTTTGGACCTTCAATTCCTTAAGAAACCACATCCGCATATTTTATCAAACACTTAAAGGATGTGTAGTGCTAGTGTAAAACCATGCAATTCAAGAGTAAAATTATACTAGTAATTCAATGTAAAAGCTTTACTAGATACTTGGTAACACCATCAAAGAATAAACATCAAAACCCTTCACCAATCCTTTCAATAGGTCTTAGATTCATAGCTTACAACATAGTAAAACAATCACAACTTCATATGTTCAAACATAGTGTGTATAATCTTCATAATAATTACCACCCATGAATAAATTACCTTTAAATCATGCAATTTGTAAGAAAAGGAAGCTTAGGAATCATAGGTTAAAGGAACCCATGAAAGAAAACCACATACCTTAGCTTTGGAGAGACTCTTGGTGAAGATTGAAAATGGAGGCTTGAAGCTTGAAGGATATCCTTAGATTAGGATGAGGTTTTGAGACTTGAATTTAGGAGTGAAAATATGACTAAAGTGTTTTAGTGGGTATTGGGGAATGTTTAGGATGATATGAGTGTAAAATATGTCCAAGTATAAGCAAATACACGTTTGGGACCACTTTGGACAAAGATCTAAAATTCTTGGACCAAAGTCAAAACTTGCAGAATTTTAACAACTAAAAGCTCACTGGAATTTGACATTTGGAAGATTGAAATTGCTAATTGTTTGCTCTAAAATTGGGTTAGATATGTCAAATTAAAATTGCTAATTGTTCTCTCTAAAATTGGGTTAGACCCTGTTCCCCCCAATTTGACCTCTTGAATAAGAATATGAAGTCGGATTTTAGATATCAAGCATGAATTTTGAGATTTATGGAAATTACGATTACGGGCACTTTCGAGGCACATTTTCGAGCACTTTTTGGCATCGTTTCAGTTTCTTAGGGAACCACCCTGTGGAGCTCTTTGTTGGACTTGATCACCTTGCACCACTTGACCCTGACCTTTCTGAGCAACTTTAGGACAATCAGCAATCTTGGGGTTCTTATCACCATACCCATAACATGCACCCAACTTTCTCCAAAAAGCACCTGTGTGATTCCGTCCACACTTGTCACACTGGGGAAATAATTGCCCACTATTAACCAATGCTTCAGGAGGAGGCACTGAAACGACCCCAAAACGTTCCCGAAAATGTGCCTCGGAAGTGTCCAGCATCGTAATTTTCATATATCTTCAAATCCGTGTGATCTAGAAAATTCGACTTCATATTCTTGTTCAGGGGGTCAAATTGAGAGGAAAATGGGTCTAAACATGCTTTTAGAGAAAACAAATCGTAATTTCATTTTCCCAAAAATATGATTTCCTGTGAGATTTTCGCGCCGCGCTAAGGGCGCGCCTCAGAATAAATTTTTGCCCAATTTTTCAAGTTTGGTCCAAGGCTTTAGGGTCATGGTCCTAAGTATTCTCTTGCGTGAAAATGCCTATACTTAGCCTTATTTCACCCTCATATCCTTCAAGACCCAAATACTCACTCAAACACTTAGACAATATTTCACTCCTAATTTCATGTCTCAAAAACCCATCTGGATCTTAAGATTCTCATTCAAGCTTCAAATCTCCATCTCCAATCTTCTTCAAGGATTCTCCAAAGTCAAGGTATATGGGTTTCTTTCATGGGTTCCCTTCACCCATGATATCCAAGCTCTCTTTTACCTAAAATTGCATTATTTAAAGTTGATTTACTCATGGGTCTTATCTATTATGAATTTCACTGCATACTATGTTGGGGTTTCATGAAATTATGGTTGTTTTAGCATGTTTTGAGCTATGAATCCAAGATCTATTGTGAGATTTGATGAAGGGTGTTGATGTATATTGCTTGAGGATGTTAACAAGTATCTATTAATCGTTTTACATTGAATTTCCTAGCATGATTTCACTCTTGAATTATGTGGGTATACACTAGCATTACACACCCACCAAGTGTTTGATAAAATGTCAAGGATATGATTTCTTAAGGAATCGAAGTTTCAATGTATGTCTTATAAGTTGAATGACTATATGATGATGAAATGAATGTATGTATATATAGTTTTGGAATAAGATAATGCCCCACTCGATGGTTACACACTGGCTAACCATGTCGAGGGCTTCGTACCTTGATACCCATGTCGGGGGGTTTGTACCTCGGTCACCAAAGGGTGGTAGGGTGTGACGATCCACCAACTATGTCAGAGGTTTTGTACCTTGATAACCATGTTGGGGGGTTTGTACCTTGGTAACCAAGGGTGGTAGGCTACGATGGTCCACCAACTAATTGATGGGGTTGGTACTTCAATCACCAAGGTTGATAGGGTGTGATGGTCTACCAATATGATAGTGGTCTCTTCTTGCACATGGATTATGTTCTATATAAGCATGATTTAATACATAGCATCTCACATGCATGACATATTGTTAAATGCTACTCATTGTCTATGCTTATGCATTTTGATTATGTTCTTATCTCTTGTTGCTTTGCATCCTACATACTTTGTATATTCAAATATTCTAATGCATACTCTATCCCTACATGATGTCACCATATAGGAACTGGAGCCCCACTTGATCATCCTCCTCCACTCCACTAGTATGACTTCTCTCAAGATCTTTGGTGAGTCCTCCATTTCGAGGATGTTGTTTATGATCTCATATTATGTTTCAATTCTATCTTCTTTTATGTATATGTTGACTATGAGAGTGAGCTCGATATCTTGTCTTGTCCCCCGCTCTTATCTATGTAGTATAGGTGTTGTTGGACATGTCATATACTGTTATGAGCTATGACTCTCTCTTGACTCTTAATGTTTATGATACGAAAGTTGTCTCTTAGCCCCGTGTCCCTATTTTTTTTACTATTATTATATTTTATTGCTTTCGCAACCAAGGATGTGTAATGATATGTTAAGAGGTTTGCTTGGGGTCCCTTCGAGTTTCCCACGCGCTGTGTCACATCTAGGCCCTAAGCTTGGGTCGTGAAAAACTTGGTATCAAAGAACTAGGTCATCAGATCCTCGGATTCTAACACACCGCATCAATTAGAGTCTTGTTCATGGTTGTGTTGTGCACTACAACTATGAGCTAGAGGCTGTGAGGCGTTTAGGAAATGTTTCCCTTCTTCTTACTCTATGTCGTGATATAGAAGTTGAGGTAAGATTTTTACCCTAACAATTGTTCTTTTCTATGCTAGATCATGCCTAACAAGAGAGGAAAAAGAGCCTGCACACCTGAGGAGCAACCGACTAATGGAGATCTTCAACTCTCTCTTTGCTTGCATAAGTTGTGGCTAACCAAGCCAACAAAGGAGCCTAAGCCCCTTATGCTCCTTAACTGGCATCTTGGGTGAGAGATTTCATGAGGATGAATCTCCCGGAATTCTATGGGTCAAAGGTAAGTGAGGACCCTCAAGAGCTTATTGATGAGGTCTACAAGATTTTGGCTATCATAGGTGTATGGTTGGAGGATAAGGTGGAGTTGGCAGCCTACCAACTCAAAGGGGTAGGACAAATATATTACAATCAATGGAAAGAGGATATGGAGGTCAACAATGTGGTACATTAGGAGGAGTTCAAGGCAACTTTCCTTAATCGGTTCTTGCCTTTTGATCTTAAGGATGTAAAATTGGTGCAATTTATGAATTTGAGACAAGGGTCTTTGAGTGTGAGGGAGTATGCCCTCAAGTTCAATGAACTCTCAAAATATGCTCCGCACTTGGTGGCAGACTCAAGGTGAAGAAATTTGTGAATGGTGTTTCTGACTTGGTGAGTGAAGAGTGCTGGTCCGCCATGTTGATTAGTGACATGGACTTGTCCTATTTGATAACCTATGCCGAACAAATGGAGGAGGAAAAATTGAGGAAGAGAAGGAGTAATAAGGCTAAGAGGGCCCATTTTGAGGGAAAGTTCCAAAGCCAAAGGGATGGTGGGTTCCATCAAGGCCAAGGGTCTTCTCATACGTCTAGTAAGGGATTTGCCAATGACTTACCAACGACTCAAGGTATTGGTGTTGTGGTTCCTTATGATATGTATCCAAGATGTGGTAAGGGTCATATGAGCCTATGCTTGAAAGACACTAATATATACTATGGTTGTGGGGAAGTGGATTACAAAAAGGTTGATTTCCCTTATGATTGCAACGAGGGTAAGGATGTTCGTCCTCAAGGCTGGGGTGACCGTGCGGTTCCTTTGGATAGAGGTGGCTGACAAGATGGTGCCCTAAGGAACAATCAATTTTATGCTTTGCATGGGAGGTAAGGGGTTAATGAGGTGCCCGATATTGTTAATGGTATGTTTGAAATCTTTAATTTTGATGTGTATGCATTGATTGATCCGGTTGCCACTCTTTCTTTTGTTATCCCCTTTGTTGCCAAAAATTTCCATGTTGAGCTCGAATTGTTATGTGAGTCATATGAGGTATCTACTTCTATTGGTGCATCTATTGTTGATAGGAAGGATTATAGGGATTGTCCCATTTGCATCTTGCATAAAATATTGCCTTGTGATCTTGTTGAGTTGGATATGGTTGATTTTGATGTCATTCTTAGGATGAATTAGTTGCACGCATACTATGCCTCTATTGATTGTAGAACCCATAGGGTCAAATTCCAATTCCCAAATGAACCCATCCTTGAGTGAGTGAGTCATGATGTAGTGATCAAGGATAGGTTCATCTCTTGCATTAAAGTACGTAAGTTGATCTCTAAGGGGTGTCTTTATCATTTTAAGAGGGTTAGGGATATGGAGTCCAAAGTCCTTCCCATAGAGTCAGTTCTGGTTGTAAATGAGATTCTTGATGTCTTTCCAAATGACCTTCCCGGTGTTCCTCCCGAAAGGGAAATAGATTTTGGTATAGACCTCCTCCCCGATACTCAACCTATTTCTATCCCCCCTTATTATATGGCCCCGGCGGAGTTAAAGGAGTTGAAGGAACAATTGAGGGACTTGTTGGAGAAGGCTTTTATTAAACCTAGCCAATCACCTTAGGGTGCACCGCTGCTTTTTGTGAAGAAGAAGGATGGGTCTCTTAGAATGTGTATTGATTACCGGCAACTTAATAGGGTCACCTTCAAGAATAGGTATCCTCTACCATGGATTGATGATTTATTTGACCAATTGCATGGGGCTAGCCACTTTTCTAAGGTTGATCTTCAGTCCGGGTATTATCAAGTGAAGGTGAGGGTGTATGACATTTCCAAGACGACCTTCTGGACTAGGTTTGGGCATTATGAGTTTGTTGTGATGTCATTTAGGTTGACCAATGCACCAACTGTCTTAATTGATCTTATGAATAGGGTCTTTAAACCATACCTGATCTATTCTCATAGTGAGAAGGAGCATATGAGTCATTTGAGGTAGTGTTGCAAAATTGAGGGAGGAGAAATTGTATGACAAATATGAGAAATATGAATTTTGTTAAAAGAGGTTGCCTTCCTTGGTCATGTGGCATTAGGGGATGGTATTAAGGTGGATCCTAAAAAGACGGATGTGATTAGAAATTGGCCTAGACCCATTGACCCCATCGGATATTAAGAGCTTTTTGGGCTTAGCTGGTTACAATTGGAGATTTCTAAATGGGTTCTCATCTATTTCTTCTCATACGAAAAAATTAACCCAAAACAAGGCTAAGTATATGTGGACTGATGTGTATGAAAAGAGATTCCAAACCTTGAAAGATGAGCTTGTGTACGCTTCTATATTGACACTACCAGAAGGGCTATAGGGGTTTGTTGTGTATTATGATGCTTTTAGAGTTGGTTTGGGTTGTGTTCTAATGTAAAATGGCAAGGTCATAGCCTATTCTTCTAAGTAACTTAAGGTGCGTTAAAAGAACTACCCTTACCTATAATCTTAAGTTAGCCCCCATGGTCTTTACTTTGAAAATTTGGCATCACATTGTATGTTGTGCACGTTAATGTGTTCACCGATCATAAGAGCCTCCAATATGTTTCCACCCAAAAAGATCTCAACTTGAGGCAAAGAAGGCGGCTAGAACTTTTTAAGGACTACGATATGAGTGTGCATTATCATCCCGGTAAGGCTAATACGGTGGCAGATGCTTTGAGTAGGGTGTCCATGGGTAGACTAGCTCATGTTGATGGTGGTGATGAAGAGATGACTATGGAAGTGCATCAGCTGGGTAGATTGGGAGTTAGGTTGGAAGAAGTTGATAATAGGGGTGTGGAATTTGTTGATGGTTCTTAATCTTCATTGGTTGAGGAGGTGAAAGCTAAGCAAGATCTTGACCCCTCTTGTTGGAATTAAAGGCATTGGTAAAAGATGGTGAAGTAGAGGTTTTCTCCCAAGGGGGAGATGGTGCCCTTAGGTTGTGTTGATAGCTTGAAGGGAAAGATTCTTGATGAGGCTCATGGTTCTTCTTATTCTATTCACCCTGGGTCTACTAATATGTATAGGGATTGAGAGAGGTGTATTGGAGGGAGGCATGAAGAGTGACATTTCCAAAATTTTCTCCAGCTGCCATAGTTGCCAATAAATCAAAAGCCAAATATTAAAAGCTGGCATAGAGATTCCTTCTTAGAAGTGGGAAGACATTAATATGGATTTTGTGGTTGGGTTGCCCAAGACTAGAAAAGGTTTTGAATCCATTTGGGTTGTGGTGGATAGGATGACAAAATCGGCCCCATATGTAATATTAACTGGTAGTAAGTGAGCCAATTTTGTCCATCATATCGGATCGTGGTGAACAATTTACTTCAAACTTTTAGAGGTCTTTCTAAAGAGGTCTTGGAACCAAGGTAAAGCTTAGTACGACCTTTCACCCTCAAACGGATGGCCAAGTCGAGAGGACTATCCAAACACTTGAGGACATGCTTAGGGCTTATGTATTAGATCTTAAAGATAGTTGGAATGATCATATTCCTTTGATAAAGTTAGCATATAACAATAGCTATAACTCTAGCATCAGTATGGCTCCTTTTGAAGCTCTCTATGGTAGATGTTGTAAATCTCCGCTTGGGTGGTTTGAGATTGGTGATATGTCTTTGTTAGGACTAGATCTAGTCATGGAGGCTCTTGAGAAGGTTAGGATGATTAGAGAAAGGTTGAAAACAGCCCAAAGTTGCCAAAAGTCTTATACTGATGTGAGGAGAGGGGATCTCAAATTTAAGGTTGGTGATTGGGTTTATTTGAAGATGTCACCCATAAAGGGTGTGGTCCATTTTGGTAAGACAAAAAGTTGAGACCTCGATATGTGTGTCCTTATAGGGTGATGAAAAGGATTGGTAAGGTGGTCTACGAGTTAGATTTGCCTAGAGAAATGGAATTGGTTCATCCAGTCTTTCATGTGTCTATATTGAGGAAGCGTGCAGGTGATCCTAATACTATTGTGCCTCTTGATGTTATGGGGGCAGTTGAAGACTACTTGACATATGAAGAGGTTCTAGTAGATATGTTGGATAGGCAAGTAAAGAGGTTGAGGAACAAGGAAGTTGCTTCCGTTAAGGTCTTTTAGAGGAACCAACATGTCGAAGGTGCTACTTGGGAGACCGAAGCGGATATGCAAAAGCGATACCCTTATCTTTTCCACTCCACTAAAGCCTAAGGTATTGATGTAAGTCCTTTAGATGACCTCAAGTCTTAAGTTCAGCCCTCACGACATTGCATATGTTCATGTTTAAATTGACAATTTCATGATGATTTCATACTTTTTTTGATATTTTTGAAATGATATTTAAGTGCTTTGTTACATCCTTATGTGGGTTAAAATTGTCATATTTGCATCTGTCATATACGTTTCTTTGAAATTCGGGAACGAATGTTCCCAAGGGGGAGATACTGAAATGACCCTAAAAAATGTCCGAAAATATGCCTCGGAAGTGCCCGGAATTGTAATATCTATATATCTCAAAATTCGTGCGTGATCTTGAAAATCCAACTTCATATTCTTGTCCAAGAGGTCAAATTGAGTGAGAAATGGGTTTAACCCCGATTTTAGAGAAAAAGAATTGCAATTTTATTTTCCCAAAAATACGATTTCCAGTGAGGTTTTCGCGGCCCTGGCGAGAAGCGCCAATGGCACGCCTCAGTATAAATTTTTGCCCAGTTTTTCAATTTCCATCCAAGGCTTTGGCATTTTGGGCCTAAGTGTTCCCATGTGTGAAAATGCCTATACTTAGCCTTATTTCACCCTAGTATCATTCTAGACATTCCCAAATACTCACTCAAATACTTAGACAATATTTCATCTCCTAAATTCAAGTCTCAAAAGCCATCCGGATCTTAAGGGTTTGATTCAAGCTTCAAGTCTTTATCTCCAATCTTCTTCAAGGATTCTCAAAGTTAAGGTATGTGGGTTTCTTTCACGGTTTCCTTTCACCCATGATACCCAAGTTCTCTTTTACCTAAAATTGCATGATTTAAAGTTGATTTACTCGTGTGTCTTATCTATTATGAATTTCACTGCACACTATGTTGGGGTTTCATGAAATTATAGTTGTTTTAGCATGTTTTAAGCTATGAATCTAAGATCTATTGTGAGCTTTGATGAAGAGTGTTGATGTATATTGCTTGAGGGTGTTACCAAGTATATATTGATGGTTTTACATTGAATTTCCTAGCATGATTTCACTCTTGAATTACATGGTTTTACACTAGCCCTATACACCTGCCAAGTGTTTGACAAAATGCCTGGATTATGATTTTTTGAGGAATGGAAGGTTCAATGCATGTCTTATGAGTTGAAAGACTATATGATGATGAAATGAATGTATGTATATGCTTTTCTTCTATATAATGTTGGAATGTGACCACGCCCTACTCGGGGGTTGCACACTGGGTAACTATGTCAAGGGGTTTGTACCTTCATAACCATGTCGGGGGGTTTGTACCTCATTCACCAAGGGTGGTAGGGTGCGATGATCCACCAACCATGTCTGGGTGTTTGTACCTTGATAACCATGTTGGGGTGTTTGTACCTCTGTCACCAAGGGTGGTAGGGTGCGATAATCCACCAGCCAATTGATGGGGTTGGTACCTCAATCACCAAGGGTGGTAGGGTATGATGATCCACCAATATGATAGTTGTCTCTTCTTTCGCCTATATTATGTTCTATATAAGCTTGATTTACTACATAGAATCTCACACGCATACTATATTGTCAAATGCTACTCATTATCTATGCTTATGCATTTCAATTATATTCTTATCTCTTGTTTTATTGCATCTTACATACTTAGTACATTTTAACGTACTAACGCGTATATCATACATGATGTCACCATGTACAAACCAAAGCCCCACTAGATCATCCTCCTCCACGCGGCTAGTATGACTTCTCTCAAGCTCTGTGGTGAGTCCTCCATTTCGGGGATGATGTTTATGATCTCATACTATGTTTCAAAACTATCTTCTTTATGTATATGTTGACTATAAGGGTAAGCCCGGTAGCTTGTCTTTCCCCCCTCTCTTATCTATGTAGTAGAGATGTTGTTGAACATGTCCTATGTAATGTTATGAGCTTTGACTCTTGATGTCTATGATATGGAAGTTGTCCCTTAGTCCCATTGTCCCAATTTTACTATATTGTTGTTGTATTTTATTACTTCCAGGACAAAGGATGTGTAATGATATGTTAAGAGGCTTGTTTGGGGTCCCTTCGGGTTCCCCATAAGCCGTGTCACATCTAGAGACTAGGCTTAGGTTATGATAGGCACCCTCACATTAGAAACTTTGCCTTGTCGGAAGCGACCATGACCACCACACTTAAGGTTAGAGAAGCCACCATCATAACGGGCCTTCTTAGAATCATGAGCCCTCTTCTCCTTAAGCTTTTCTCCCTCAATCTGTTCAGCATGTACCATGAACCTGGAGATGTCCATATCCCGAATAAGCATAGCCGTATGACATTCCTTCATAACAAAATCAGAGATACCAGAATGGAGTTATGCATTCTTGCACGAGAGTCAGCCACAAATGTAGTAGTATATTTTGAGAGCTTAGTGAATTTGAGGGCATAGTCCCTCACACTCATACCACCTTATTTAAGGTTGATAAATTCTGTCATCTTAGCCTCCCTAAGTTCAAGAGTGAAGAAACAATCCAGAAATGCAAACTTGAACTCTTCTCAATTAACAGCTTTACCACCGACCCTTTTCATCAACCATTAAGTATACTACACTTGAGCTGCATCGTTCAACTGAGGAGCATCTAACTCAGTCTTCTCCTCAGAAGTAACTCACATAATAGTCAACACTTTAGAGAGTTCATCAATGAACTCTTGAGCATCCTTATCATCCTTTGACCCATAGAACTTTGGAGCATTTATTTGGGTGAAATCTCTCACTCTAAAAGCCGTAGTGGGAAAC
The DNA here is from genome assembly GCA_011800125.2 of Solanum clarkiae. Classification (NCBI taxonomy): domain Eukaryota; kingdom Viridiplantae; phylum Streptophyta; class Magnoliopsida; order Solanales; family Solanaceae; genus Solanum; species Solanum clarkiae. The sequence continues at coordinate 12,858,310 of JAABOM020000110.1, read as the reverse complement.
AGTGAGAAAGGTTGGCCTGTTTAGTCTGAGTAGTCACCACTTGGGCAATCATGGAAATACCTGTACAAAATTCACCTTTAGTGATAGGCTCTTCCATAGGCCATTGAGGAACTTGGTCCTCATTAACTAGGGATGATTTTGGTGGGGGAGCTTCTCATGGAGGCATCTTCTATAATATATCAAGGACATCATCAGGGTTAGGGAAAACCATAATATACGGTCCAAAGCACGACATAAGACATGAAGAAGTGAGACAATTCCTAGAACATCATCAACGCCTCCCACTCATAGGCATGGTGCACTTCAAACCCAAGAATAGGCTCTACTTGAGATGGCATTTTAGACTCCAAGGATCATTTATAAACCTAGTGCTCTGATGCCAAGCTTGTCATGACCCGAACCTAGGGTCTAGGAGTGACATGGTGAATGGGGAACACTAGAGTTCCCAATCAATCCTCATAGCAACCATTCACACATCATCGGTTCAGAAGTGTATATGAAATAGTAAACACATTGTTCTAAGAGACGGGAAAGTAGGACTTACACTATGGGGATCTCATAGGGATAAATATTAATATGGATTCACATAATACATAGCACATAAAGGCCAAGAGGTATGTAAGTATGACTCACTCTATGGGGGAAAATCAGATCTTAGGATCTTCCACATCATAACATAAATCCACATCATAATATTCATAACAATTCATAATAAGCATATCTGATATATGGCCATAATCATGATTATAACCTCCGAGTATAACACATAGAATATAACCATACACGAGTCTACAAGATGTCCAACAATGCCTCTAGTCGTAAGATAGGATGGGGGCCAAGACATATTCCAGGCTCACTCTCAAATTAAATAACATAAAAAAGCACCATAGGTAGAAGGATGGTAATTTGTCCTTGGAAGATAGGAATTACCATAACAAGTATCTTAAATCTGATTTAGCCGTCGAGCAGTGGATTAAGGTAGTTTATGGTCCCGACATGGTTAAATCATATAGGCAAAAAGTATGTATTAGTATGTTTAAATGTACTAAGTATGCGGGCATGCAATGCACATGACTTACCAAATCTAAATTCAATGTTAGATGACAAGGGCACATAATATAGAAAGAGATGTATATAGCAAAGAGAAGTAATATACTAATATTCCTTGAAATCCATGATGCATGAAATTCTCTAATGCTAATATATAGAGAGGATGTGACCTTAACTAACATCTCAAACTCATGTGGGCTATTACATGAATTTACCCGATATAGACCTCCCATCAATAAGAGAAGATTACTTGTCAAGGGTAATCTACACCATACCTTATGACACAATCTTTTGAGTGTGGTGGACACCTTCCTTATGCCCCATTCTTTTTGGTGATAGCTACCATATACCTGTGCTGGCATATAATTCAAGTAAAGGGAGAGGACCCTTGGAGATAGCCCTTGTGCCCCCAATCGATTCGGTGCTAAGTCAGCATCCCATAAAAATACTTATATATATGCTTTCGAAGAGGCACAAGTCATTTCAAATCATTTCAATGCACACTTGGTCTTAAAAGCCAAATCACAATATAATCCATATTTTTCATGCATAGGAATAGATCATTAACTTATAACAATATGTGTAAACACCCAATATGTTTAAAGAGCCAATACATAGATAGTTATGTGATCACATTCTTGTCATAACCATACTTTTTCAAAATGATTTCATAAGCATACTATGGATGATTTTCATAGTGTGGATCATATGATAATATGGAATCATTGTCGTTAAAATCCAATGCTCATGAATGCACCGAATCATTTTCATTAAAATCCAATCCTAATGAATGCATATACTATAGATGATATGATATTAGCATGGGAAATAGAGATTCAATCTAAAATCAATAATACAATAGGAAATTCAAGTAAATCCACAAGTTAAACCCAAATTCAAATCATAATTTAGATTGCCCATACTTAAATCAAACATTAAAGGGACAATGCATATTCAAAATCTTAATAATGTTTATGCAATTCAACATATTAAGGCTTAAATCAGTTTAAAATCAACAATAAAACATAGCCCATATCTGAATTTATTTAAATAAATAATAATTTTAAAAACCTATAATTAAACTAAGCTAAATTTCATGAAAATCAAAGTAAAAGAGTTTGGATCTTCATAGTTGAAAGAGACCATGAATTAGTCCCACATACCTAAGTTCCCTAAGAAGAAACCAGAAGAATTTGATGAAAAATAAGCACTTCCTTGAATCTCAAGCTAAGCCTTTAATAGAGTCTTTGATAGGAGTTCTGAAGAGAATTGAAATAATTCTAAGGGTCAGAGTGAATTTTAATGAGGGAATAAGAGTATAGGTCATTTTAATGTCTTAGGATAGCACAGAAAGTCACAAAAATCCCTTAAGAGAAGCCATAATTACGAAAATGCCATTGATGTATCAGATAGAAAAATGTTACTAGGGGTCTCATGAGAAGGTCTCATGGTCCATACAAGACACATGGACCATGTGACTCCTTTTGGCATTGAGGAATATCTAGAAAGGCATTTTGGGAAACGACATGATTCTATCTGATCGAACACTTAGAAAATATTTCACTGACAAAGGTCCAAGACGGTAATTCCTTATTTAGAAAAATTGCATGCCAACACCCATACAGAGGGATTCACGGCCCATAAGAGGTCACACGGATTGTGTGGCCACTTGTGAAGCTTCTCTTCGGTGATCCCATACATAGAAAAGTTTCACACCAATGCCTACACAGAAGGCTTCATGAACCGTGAAGGGTCATACGGTCTGTGAGAGGTCCATGTGTGAAGTGCCTTGGCCAAAATGGGAATTTTCAAGGCTACAGCCCTCTACACGGTCCACCACATGGCTAGTGAAGCATCACACAGACCATGTGGGGTTCATGTTATATGTTCCTTGGTTTTAAACTCCACATTAATGACAGCACTCTATACACAAGGCCGAGGGCCACCTCAAGGCCCCTCCACATGGTCTGTGGTGAGTCACACAGCCTGTAGAGGTGCTCGTAAGGTATTGTCTTGGTCAAAAACTTTTCGGAGCCAAATTCCAAGCACCATTAAGGTCATACAAAGTCTAGGTTCTCATAAAAATAGTCTTCATATCATATTTTTGTCAGTGTTTTAGGGCTTGGGGTGTTGAAACTGTAGGCGATAATTTGTGCATTTCTGTCGATTACTGAGTATGCTTTACAATATTGAATTTCACCGCTTTCTTGACTTGACCTAGAACCTTGGTTGATGCATAGATGGGCAATCTCCACGAGTGTTCGGCAGATCATTGAGGATGTCGGCAACACTGCTTTTCACTGCCTTTTCGTGCTTTTGCTCACTTTCCAAAATTCTACCAAGTCTTGCCTGTTTCTGTACTTTTAACTTCATTTCCTATCAACATCTGGAAAAATTGAAACCAAGACTAGGGAATTTTTAACAAACAGGATCAAGAATCATTACTCTTTTGTTTCGACACAAGGAAAAAGGATTTTTCTACACCCCTTTCTTGTGTCGAAGACTAGGAAGACAAATAATCCCTCCTAGAATTTTTTTCTTC
>JAABOM020000110.1:12827914-12854618 GCA_011800125.2 Solanum clarkiae | reverse complement strand
TATCATCCTAAACATTCCCCAATACTCACGCAAACACTTAGACTCATATTTCACCCTAAATTCAAGTCCCAAAGCTCAAGACCGATCTTAAGGATTTCATTCAAGCTTCAAGTCTCCATCTCCAATCTCTTTCAAGGGTTCTCCAAAGCTAAGGTATATGGGTTTCAACCATTGGGTCCTTTTACCCATGGTGCCCAATACTCTTTTCTACTTAAAATATATGATTTAAAGTTGGTTTACTCATGAGTCTTGATTATTATAAATTTGACTGAACAGTAAGTTGGGATTTTGATTATTTTAGCATATTTTGAGTTATAAATCTTGGATCTATTGTAAGATTTGAGAAGGGCTTTTGATGTGTATTGCATAGGGGTGCTGCAAGGTGTTGATTAATGGTTTTACAATGGATTTTCTTGCATGATTTCACTCTTGAATTTCACGGTTTTACACTTGCACTATATACCCTCTAAGTATTTGATAAAATGTCCGGATGTGGTTTCTTGAGGAATTGAAGGTCCAATGCATGTCTTATGAGTTGAATAACTTTACGATGATGATAGAAATGTTTATATGTGTTGTTTCATGAGAAAGTACCTATGGTGTTGCAAGAAGATTGTCGGGTTCTTGTATTTGTTGTATTCTTGGGAAAATGAGGAGTTCTTTATTGCTGATTGAAATATAATGGTTTGATAAGCTAGTTCTATTAAATGCTTAATCCGAAAAAGGACGGGCTCCTGTAAGAAAGGCCACTTAATCCGAAAAGGGAAGGGATCCCATAAGGAAGGCCACTTAATCCGAAAAGGGACGGGCTCCTGTAATGAAGGTCACTTAATCCAAAAAGGGACAGGCTCCTGTAAGGAATATCACTCAATCTGAAAAGGGATGGGCTCCCGTAAGGAAGGTCACTTAATCTGAAAAGGGACGGGTGCCTATAAGGAAGGTCACTCAATTCGAAAAGGGATAGGTTCCCCTAAGGTGAAGTTACTCGTAAACTCCTCTCCAAAAGGGGATGGGCTCCCAAAAGGAAGGTTGATTCTCCAAAAGGTCTTATGTTATATTGGTTGAGATTCCTTTCCACATTTATATGTTGTGATATATGTAAGATGAATGATTTACAAACCATGATTTACCTAAGCATTGATCATACATGTCATATTGTTATTATGCTCTCTATTGCTTATCATATGCATTTTGACTATGTTGCCTATCACTTGTTGCATTGCATCCTACATACTTAGTACATTCAAACGTACTAACACATACTTTTTGCCTGCATGATATCACCATGTAGGAACCGGAGCCCCGCTTGAGCATCTCCACCCATGTGGCTAGTACAGTTTCACTCAAGCTTATTGGCGAGTCCTCTATTTCGGGTACGTTGGTCTATGTTTATTATGCTATGTATTGATACTTCCTTCTTTATTGTGATTTTGACTATGAGGGTGAGCCCGGTTACTTTGTCTTGGCCCCCGCTAAGTATCTATTTTTAGAGGTGTTGTTGGACAAGATGTGTATTATGTTTGAGCTTTGACTCACTTATGATATTCAAGCTACTTAAATATAAATCTCTCTCCCTTAGTCCCAATTTCCCTTGTTCATGTTTCTCATGTTGTTTTATCTTTCTTCCTTGACCAAGTATGTGTAATGATATGCTATGAGGCTTGTTTGAGGTTCCTTCGGACTTCCAATTCGTTGGTCACGTCTAGGCCTTAGGCTTGGGTCGTGACAATGCATGTAACTAATCCATCCTGAGAATGATGTTAAAATCTACCACGGCTAATTGATGTGCTGTCAAAATATAACACTTTTGATGCTAAAACGTGAAATTTTGTACGTTCTCAAAGCGATGTTAGTATATTTGATGTGTTTTCATATTTGTTTTGTAGGATTACAGGGTTGGCGCAGTATTTGGGCTAAGTGTGCAGATTTTGCTGAAGTTGAGGTTTCATGAGACCTTTTAGGGGTTGTAGAGAATTATACAAGCCGTAGATGTGGTTTCATACAAAATTCTAGTGAAGGGTAATTTTCTGAAGTTAAGTCTACGAACATGCAGATGACCCATAGAAGATTTCATGAGGCATAGACTTGGTGTCGTGCCTTGAGGATTAGAAAGTGGGGAATTGCTGAAAAATCATCATACAAAACCCTCTAAGGGCCATAAAACATTATACTGGTCGTGGAAGGGTGTCGTAGAAGTCAACCCCAGAATGGAAGATGCAATCAATGAAAGCCCGACTATGGGCCGTAAAACATTTTATGGCTTGTATAACTGCTCGTAGAGTCTGCCGACCCAGTTATCCTAATTCATTTTGGTTTTGTATTTTAAACACTATAAAGAGGGTTTTTAGGTTATTTATAAGAGGAGAGAGTGGTAATAGTAGAGGAATGTGAGAGAATCGTTGAAACACTTGTGAAATATTATTTCTTACTTTTAATTCCATCTTGTGATCCTTCATGAAGAGTTTGGATTTATTGTTGCTTAATTCTCTTGTGTAAATGCTCAATTATATTATTCAAATTCATGATTCTTGCATCTACAATATCATGAGTAGCTAAATCTACAACTAGGATTATGGGAACCATGAAGAACTAACAAGGTAAAACCGAATAATTCATAATTTTTGAAAAGTATGCATGCATGTATTAATTAATTCTCTTCAGTTTGAATGCTTTTTAATGGTGGACAACATTAAAACTTGCCTAGTTTTACTGACTGGATCAAGGTAGTAATGAATAGGAAAATAGATCAATTAATAGGATTTGATTGATGTTTCTCGTCTAATCAACCAAACTGGGCCAAGGGGAGGTTGTACTGGAACAATAGGTAAGGGTTAGTAATGTCACACAACGGGGATAGATCAAATCATGAGTGAAATTTGCCTCTCTCCTAGATCAAAGTGTTTGATAAACTTAACTTACAATTCTGCATGCTACACACTGGAAAAGAATTCGATTATCTAGTAATACCGAGATAGGGAATCATGGGGAACACAACACCTTAGTCACTCTTGATAGTGATTTCACGCTTATTTTTAGTTTAGATTATTTTCATAGTTGTTACGGGAACCTTCTTTTAGGGAGATAAGTAGGTTAATTCATCCGAATTTCCTTGAATGTTTCTAACTCTACCATATTTCTTATGGGATCGACCTAACCTCGGTTAGGTTATATATCTTAACAACGACCGCTTTAACCTCAAAAAAAGGTGTAGGTTGGGCGATATTAAGATTTTGGCACCGTTGCTGGGGAATACAGCTAGACTTGTTTAATGTGAGTAGTCAGGAATTAATCCTTTTTCCCTCATTTTATGTTTTTTGTTGTTTTTATTCTATTTGAGGGTGCAGGTGCAGTGTATGCCCAACACGCGAAGTCGAGGCATTCTCTCGACTCTGTTTGACCCAGAGATCCATAGAAGACTAAGAAGGATGGGCCAAGATAATGCAATCAACCCGGCTAATGCAGCTCTGAATCAGAACTTAAATGAAAATGAGAATGAGAATAATGACAAGCCACCTCCTCTTGATGACTGATCCACAACCACAGGACTTCAATGCCGAAGATTAATAGTGGAATCAATATCGGCCACATCCTATGGCTACGGATGTGACTGGAGCCATTGTGTTACTGCCATTACTAGATGACACGAAGTTCATTGTTTCGAGTGGGTTACTTCAAATACTGTAGAACCGTGGGTTGTTCGCAGGGCCTACCATGAGAGGATCCACATAGTCATCTACACAATTTTGTGTTTGTCTATAAGAGTGTAATAGGAACACAAATCTATCTATGGATGCTATGGGACTTCATGTCTTTTCATTATCTCTGACAAGCAATGCAGCGGTATGGCTATCCGAGCTCTCACATAGTTCGATCACCAGTTAGGCTGAGTTGCAAAAGGCCTTTGTAGAGAGGTACTTCGCGAGATCGAAGAAGCTCAAGTTGAAAGATCAGATCAATAACTTTGAGCAACTTTCTGATGACTTGATCAATTCAACATGACAGTGATTCACAAAGTGCTTGAGAAGTGTCCCATAATATAAAGTTGTTGATGATGACTTGGTGGAGATGTTCTACCATTCCTTTTGAGGAGAATAATAGCCAAGCATGTGTTGATAAATCATGGGGGATATATTCTTAGGTCAAACATTTGGAATGATTGCTAAAAATCTAGAAAAGGTGGTCAAGATAAATCGTGCATGGAGGCAAAGAGACAGGTCATCCACTAAAAGTTTATGCGCTGTCAGTATTGTTTGGAGTAAAATAAATGAGGATATAATGCAAGAGCTTGCCCAGATTCGTACCAACATGGAGGTGATGATGAAGCCGCAAGCAGCCATGTACGACGATCCCTACTATGAGGAGGACACTTGCTTCATTGCTAATAAGACGAGGAGTTTCCGGACCAACGCCCAAGGGTCCAATCAAGACTATTGGAGCCAAGGTCAAGGAAACCAAGGTTGAAACTATGAAAGAGATGGCATATTTAGAGACAACCGTGGAGCTTACCACGACAGGAATAGGGTCCAAGACAGAGATGTCAATTGGGGTCGAAGGATGGCTATAGAAATGATCCTTATGTGCCACCACACAATCGTGATACTGGTGCTAGTAGTTATAGAGTTAAGGAGATATTTGACCGTCTATTGAAGAAGGCTAGTATACAGGATGAGACCTTGAGGGGAATAAAGTCTAACATCTCCAGTATTAATCATAAAATTGAGTCTTATTCTATTGTTATCAAACAGCTGGAGCAGCAGTTTGGTCAAGTATCAACTCAACTTAACCAGGGTTAGAGAGGTACACTGCCTAGCAACATAATTCAGAACCCAAATAGTGAAGGGCAGTGCATAGTGGTTACCACTCATGATGGCAAGAGTACCATTGATACTCCCATATCGGTAGATGATGATGATGTTCAAGAGGAGATAGTTGTGGTCAAGGATGCTGATACTGGAGATGATGGGGTGAGTTATGTTGTAGAGGTGCCGCAGAAGCTGAAGCCCATTCCTAGACCTCATTCTCCCTTCCCTCAAAGAATCCAATAAAAAGAGGAGGATGGAAAGTTCAAGCACTTGTAGTGCAATTAGAGAAGATTCCAGGGTATGCGAAGTTTATGACGGACTGGGTTACAAAGAAGTGCACTGTGAGTCAGGAGCTCTCCCAAGAGCTTCAATATTGCAGTGCAATTGCTACAAGGTCCTTAGTGCAGAAGCGAGAAGATCTTGACACTTTCATCATACCGTGCACTATTGTAGATGTGGAGTTTACAAGGATATTGTGTGATCTCGGTGCAAGCATAAATTTGATGTCTCTTGTGATATTCAAAAAGCTAAGATTAGGATCCCCTACTCTAATAAGCATGCAGTTCTTGATGGACAACCGTATGGTGAAGAAGCTTGTGGAGATACTCTATGATGTGCTTGTTAAAGTGGATAAATTCATATTTCCCCTAGAATTTATGATCCTAGATTGCGAGGTTGATTTCGAAGTCCCAATCATATTTGGGAGGCCCTTCCTTGCCACTAGGAGCACATTGGAGGACATGGAGAGGGGACAACTCAAGTTTAGATTGGGTAAAAATAAGGTCATGTTCAATGTCTGCCAATATGCAAAGAAAGATAATGATCTGAGGGTAGTTTCTGTTTTTGAGAGTGTTGATGATGTAGAGCCAGAGGTACTACTTAATGAGAGATTGGGTATCGACACCCTGAAGCAATGCTGATGAACTTTGAGAGCGATTGCATCCCAGACTATGAAGAGACAGGGAAGGCATTGGGGGTATCTTACGCAGCTAGACACCAAAATAAACTAGAATTTGATTTACAGAACCGAGAGTCACCACCTACTAAGGCATCCATTGAGGAGCCACCGGTGCTAGAGTTGAAGGCTCTTCTATCCCATCTGAGATATGCATTTTTGGGTGCCAACAACATCTTTCCAATCTTGAATGGCGAACAAGTGAATGCTTTAGTCATGGTACTTAAGCAATTCAAGAAGGCAATTGGGTGGATGATTGCAGACATCATTGGTATCCCTCTCAAGGTATGTTCTCATAAAATCAAATTGGTCAAGAACTATAATCCGAGTATTAATCACCAAAGGTGTCTCAACCCCTCTATGCAAGAGGTCGTGCGCAAAGAAATCATCAAGTGGTTGGATGCGGAGGCAATCTATCCAATTGCCGATAGTGAATGGGTGAGTCTAATTCAGTGTGTTCCAAAGAAAGAGGGTACGTTGTCCCAAATGCTAGCAATGAGTTGATTTCCATATGACCAGTCACTGAGTGGAGAGTGTGCATGGACTACAAAAAGCTAAATGCATTGATAGAAAAGGACCATTTCCCTATACCGTTCATGGACCAAATGCTAGATCGATTGGCTGGAAACTGCTGGTATTGTTTTCTGGATGGTTACTCAGTCTATAACCAAATCGCCATTGCTTTGAAAGATCAGGAAAAGGAAACATTCACATGCCCCTATGGCACCCTTACATTCAAGAGGATGCCATTCGGGTTATGTAACGCGCCAACAACATTCCAAAGATGCATGAGTCCATCTTCTCAGACATCATGGAGGATAATATCGAAGTCTTCAGGAATGACTTTAGTGTGGTTGGTGACTCATTAGGATTGCTTGAAGCACTTGTATATCGCGCTTAGACGATGTGAGGAATGCCATCGGGTGCTGAATTGGAAAAAATATCACTTCATACTGAAGGAGGAAATTGTATTGGGGTAGTGAATCTCCATCAAGGAAATCGAGGTTGATAGAGCTAAAGGAGGTGATTGAGAAGCTTCCCCCACCCATCTCGGTGAACGATATGAGGAGTTTCCTAGGCTATGCGAGATTCTACAAGCGCTTTATAAAGGACTTCTCCAAAATTACACATCCATTGTGCAAACTACTTGAGAAGGATGCCAAGTTCCTATTTGATGATGCATGCCTAAAAGCCTTTCAAGGACTGAAACAGAAGTTGATTTCGGCTCTCATCATTGTAGCTCCGGACTGGTCAAAGCCCTTTTGAATCCTATGTGATGCAAACAGCATCGCGCTTGGTGTAGTGTTGGGAAAACTCCAAGAGAAGATATTGTATCCCCTATACCACACAAGAAAAGCTCTAAATGTAGCCTAGAAGAACTACACTATCACGAATAGGAGCTACTTGCAGTGGTCTTTATGTTTGAGAAATGCTAGTCATATCTCTTTGGGACCAAAGTCATAGTGCACACAGATCACTCCATATTGCATTACTTGATGGCAAAAAAGGATGCAAAACCGAGATTAATTCGATGGGTATTTCTTCTTCAAGAGTTCGATTTTGATGTTATCGATAGAAAGGGGACCAAAAATTAGGTTACAGATCATCTCTCCAGATTAAAAGATGGGGCAATGGCAAAGTTTGACAATGGATTGGAGATTGACGATTCATTTCCATATGAGAAAGTGTTGGCAACATCCCATGGATTGATACCATGGTTTATAGACTATGCAACCTATTTGGTTAGTGATATTGTACCACTAGACTTAACTACTCACCAATGCTGCAAGTTTATGTCTGATGTGAGGAAGTATTTTTGGGATGATCCATATTTTTTTTTGCATATGTGTAGACGTGATTACCCATCACTACGTTCCTGAGGTCAAAATGATGAGTATTCTAGAGGCGTGCCACTCATCCTTAGTGGGTAGGCATCATAGTGGAATTCGAATAGCACATAATATCTTGAAATATGGCTACTATTGGCCAACCATCCACCAAGATTCTCATGACTATGCCAAAGCATGTGATAGATGCCAAAGAAAAGGTGGTGTTTCCCATAAGCACGAGCTCCCTCTAAACCCCATTATGGTGATTGAATTATTTGATGTGTGCGGGAAAGATTTCATGGGCCTATTTTTTAGCTCGCAGGGGAACAAATATATTCTTGTGGCTGTGGACTGTGTATCAAAATGGGTAGAGTTAGTGGCGCTTCCCAATAGTGAAGCCAAAAGTGTCACAACATTTCTGAAAAAGAACATCTTCTCAAGGTTCGGCACCCCTCGGGTGATCATCAGTGATGGAAGTTCCCATTTCTGCAATAGGTTTTTTAAGGCTCTACTTGAAATATATGGAGTAATGCATTGGCTGGCAACACCCTACCATCCAGAGACGAGTGGGTAAGTTAAGGGGTCTAATAGATAGATCAAATAGATTTTGTCAAAGACTGTGAATACAAATCGGACTGACTGGTCATGAAAGCTTGATGATGCATTATGGGCATATCAGACTATATTTAAAACTCCCATAGGTATATCTCCTTGCCAATTTATCTTTAGAAAAGCCTATCACTTACCGGTGGAGCTTGAGCACAAGGCTATGTGGGCGCTCAAATAGTTGAATTTAGACTGGAATGATGCAACAAACTCAATGTTGTGCCAACTCAATGAGCTTGACAAGTTTTTCTTGAAAGCATATGAGAGCTCAGCCCAGTGTAAGCGAAGAATAAAGCTATAACATGATCGTCGTATTGAGAATCACTAGTTTGCACTAGGGGATTTGGTGTTGCTATACAATTCTAGATTGAAGTTGTTCCCCGGAAAACTCAAGTCCAGATGGTTGAGGCCTTTCAGAGTATCACATGTTTTCGACCATGTGGCTATTTAGTTGGAAAAGAGAAATGGCACAAAATTCAAAGTAAATGGCCAAAAAATCAAACTTTATCTTGGCAATGTTAAAGAAGTGAAGATAGTGGAAGCATGGACCCTTGGTGAAGTCTGAGTAGCCAAGTTGTCTAATCTGTGTCGTGACAATAAATCAGGCGCTGCTTGGGAGGTAACCCAAGGTAGATACTGGCGCTTAGACACCCAGGTATGTTTCTTTTGACCCTTGTGCTTTAATATTGTCATATTTTGTGCATTGAGGACAATACAAACTCTTTTCGATGGGGCGTGGGTAGTTATAGGCCTCAGTGAAGTCGAAGTAACTATGGCCTATAACTATCCCAACTTTAGAGTTTGAGGGGTTTTCTTACATGTGTTCTTTCCCTAAGGACATTTATTTCTTTTGAACCAACACGTTTAGGATGTGTAGGTAGTGTTAGTAGCATGTAGTACTGAAGTCGATGACATATGTTAGTTTTTATATAAAAATTGATATCTATTAAAATCTTGTTAGGTAGTCTTGATAACAACCATGTGATATTGATGATTGATAATGCTTGTTCTGACAAGTGAGGTTCAATTGTGATGAAAAACATGATATGAGAGTCTATATTGATAGTGTCATCAATGCGATGTGTGTGTGAGCTTTCTTTGTTTAATTCTTATACTGTGTTTCAGTTCAGAACTTGCCCTGTTGTTCTGACTTAGATTGTAGGTTAGTTAGGAAAGGAACCTAGGACATTGTTCATATTAGTTCACTAAGCCTATATGACCAACCAAATGTGTAATGTATCCCGTGACCCTAATGTTTGAGCTTTGCATGTACCCTTATCTTTGTAAAAAAAACCTAAGTAACCTAGCCTTGTAGAATGTGATATCCTGAAATTGGCCCTAGTCCTTCCTTGAATATTGTATACGTTGACTGATGCAAAAATCTTAAGTTGAGGCTGGCTATCAAAAGTGGCCCTAGTTTATAGGTTGAATATGGCACCTCAACCCAGGCCAAAAGCCTAAGTTGAGAGAGGCTGGTGTAAGGGTAATCACACGGAAGAGGTGGAAGGTAGTGATGCATATAAAGGGGGAAAATGTGCTATGAGTGCAAGAAAAATGAGTAGATGCCTAAAGAATGATTCAAAAAGAAAAATAATGAGAAAATAGAAGGCAATGAGCTAAAAATGAGAGTAAGTCTTCTAGAAAAGTTTGAAATAGGAGAAAGGGAAAATGAGTTGAAAAATGACAGTATTGGTAGGGAAAAAGTGTAGAATAATGCAGTGTCAAGGAGGGTCATCAATCACTATGTTCCCAAAACATCATACCAAAGTCCCTTGAGCCTACGTTATAAGCCAAGAAGGTCCTATAGTGATCCTAGTCCAAGTAGTCGAAGGTCATAGTTGTGCGTAGAGGGGAAACCATATGTTATTGAGCATATTATTTGAATATCTGTTGTGAGTGTGAGTGATTTTGTTTAGTCCCAAGCATTGACTGAAAATACTATCATGAATGGGATATGAGACTCCTTTTTGTGAGGGCACTTGCATTACACTGTTGATTTTAAGGTATTTCGGTGATTGTTGCTTATTTATGGTTACCTTTGTTGTCATAGTTGCATTATCATATGTATTTATCTGCATTGGTTTGTCGGATAGCTATCTGATATGCATTGATGAGTTATTGGGGGTGTCTGTGCTTGATGTGGAGATAATGTATGCCATTAGATTGAAGTCTTTGTGTTACTATACTTCTTATATAGATTGAGTTCCTCGATTGAGGACAAGAAACTGTTTTAAGTTGAGAGTGTTGATGTGCTGTCAAAATACAACACTTTTAATGCTTAAAACTTGTAATTTTGTGTGTTCTCAAAGCGATGTTAGTAGGTTTGATGTGTTTTTATGTTTGGTTTTCATGATTACAGGATTTGGCATGAGTTTGGGCTAAGTATTGCAGATGCTGATTTTGTGGTGAAGTACGAAGCACTCTACGGGCCGTGAAAATTTTGATGAGTTGTAGAGTGGTTTCATAGTTGAGATCCAGTGAAGGGCCTATTTTTTTAAAGTTGCAACCATGAACTGTCAGACGAGCTATTAAATTTTGTATGAGCCGTGGATTAGGTATCGTACTTTGAGGATCTAAATTGGAGGACTTTCTCAAAAGTTATCAGGAAAAACCCTATACGGGTCGAGAGTCTGAATATGGCTTGTAGAAAGGTCACATAGAAGTGATGTCCAGTTTTGAAAAATGAAGACCACGAAGCCCAGGTACGGGCCATAAAACTTTTTATAGCCTGTAACCCTGTTTATAATGCCTGTCGAATCTAGTTTTCCTATTTTGTCTTGGACTTGTATTTTAGTCATTATAAATAGGTTTTTTAGTTTATTTTAGAGGCAGAACAATAAGAAAAAGTGCAGAGAGACACATAAGACACTTGAAAAACAACTTTGTGATTTTTAAAAGCACTTTGTGATTTCTAGTGAAGAATTTGAGATTTCTTGTTCTTAACTTTAGCATTGTAAGTGATTAATTATGTTATTCTATATCATGGTTCTTGCATCAACAATGATTATGTATAGCTAAATCTACAACTAGGGTTGTGGGAACTAAGAAGAATAAACAAGGTAAAACTGGATAATCATAATTCTTGAAAAGTATACATGCATGTATTAATTAATTCTCTTTGCTTTGATTACTTTTCAATGGTGGCTAGTGTTAGAACTTGCCTGGTTGTTATTGACTGGATCAAGGTAGTAATGAATAGAAAAAAGATTAATTAACAAGATTCAATTGATTTCTTCTCATTTATTCAACCAAACTAGATCAATGGGAGGTGGTATTGGAACAATAGGTAAGGGTTAGTAATGCCACACCGTGGGGATGGATCAAATCATGTAGTGATATTTACTACTCTCTTGGATCAATGGATTTGGTAAGATTAATTTACCGTTCTACATGCAATACACTAGAAAAGATTATGATTATCTGGTAATACCAAGTTAGGAAATCATGGAGAATACAATACTCTAGTTACTCTTCTCACTGGTTTTGACATCACTTGTTCAAGTTTAGGTTTACTTTTTGTAGATTACAAACCCCCCTTTTCGGGAGATAAGTAGGTTAATTCACTCAATTTGCTTGCAATTACTATGAATCTATCATATTCCCTATGGGATTTGACCTTGACCTTGGTTAGGTTATGTATCTTGACAATGACCACTTTAACCTTCAAAAAGAAGGTGTAGCTTGGGCGACATCAGTGCATAAATGGATAATACTCGACAAGTCTTGGAAAAAGAGAAAAAGTATCAAAAAGGAAGAGAAAAGTCGTATAGCCGACATATGCGGTGATCCGCTGAACACTTAGAGAGACTGCATAGCATTGTAGCAACCAAGGTTCAAGCCTATGTCAGGAATATAATCAGAATTGATGTCACACAGCATATTCAGTGAACCGCCAAATGACTCAAGAGACCTCCTAAAGTTACAGTATTCAAAGTCCCAAAACCTTGACAAGAAGGTGTTGAGATAGGAACTTCAGTGAATCGCCGAATTGTATCAGCAGAGTGAAGAACCATCGCCTAATGTTGCAGAGGAGAAAACCTTAAGAAGATGTAGAGGAAAGTGGTACAATGCACATTCGACGCATCACCAGAGTGCTCGGCGATGGTCGATCTTGACTGTCAAATGGAAATTCATACCACAAACTCTCACACTTTTGCACAGACTATTTAAGAAAATTAAAAAGGACATTGTACATATTATATTATTCTTCTTAGCTTTACAAAGAGAGTAATAAATAGAACATTCCTTCTTTAGAATACAATAGTTGATAGGGTATTCAAGCATTGGGGAAGCAAAACTTGAGTAGATTGGCTAGTGATAATCAACTATTTTCTATTCATTCTTATTACCCATGACTACAACTGCTATATTTGGTATTAAATCTTTAATTTCTAGCATGTGTGGCTAAAACCCCCATGTTGGGGGTATGCTATTGATATTGGTTCTTGATTTATTTATCATGTATTTGATATTTTGACTTATTTGCAGTTGATTTGAGTGAATTTATATCAATTCCTATGCTTAATCTATAATTTCAAGGTTGCAAACATGGGGTTTATTTTAGATCTCTGATTGTTACTTTAGCCAGAATGATTAGAGTGTGGAATGGATGTAATAGCTGCAAACCTTTTGGAATTTCCATTAAAGTTCATAACCAAGGATTTAATGGCCAAGGTAATAGGGGTTTTGCTGAGAGTTATTAGTCCAAGCATGTCCTCAACCGTCCACGTATAATATCCTAGTTGAATAATATAAAACATTCGTGTGCCATAGCTGAACATGGGTTACAAGAAACATAGCCTATTCACTCATAATCTAGAATTTATGATGTCCACAGGGAATATGAACTTTTCCACTTTGATAAGAATGTCATACAATATCCCCATAAGCTTCTTCACTATTCTGTTAGCGATTAGCAATTGCATGCTTGTTGGTGTAGGGGTTCCTAAGCCTAATTTCTTGAACATTGCAAGAGGCATTAAATTGATGTTGTCTCCTAAGTCGCATAATGCCTTTGCGAAGTTGACATCTCTAATGGTGCACAGTATGGTGAATGCTCTGCGATCCTCTTTCTTCTGTACTAAGGAATGCTGAAGCTGTGGTGAGAACTCTTAGCTCACTGTTGTCTTCTCTATCACTAGATCCTTCATGAATTTGGCATACCCGAGCATTTTCTCTAATGCCTTAATGAGGGGAATGTTGATAACTAGTTGCTTTAACATAGAGATGAAGTGCTGAAACTTACCTTCCCCCTCTTTCTTCTTGAGTCTCTAAGGGAAAGGAGGAGGAGAACTAGGTATAGGTTTCAATTTCTTTGGTGTCACTACCTCATCGCTCACCCTATCCTTGACTATTGCATCCCTATTCTCTGCATCTTTGCTCTCTACTATGTCCTTACGAACCTCATTATCATTTACCAACATTGGTGGGTCGATAGTCTTCCTACTACCTCATGTCATCATTGACATGCACTGCCCATCATTCTTTAGATTCTGCACTGTATTGCTTGGGAATGTACCCTTCTGGCATTAGTTCAACAAACATCTGACCATATTGTTGCTCTAGTTTCTTTATAGCTATAGAATGAGACTCGATCTTTTAATTAATACTTTAGATGTCAGATTTCATCCCCTTCAAAGTCTCGTCCTAAGCGTCATCCTTCTATAACAATCTACCAAACATCTCCTTGATCCTCAAACTACCAGCCCCAGAATCACAATTGTATGGTGGACGTACGAACCATTCTTATACCCATCTCTATGTCCCCAATCACAATCTCTATTTTGTCCCCTGTTTATGTGACAGTAATCGCCTTGGTTGTTGTATCTGTAAGGATTATCTCTGTTGAAGTTTCGACCTTGATTCCCTTGACCTTGGCGCCAATAGTCCTGATTAGACCCTTGAGCGTTGGTCCGAAAACCCCTTATCTGATCAGTCACAAAGCAAGTGTCCTCCTCATAGTAGGGCTCCTCATAAATGGGTGCTCATGGAGGCTGATGATTCACTGCATTTACTCATTCTTGACTTTGTGTCATCACTAACCCCACATTAGTACTGATTCAAGCCAACTCTTGCATCATCTTTTCATTTATCTTGGCTTGCTCTGAATTGATACTAACAAAGAAAGAGCTTTTTAGTAGTCGATTTGTCTCTCGAACCCCATGCACGATTTGTATTTGCAAGCTTCTTAAGTCGTTAAGCTACAATTGGAAATAGACAGTCTAAGAATGAGCCACCTGTTATGATGTTAGCCACAACTTTACAATTATCATTAAATGCTCGATAGAATATCTCCACTAAGAAATTATCAACAATCTTATGGTCCGGAATAGTTCTCAAGAACTTTGTAAATCTCTCCCATGTAGTACTGATCGAATCACCAAACAACTGCTCGAAGTTGTTGATTTGATCCTTCAACTTTAGCTTCTTTGACCTTGGAAAGAACCTCTATAAAAAGGCATTTTGTACTTCAGCCCAAGTAGTTATAGAACTATGTGGGAGTTCGGATAACCATACTGTCGCGTTGCCTGTGAAAGACAATGGAAAGACATGGAGCCTAACGGCATCTATAGATAGATTTTGGCTTCCCATCATAATCTTGCAGATGAAGACATTGAGTAGATAGTTATGTGGATCCTCTTATGGTAAGCTTATGAACAACCCTCTATTCTGCAACATCTGTAATAATCCACTCGAAACAACAAACTTTGTTTCATCTTGTAAGGGAGGTAACACGATAGCTCCGGTGACATCCACTGCCACAGGGTCAAGCCTGTATTGATTACCGTGTATTAGCAGCAGCTTGAAGATCCTTCCGTGGTGGATTCACATTCTCAAGTGGTGGTGGGTCATCACTATTTAGATTTTGTGCAAGATTTGCAGGATTATTTGCAGCATTGTCCTGGGCCATTTTTCTTAACTTTTTCTAGATCTCTAGGTCAAACAAAATCAAGGGATACCTCAACTATGAGTATTGGGCATATAGTACACTTGTATGTTGCAACATAACAAAAACAACAGAAAACATAAAATAAGAAAAATGAGGACTAATTCACAAATTACCCTAATTAAATCAGTCTAAAAGTCATATTCCCCGGTAATGATGCCAAAATTTTGATGTCGCCCAAACTACACCTCTGAGTGAAGGTATAAGTGATTACTGTCAAAATATAGAATCTAACAGTGGTTAGGGTCAATCCCATAGGGAATAAGGTCTATACTTGGAGTAATTATGAGCAATTAGGATGAATTAATCTACTTATCTCCCGAAAGGGGGGGATTTATAAAATACGAGAAATAATCCTAAGCTAGAATCAAGTTGTCAAAAGCAAGTGTTGTGAAATTAATGAGAGAAGTAACTATGGTATAGTGTTTCCCATGAATTTCTAACTCAGTAAGCGAGAGGACCATAACCATTTTTAGTATGTAGCATGCAGGACTGGTAAATGATGTTCACCTAAGCCTTTGATCCAAGCTAGAGGCAAATTTCACTATGTGATTTGATTCATCCATATAGTGTTGCATTACTAACTCTTACCTTTTATTCCAGTAAAACCATCCTTTAATCCGATTAGGTTGATTAAACGATAGGGATCACATCAAAATCCTGTTAATTATCTTTTATATCCCATTCATTACCCCCTTGATCCAGTAAGTAAGAATTAGGCGAGTGCTAATGTTGACACCGTTAAAATGCATTCTAAACTAAGAGATAATTAATACACACATGCTCCCTTTCCAAGAATTTTTGATTATCTGGTTTCTACTTTGTTAGTTCTTCATAGTTCCTACAACCCTAGTCGTGGATTTAATTATGCATGTTCATTGTAGATTAAAGAGTCATGTTATGGAATAGCATAATTAAACACTTACAATGATGAATTGAAGAATAATATATCCGAAATCTCTACAAGAAATCACAATGTAATAACTCCAATATAGTGTAAAAAATAATCACAAGTGACAAGGTCTCAATATTCTAACTTCTCTCTGGTTCATCCTCCTCTAAAAGAACCTAAAAAAAATTAAATCCAAAATGAAATAGGAAAACTGGAATCAGTAACTCGAACAGAAAATGTAAGGGTCATAGATGGAATCATGGCCCGTATATGGGCTTTGTAATTTGCACTGAACAAAATCCTTCTTCAACCTACGAACTCCTCCTACAGGTCGTCTTCTGACTTATGGCTCGTAAGGGGTTTCGTTTAGTAACTTTCTAGCACATCTTCAAAACACTAATCCTCTAGGCACGATCTTATTCATAATCCATCATCTGACTTACAACTCATAGGAGCCCTCATCTAATAACAATTCAACAATTAGAATATTTTCTGATCTTCAGTATATGAACTCACATACGGGCTGTAAATGATTCTACAGCTCGTCTGACAACTCGTAACTTCAACATCTGAAAATCATCCCTTCACTAGATCTGACCTACGAACTCAATCTACGGCTCGTGGAGTAAACCACGGCCGTAGAAGACTCTGTACATCCTCAAAAACCTCAAATCAACAGAACTTTGCCAAAAATCATCCCGATTCCTAAAATCCTGAAAAACAAACACAAAAACACATAAAACCTACTAACATCGCTTTGAGAACACATAAAATTTCAAATTTTAAGCATCAAAAGTGTTGTATTTTAGTAGATCATCAGGCCTCGCAACTAATCTGCTCCAGAGAGCGAGCATGATCAACAATATCAAAAACGAATGACCTGAGGTCACCAGGGCATCGATGCCCATCCTTAGCTGAGGCCTCAACTGTCACACAAAATAATGGATCCACTCCTCCTCAAAAGG
Organism: Solanum clarkiae; assembly: GCA_011800125.2. Taxonomy (NCBI): domain Eukaryota; kingdom Viridiplantae; phylum Streptophyta; class Magnoliopsida; order Solanales; family Solanaceae; genus Solanum; species Solanum clarkiae. Next base: position 12,837,623 of record JAABOM020000110.1, on the reverse strand, counting down.
CAAAATAGTTGTAGCATACTGGCAGAGCTCCTGGAACCTAACCTTATACTGCGACACGGACATCTATCCCTGCTAAAGTTGCACAAACTGGTCCTAGCAACGGTCCTGAAAATTCCTGGCACAAATCTAATCTTAAATGTCTCTATGAACTAGGCCCAAGTCAATAGTGTGGTATCTACTGGCCAGCTATCTTGGCAAGTCCGCCACTATTGTTTAGCGATACCATCTAGCTGATAAGTAGTAAACTCCACCCCTTGAGACTTAAATAGTTATAAATGAAACGACCCCAAAAAAAGTGCCAGAAAATGTGCCTCAGAAGTTCCCAAAATCATAATTTCCATATATTTCAAAATCCGTGCTTGATATCGAAAATCCAATTTCATATTCTTGTTTAGGGAGAAAAATTGAGTGGAAAATGGGTCTAACCTGAATGTTAGAGCAACCGTATCAAAATTCAAAAATGCAAAATAAGCAATTTTCAGTGAGATAGCGCGCCCCAGGTACAACGCGCCAGGGGCGCGAAAAAGGAGTATTTTTGTCCAGTTTTATTAGTTCGGTCCAAGGCTTTTGGGTCTTGGGCATAAGCCTTACCATACATGAAAATACCTATACTTAGCTATATTTCACTTTCATATCATACAAGACATTCCCAATACTCTCTCAAACACTTACACAAATATTTCACCCAATTCAAGTGTCCCAAACTCACTTTCGGATCTCAAGAAACTCATTCAAGCTTCAATCTCTCATTCAAATCTAAGTCAAGATTATTTATGTCATTTAAGACCATCGTGGGTCCCCTACATCAAGCCAAGTTCAAAGGAATTCCCGCTGGCTAAGTTTTGCACAAATAACGGTAGGAGGGTCAACTTTAAAGGGGCATATCTCTTAGCACACAAAGAACTAGGTAGCTCACAACCTACCAAATCAAATCTCTTTGAACTAGCTTTCCAACACACTTGGTTTCACCTTATTCAGAGTTCAGATGAAGAAGTTATGCCCATTTTCGTAGAACATTTATGTGCAGGGGTATATACGAGTTTTTGCCAAATTCCGCCTCATTAATGGCATTTCGTAAATTTAGCCATTTCTATTGGTATTTTTGGAAATTCATGTGCTATCTTAACACCTTCTAAAGACCTAACCTATTCCTAAAGATCAAATTCACTCCTCCCAATTGGAACACACACTTCAACTTTTCTTGCATGATTTCACTCTTGAATTACATGGTTTTATACTACCACTACACACCCGCCAAGTATTTGATAAAATGTCCGGATTATGATTTCTTGAGGAATTGAAGGTCCAATGCATGTCTTATGAGCTGAATTACTTTATGATGATGAAAGAAATGTATGTACATGATATTATCTCCATAATGTTGGGAATTGACCAAGCCTCACTCAGGGGGCTGTAGGCCCGGATAACCTTGTTGAGGGGTTTGTACCTCTATTGCCTTGCTCGGGAGGTGGTAGGCCTGCACAACCATGTCAAGGGGTTTGTACCTTGATAACCATGTTGGGGGGTTTGTACTCCATCAACCATGTTGGGGGGTTTGTACCTCATCAACCATGTTGTAGGGTTTGTACTTTATCAACCTATTAAGGGGTTCATACCTCATTCGCCTCTCCAAGGGGGTGGTAAGCCTTGGATATGCACTAATAATGGTCTCTCCCTACATATGTATTAAGTTCTATGTAAGCATGATTTACTATAAGCATCTTCCATGCATGTCATACTGCTATATGCTCATCTATTGCCTAATTATGCATTTTGATTGTATTGTCTATCTATTGTTGCATTGCATCCTACATACTTAGTACATTCAAACGTACTAACACATAGTCTATACCTATATGATATTACCATGTAGGAACCGGAGCTCCTATTGATTCTCCTCCTCGTGGCTAGACGAATTGTTCAAGTTAACTTTTAGTGAGTCCAAGTCTGGGGAAAATATCTATCTTCTTTCATGCTTATATTTAGATTATATCTCGTATATTTGGATTACCTAATGTCATTATTATGAGGGTGAGCCCAGTTGCTTGTCTTGGCCCCGCTAAGTTTATGTTTAGAGGAGTTGTTGGATAAATATGTAAGGATGTTATTAGCTTGACTCACTCTTGACTCTCTTGAAGTTTTTATGAAATGAAGGTTTTCCCTTAGTCCGTATGCCCTTATTTCTACTCTTTTATTGTGTTTAATTGCTTCCGCGACCAAGGATGTGTAATGATATGTTAAGAGGCTTGCTTGGGGTTCTGTCAGGTTCCCTTTGCATGGTGTCACATCTAGGCCCTAGTTTGGGTTGTGACAATAAAGCCTGCAACCGCTCCATGCATGATGTTAAGAACTCATGTGCATCCTCCCTTGCGGCTCCTGAAAACCTCAGCGGAGCCAATCTCAAGAAGTGCTTGGTCCTAAAATGGTGCAGCTCCTTCCAGTTGGGCTGGAACCTCTGGGATAGCAGGCTCTACTAGTTCTTGAATTTGAAGAGTTGGGACTGTCGTCGCACCCTGTTGTAGGACTCCCAGCACTGTCAGGAACTGTCCAAGAATTACCTGCACCTCTAGTGTCACTACAAAAGCGGCTGGGGGAGCTGGGGCATCTGGTCTCTGCTCCTCAGGCTCAGGGGACTGCTCCCTATTTGGGACTAACGGTGCAACCCTACCCCAGCTCAAGTCCTGGCGACGACCTCATCCTCCACACATCATGTCTACAAAAAAACAGATACAGTCAGATTCTCAAAAATTGAAGGATCATTGACAATATTGCACTACTAGAATAAATAACACGGAAAGATTCCTAAACATCCTGCAACCTCCTGGGGAAATGCCACGAATATCTCCGCACCCATCCACAGGACTTTACTAGATGGTAGCTCTGTACAGTTGATATCAGTGAAACCTGGCTCCGATACCAACTTGTCACGATCCGATTCTGGTCATGATGGCGCCTGCTAGATTCCACTTATAGGCAAGTCGATTACCAGACCCATAGGGTACCTATCGTATCTTCTAGATAAAACCTTAACCAAAACACAACAATATAAATAACCGCAACTACCTAGAACCTAGAAGTCACTTGAATAGAGTAATAATAGATAGAAGTACATACTGATATACATATTGTCACGACCCAACCTTGGGTCCAGGAGTGACATGAACAACAAACTCAACCAATAACCATTCCAACAGTCCCAACAAGTCACGAATGGCCCGAGGTTGCCACACATATGCTCAAATCAATAGAATAACCATAGAAACATAGAAATGGCTTAGAGGGTCATTACAACAATGTCATTAATTGAGTGTGCCCGCAAGCCCACACAATGTATAATACTCAATGAATTCAATGGGAATAGGCACACAAACAACAAAGAACCATGGAATTCAACCATTACCTCACAAAATTCGGGTAGCTCGCACATGGGTGCCAAAATAATTATCAACAAAAACCACACCCGACTAGCATAAAGAAGAACCCATGGCAAGAATCATCCAAAATCATGTTTATCAAAAAAGATTCTAGCCTAAGAGACAACTTCCTCCAAAAAATCTCATATATTCCATGTTTCCCAAGTCAAAGAAGAACAAAACTCATACCTGGTACACTACTGAAAATGATGGAAGCAACTAAAATTTGCAAGGATGGGTTGGGCATCGTTGATTGAAGGTTAGAAGTGAGTTAGGGTTGAAGAATTAGGGAAAGTTGGGTGAATTTGAGAGTAAATTGGGGATATTGGGGGTGAGGATCGCGAGATTGGGGTGGAAAATGACAGGTGGGGTTTTTAAAAGGGTAAAAATTTAGGGTAGGTCGGGTAAATTTTTGCGAACAAATGAACATGTTCCCCACAAGTCTGTGACGTGGACTGTTGCGCACTTAACACTTTTATGTTTTTTACATTTTCATATTTTTTTTACTCACTTGACCTTTGATCCTTGCCGGAATGAGTCTGCAATGCGGACCTATTGCGGACTCTTTTGGTTAAAGAAATTTTTAGGGCCTAAAAGGTTTTATTTTTTGATCGTCAAACTCCGAAAAAATTCTTAAACACCTGTGTGTATGCTAAAATATGAAAACAAGTCAATCCGACCACAAAAAATCCAAAAACACTCAATGAAACTACAAGAATTGAAAATCACCAACGAAACTACGCGAAGCTATTGCTGACTTACACTTCTGTGTCAGACTGACACTTTTCAATGATATTTTTTAATTTCAGGGACACCGCGCGGCAGTCCTTATTCCAGGAACTCATCCAGTTCTTCTCTAGCAAGTAGCAGTCATTTTACTCCGCAATCAGGCACCTCTGATCCTTCAAGTGGTCACTACTTAACTGCCAAAAGAAGCGGCAGTAGTGATTCTTCAACAAGCTTTTCTGGTGAGATTCCACCAACAAAATTCAGATCGTTTAGGGAGATATATGAAAATTTGTTTTTTGCTTTGTATGTTGCAAAACCGACTTGTTTCAAGGAAGCTCTAGAGAGTCAAGTATGGAAAGATGCAATGATAGAAGAGATGCAAGCAATTGAGCAGAATTGGACATGGGCGATGGTGAATCTACCAAACGGAAAGAAACCCATTGGACCCAAGTGAGTGTTCAAAATCAAGCATCAAGCATCAAACATTTTCACCGGTTGCTAGCTTTGAAACGATATTCTTTGGCCTGTTTATCAACTTGATATTAAATTTTCATTCTTAAACGGGATTCGAAGTGGAAGTTTATGTTTCCCAATCTGAGGATTTTGTTGTTGGTGGCAATGACAGCAAAGTATACAAGCTTAAGAAGGCTCTTTACGGGCTAAAACAAGTGCCACGAGCATGGTACAACAAAATCGACTCGTACGGAATGGGTTTGAAAAGAGCGATAATGAGCCTACACTGTATGTTAAGAAACAAGGTACACAACATTTTGGTAGTCTTGTCTCTATGTAGATGACATGATTTATACGGGATCATTTGAAACTTTTGTTGCGGAATTTAAATCTTGCATGATGAAGCAGTTTGAAATATCAGATTTAGGTACTTTCAATACTTTCTTGGGCTTCAAGTGAAACAGGTTGGAGAGAGGATTTTTGTTTTTCGAAGTATGCAAAAGACCTGCTCACGTTTGGTATGCATAATTGTAAAGTAGCTGCCACACTGATGAATGCAAACAATTTTCAGCTTGAAGATGGAACAAATATTGCCAATCCTAATCAATACAGAAGCTTAATTGGAGGTTTGAATTACTTGACACACACTCGTCCTAACATTACGTCTTTTGTCAGTGTATATGCATAGTCCTAGCAAGCAACATCTTTGTGTTGCCAAAAGAGTTTTGGCGTTATGTTGCAGAGACTATCGTTTTTTGGAATTTGGTACTCTAGAGATGTAGATTTCAGTTTGAAATGGTACAGCTACAGTGATTATGCTGGAAGTATAGATAACAGAAAGGGTACTTGTGGAAATGTTTTCAGTTTAGGATCTGGAGCCAGTTCAAAGCAGCAGGATGTGGTTACATTATCAACATCAGAAGCAAAATATCTTGTTAAGTGTTGAATATTGATTCAAAACGTTTCCTATTCTGTTGGCAGATAGTTAGGAGTTGTAGTTAAGTCAAAGTTTACCTTTGTCCGTTGCTATTATTTAGTTTTGTGGGTAATTAGTTATTGCGTTATGTTCTCCTGTAATTTCTCCAACTTATTATTTTGCTATTTTAAGTATGAATTAAAAAAATGTGAAACTCTCATATTTTCTTCTACTCCACGATTGTCTTCTTCCTTCCTATATATTACTGCTGCATTTTTGTCCAAAATCTCTTTTAATATAATATTCTAACTTGTTGGAGCTGTAGATATACTCAGCCCTACCTACTCTTGGTGGTCTGTCTTCTTTAGTTCCAACCGGCCATGATTATTGCCAAGGAAGAAACCTAACCAGTAATCAAAGTTGTGGAATGTTTTTCAGGGATGTTTGTCTATTGTGGTCTTAATTACCAAGAATCTCAAATTGTAATATTTTACAAAAGCAAGAAAAACAGACAACATGTACACATTCCAGCAACTCTATTATGTAGCAAAACCAGATAAAGAAAGGTTCTTGAGATTTTTAACCTCTTGCTAGGTTGTATAATGTTATGATAAAAACCTGAGATTTCAAGCGTGACTATGCCTGCTGATTCTGCTTCATTTGCTTTGCTTCTTCAACACCTGACTTTTTACCACTCCATCATCATATGTACACCAATCCAATTTTTCTGCTGTCCTCAATGATTCCCCAGTTTATCTAGGTCACCAATAAGAATGTTATGTCTTAATATCTGCTGAAGCAGTTGCTATTTATTCTTGAATTCACGTGTTTTTCAAACGTGTGTGACTGTAGAGATCTAAGGTGTCCTTACGATTGGGATCCAAGCAGAGGGCTGCTTCACTATCCTGGAGAGCATGTGAGTAATCAGTCATTGACTCATAGAATGCTGCTCGAAGATTAAGCATTTGCAAGTCAGGTTTGAAAGAAATGGCTCTTGTGAGCTCCTCCACAGCTTCAGTCTCCCTCTGGTCATCCATGAGCACTGTTGCATCCAACATTCAAATTCAGTATGAACAAGGCAAAACTCATGGCTGACAAGGCAATTAGAATAGCTTAACTCGCAGCTGACATCTAATCAATCCTGGGGACCAGTGGAACTTTTACATATCCTCCTAGTTTAATGTCATTTAGTACAAGAATTAAGGGAAAAGTAGAACAACAATTCATCCAAACAATAACAAACATGTACAGAAACATGACATTGTGTTAACCAGCCAATAAATCTCCATGCAGGACTAGACTGAACCAAAAGTTCTGAACCTTTACGCAAAATTGATCATCATTTGCAAGGAAAAAACACCAACATATTAATTGACCCAGTAAACAAGTGCTGAAGAAAATTTTGGCTAGTGTTCTGAAGGGAGATTGTCCTAATTTCAGAAAATGCAAACTTCTTTTTTTTAATCGCATAGTGGTCAGTGACCTTTTTTATTCATATAAATGACAGAAGTATGACAACCAGTCTGACCAAGAAGCTCAAAACATGTCTGAAAGTTAAAATACAGTAAAAGAAAGGCATGGTCCAAAGCATAGACCCGGCCTGAAATATTCTCTAAATTGGGATTGTCGATCTCAGGAGATGGACCGACAATCTTCCACTGGAGTTGAGTGACTTCTGCAAATGCTACCGCAGGCCTGCATTCAGAACCACTGTTTCCTCCATCCCCTTCTTCGGGTGATCTTCCAGCTGGAGCCTGATGGTGACTCTGGTATTAAGCTGAGCATCGAGCCTTCACTGTTCCAAAATAAGTTTCCATCTCATTGTTTCCTTCATTTTTTAGTTGTTTGAAGCCATTCCGTTACTGTGTCCTCTAAAGGAGATTGGGGTGAGTTCATTTCTGAATGGATCTGTAAAAGGGTGTCGTCTGGGATCTGCAGATACTTATGTAGGTCTCCTCCACTCTTTCTTTGTATGTTTGCATTGCCGTCCAGCTACTAACCCGTTTTTCCTTCTGTGCCTTATCAGCTGGGGGTGGTAAGAACCATGCTTGCACCCCCCCCCCCCTTCCCCAAGTAGGGTTTTCTGTCACACTCCAACTACAAGAACTAATTTGACCCTGCAGTCCATTGATTTTGGTGAAGTTTCTTTCTGATGGCTACATTAGAATAGACTACCAAGGATAACCGCAGCCCGAATGCCTGTATAGTTATGGCATACTCTGTAAATGTGCTTGTATTCTCTGTTTACAATTTTCATTCCTTTCTTGTTTGCATGTGTTATAGCTGATGACTTTGTGAGTTCTTATCCTGATTGATGGTAATTTTACTTCGTCTGGATTCAAGATCTTCCTACCTATGGTTGGTAGATCTTGAAAAGTGTGGTAGAGTTGTGTTCCATATTGATTGATGGCTGTGTTAGCTAGGAAATCTGCCAATTGGTTTCCTTGTCTAAACCTGTGTGCTTTCTGCACTGAGAGTGGCTATGATTTCTTTTATTTCCTCCCCCTGTTCTGCAATTTCCCAAGTTACTCTACACACGTTTTGTAGTATGTTCTTCAAACTGAGAGAGTATGTCTTGCATCCACTTTTTTCTAGCTATATTTAGCGATAGATATCACTTTTATAGTATATGTTTTCCACCTCCTCTAGAGATTTCGATTCTTTGAAGATGAGAAAACCTTGAGAACTCTCTTATAACGATTATAGTACAAAAACTTTAAAAAAAAAAAAAAACTTGCTTCTTTAGGAAACTCAAGAAACACTCTACCTCTTGGTAAGTGATCAAACCTCTTTTTGAACTATGTAGCTGTTAGGGATTTTGGAATATCTTATTGTGTCGAAATCTGTCCTGAGTAAATAAATACATTGTGGAAAGATAACTTGTATAACTATAACTCTTATGTTTATGTCAAAAGCTGGTTTTGCTTTTATGAAATCGAAAAGGGGGCGCAAAATGGAAAAGCTCTGACCAGTTTTTCAGATTTAGAAACCTTCTATGTGCTGTTGTTAGTGTTTTAAGCATATCATTTTGTATGAAATATATTTTGTGATGGTTCTTGATCCCTTGCAACCCCAAGACATGTATCTACAACTTTTATGAAAACAGAAAAGTCTAATTTTGTTGTTTACTTATTTAAAATTTAGTCACAACACAAGACAGTCGAGCTGTCCAGATTTATTATTTTGGAAATTTGGGGTGATTTGCACAAACTAGACTCACTTTTGATATTTATATTGTTCATTTTCACCTGCTGAAATTCTGAACATTAAATGGGTATTTGATTGTGTATTCAAGGTATTTATATTCTTGTACAAGTTAAAGGAATTTGATTGAGGAAATTGACGCATTTGTTGATTCACAATTTGAACTGTGGTAGGGCTGTTATGTGCTAAAAAGTGTAATAAATTGTACCTGTACTCTCATTACATGTTGTGATACTTGAAAAGCTGTCTTTGTACCTTGTTTACCTTTTTGTCATTTTATATTGTCATGTTGGTATCCTTTGAGATTGGCAAGACACTTGTTTGACTCGTCCACCTGCACGGATTGCTCGACCACTTTGCACTCTTGTTGGGACTTTGTCCTTCTTGTGACTCCGACTCTATCACTACTGGCATGCCCCTTGATTCGAAACTTCTTCCATCTTGACTTAGAATTTTTGTTTCGATTTATGTATAGAAGTCGTCTATTTTAAGTACAACTAGAAGAACCACTTTCAATATGGTTCTAAGTCTCTTGATTATTGAGCTTTGACCCTTCTTGATACAGGGCTTTGGCCCTTCTTGATACTTGATTATGATTTGTGTGATGGCATGATGTATATATTGGGCGATGTTGGTTACTTGATCTCTTGTAAATTGACACTATAAGCTTTGTTTATACTTGGATCTTTAAATTTCAAACTTTATATTCCTGTGGCCTATTTGGAAAGTCACCCTGGTACTTGAATTTAGTGCAATTGATGTAGTTACACTATGACCTATTTGGTTAGCCATGTAATTACCTGATCAGTAAGTAATTGAGTGTAATTGGCAAGGAGAGTTCATAGGAGGAGGCTGTGAATTGCTGGTAATTATATGATGTAATTACAAGCTAGTTATTTTTTAATTTCTTTAATTTATTTCTATTTTTATTTTTTTGTTTAAGTTTTTTTAATCTCTATTTTTTTAAATTCTTTTTATTTTTATTATTTTAAAA
>JAABOM020000110.1:12793918-12826262 GCA_011800125.2 Solanum clarkiae | reverse complement strand
GCGCAGGCGCAAGGCGCTGGCGCACATGCGCAAGGTGCTGGCGCGCAAGCGCACGGCGCAGGCGATGCTGGCGATGGCAAAGGCAATGGCAAGCACGCAGGCCGTTGGGCGCTGGCGCGCGCGGTGGACATGTCTGCGCACAGAATTTGGGCAAAATGCGCGCGGGCCATGTCAAAGAGGAACGTTGTTTTCACCAATCAGAATGAATTAGTTCCCATGCACACAAATGGATACACTGCAATTTGCACTGCAAATTTCTCAATTTACTCTTCTGACACAAATGGTAGGACCTGCTTTCATATTCCGATGATTGTTATTCCTTTTCTTTTCTTCTGCTTTTTACTTTATTTTATTTCAATCTATTTAATTATTGCATCCACAGAATCTGCAACTTAGAAGGAACTCAAATGATTGAGAAATGGAAGATATGAACTTTTTGATGCAGAAAATGGAAATTGCGGTATTAGAGGAAGATGGAAAAGACCCTATACTTTAGATTGGTAGCAAGGATAGGAGATCCACTGTTAAACTATGTTATTAGGTGAAGCTGAGACATGGAAAAGAAGATCAATGACCATGGAAAATGATTTAGAAGATCATATTTAATTTAAAATATAAGAGTCATAGTAATCGCAAGCCTACAAGAAGAAAATAGACGGTATTCTCCTATACGAAGGATCTTTCAATTGGTTGTATTTCAATTTTCGGCTGAACTTTTTTGTTGGCAGTCCAGACATGTCATCCATCCTTTATCAACGCTATAATCCTTCCAAAAGAAAGAGTTGCATTTTCAATAAGAAGATTCATCCGTTCAAACCCAGGCCCACAAGCAATAAATATTGCTTCCTGTTTGTGAACCTTCTTTAGGTTACACCAGGAACTTTTATTATAATTAGCAATAGAAACCAAGAAATTATTCCCATCAAATATAATCACCGTGGAACTTCGCTTCAAATTCACATAACAAGTTTTATTCATCATCCTACAGTCAGGTTGTTAGTCAGAAATTTAGCAACCTCTTCCCGAACAAAGAAGTTAGTAACAAGCAATGGTGGCAAAGTTATTGAAAGTGATGATGTACCTGCAACCCTGTATCTATAAGGGTAAGTCCTTAAAGGATCCAATACTGAGGCCATGTGGAAATCATTATTTGCCATGTCACGATCACAATACTCTGACCATTTTTCATAAGCCGATGCCTTGTTCTGAGCCTTGTCTATCAGCTTAGTCATTTCCTCATAAGCAGATTTCCGATCATTTTTTAGATGATATACAGGAGCTAACCCTTGATGAGCTCTTGTATGCTTTATCTCGAGGGCACTGACATAACAATCTGCAGCAAGGTCCAGCTTATTGCAATCCACATAAACACTTCCTAGATTATTTAATGCCTGCCAAGACAACATAACATGAATAAATTCATCTACAGAAACAACACCAAGAGAACTAGTTTGGAGAAATGACCCACTTGTCCCTTGCGAAGAACATCTGAAGGACATTTAAGTGCTTCCTCCAACAGTCGGATGACATAGGATGAAGATTCAGAATCCAGAGTTGAATCGGCTAGAGCATATGGTTTAAGGAAAAAGGCTTCGAATGACCTTTGGAGAGAAATGGATTCCTCAGCCTTGGCAAGTGCTTCTTCACGATGTCCAGTGTCATATAAAATCCATCCTTCGTACACAAGCCTTTCATATGTGGAAGTGGAATGATTCCGGGCCAGGCATAAACTGCGCATTGCAGCTTTTTGACAATTTAACCTGCATGTAAAGTGTGTTATGTAAATATAAGTATTAGGATGTGCTTCTATCAAATGATTTTGAAAATCAACAGCATGGAATGATATCCATGATAAGGCTTTTCTGTTTGTGAATGACGTATATTGCCGGTCATTCCCCAAAATCAATTTATATGTCATTCACATTTGTTGATTCAATCCAAATAAAGATAGTTATAATAAAGTTGCAAGTAAGTTATCCATTTCAATTTTCACTACATGATCTCAGAACTTAAAAACTGGGCTTGATGTGCTACAATCAATAGTGAGCTGTTTGAGCATAACCTAACACATGTAACAAGATTATGGTCAATAAATCGCCAGAAAAAGTCTACCTCTCATCACATTGACCAGTCTTTTCCTTTTTTTTCATTTTTGCTTGCATTCCCCAAAAATGAAGGAACCAGATGCCAGGATCTAAAGAAGGTAGGATTTGTGTGTACAGCACAAACTTGCAGCAAAAATCAAAAGATAATGTCTCAAGAAACTACCGTAACAGGAGCAGAGATTGTCTGAATCTCAGAATGCTCCTCCCAGGATCATTTATGAGCATCTGATGTATAACAGCCAGAGAACCAATATCATCAACAGATGACCATCGATTGTAGAGTTGCATCCAGCAATCTGCAGGGCTCCACGGCTGAGCGTGCAGACTGAGAAGCTCAACCAGGTGGTCAGCCCTCATTTTCCCATGAAACATCATATAGTTTGGTTCTAGAGTCAACAATGCTCGGACATCTCTTATAGCAGATCGATAATTCTCAAGTGCAATAAAACACCAAGCCCGCAGTTCAAGGCAGTCTGGAGAGACCTTAAAACCAATAATTCTATTTATCTCAACAACAGCAGCCTCAATCTGGCTCTCTTCTACCATCACAATGGCTCTGTATTTGTATGGAAAAGAAAGGGAAGGATCCAATCTGGTGGCATCATTAACATCCAAAATCTTTTGTTTACCTAAACTGTACAAAGACCTCTCTTGGTACATCCACCCCGTAGGTGTATACTTTGAAATAATACTATTAATTAGTTCTAAGCCAAAAACTGCTGCCCTTGCTTGAATTTAGTCCGTGCAACCCCTACTACTGAATAAACATGACCAGCCTCAATTGCCATCTCAAAAGAATGTTGAGCTTCTTTGTAATCCTTCCTTTCAAGCAACACACACCCAAGTTGATGCATAACTAGTGCCTTTTGCCATCTTTCATTAGCACACTCCTTCAATCTCTCCAACAACAAAACTGTAACTTTGGACATCATGTTATCTTCTATTGCTACCTGGCTAATGAAATAATATAACAGGAAAGAAGCTTGCCCGACAGTGGCAAGTCTCTCCCTAGCCTCAGAGATACAAAATGTGCTGAGAACTTTTGGATTATGCAAATAACCTGGAAGCTCTCTCAGAATTAGTTGCAAGCAAGACGCCACAAGCAGAGGTGCTCTCTCATCCAGAGCATAGTCAATAAGAATCAATGCCTCATCAATACCAGAAACCAAAGATGCCAAGTAACAATCAGAAGCAGATTTCATCTCCTCACAACAGAATCTGTTTGCAAATGAAAGAAGCTCCAGAAGTATGTTGGGTGGGTAGGAATCAAATCTTTTAGTCCTACTAAAGGAATCTACGGCTCTCATTCCATCCACAGATACGCCAATGTGTGTAAAATCAATTCTTTCCTTACCAGACTCGATGAAATCACCATACAACATTGATTTTAACGGAGCAGAGAGAGCCGCAATTCTACCTCAAATACAGTTGACTTCCTCATTGCCTATGCAGAAATGAACTATTCCCCCATCCTTTTCTGAGCAGAGGAAATTATTATTCCCATCTGAGATTTCATTAGGTGGTCCATGAGATTGGCAATGATCAAAAGCTGATTTGGGATCATAACCATGTAGCAAGGCAGTCTTGGGGCATTCAAGCACTCTTCCAATACAATCGAAAGCTGATGATCCTACCAACTCATCCTCTCTCCTCTCAAATCTCAACCAAGCAGACAAAACCACCTTGGAATGCACATCAACTGCATGTTGACGAGCTGATTGAAGGCACCTACGCAGCAACTTTGGATCACCAAGGATTTACAAGAGAGCATACTGCTCTAAATGAAGCAAAGATTTATTAGAATCTTGTGTGGTCTGAAGTTTGCGGTAAAGCGCAACTAAAGATTCAACGAAATCAACAGATTTGAGACAAAGCTCAAGCGGGGGCTCAAGAGAATGGGCTTTTGGAAGGCCATAGGGAAGAAAAGATTCAGCGGAGTTGATTGTAGGGTATTGGAGCCTGGAAGTTGGGGAAATGGGGAAAAGGTTAAGTGTTGTAAGCATGGACTTGAGTAGTCTTACAACGGTCTTTGAGCTTGAAACCACGCATAGCGTGAGAGAGTTGATGGATGAGACTCACAAATCTTGATTTCCAAATATTTCCAGATTCCTCTTTTCCTTCACTATCATTCTCTGCACAAGTAGCCATGAATTGATACTTCACCTTTTTCCCTTCACTATCATTCTCTTTCACCTTTTGCCCAAGATTCAACTGTGGCTTCATCTGCTAAAGCATTTTCCTCTGACTTGTGAACATGAAAACTTTTGTGGAGGATATATGGAATAAAATGCATTGTCTTGCGTTTAACTTCTATTCCCGTGCCAGCTTGTCGCATCACTATGTACCATATCATTACCACATAAAAATTACTTATGTGAGTTTATATAGGAAATAAGATTAGTTTGTGGAATCTTTAGAAAAACATAAGAATTTCTTAAGGTAGAACATCATAAATTTGCAAAAAAAAAATTGAAATTTTTTTGAATGGTAGAGTATTCATTTATTTATAAATATTAATTTTACAGCATTTGTGTTGCACATGAATATAAAGTCATATAGTAAATGAATATTATTCCCCTTGTTTTATTTTACTAGTTTTTGGACACGTACATTGCACGTGTGTCCCACACTAAAGTGTTTACATAATTTAGGTAGAAATGCATAAACTTTGTGTTATCTTTCTATCTTATTTTTTTTTCATAATTTCCAAAAAGAAAAACTTGATTTTCTTTTAAACATTTCATATTTTCTGTCTACTGTGGCCAATTTTACTATAATTCATTAAGTTTTTCTTAATTATGATCTGAATGACTGAATAACTATATGTCATAAAAGTGCAAACTATTAAACTAATTAGACAATAAGTTAAAAGAACTGCGTTCTCTCTAAAAAAAATGCAACAATTTAACAAAATAGTACAGGAAAGTGGAAGACAGTCAATCAAGAAGAAAATTCTACATACCTATGTATTGCATATGTTGCTGAGCTTGTACGCTTAATTCAAAGAACAGTCATCTATAATGAGAAAATAAAAATTATCAAATTATATTAATATTTGACATAAAAAAAGTGCTTAGAACAAACTAAGAAGCAAATAAAGATTGGGGGGAAGGAGGGCAGAGTAAGTATGACTCACACTATGGGGACATTAGGAACTTGAGACCTATAACCACAACAACAACAATAAGCATTGACACATAAGGAGGGGGTAAGAACTACGAGAAATCTTCAAAGTTGCATAATCACCATAGGAGTCAAGCTCTCAACACACATATCTATATCTAGCAACATCTCTAAATAAGTGGAGGCGGGGAGGGCAAGACATCTCCCGAGATCACCCTCAAAAGATGAAGATTCATAAATAGATTAGTCTTAATAAAAGCATGAAAGTAAGTGGATATTGTCCTCGAAATGGAGGACTCACCAATAACAGTCCTCAATCAACCCTTCTAGCCACATGAAGGATGAGGATGAATAGGAGCTCTCATCCCTACATGGTTAGATCATGTAGGATAAAAGTATGTGTTAGTACTTGAAATATACTAAGTATGCGGGGTGTAATGCAACAAGAAACATAAGTCATAATTAAACAATATGTATAATCATAATCAACGGATATAAGCTCAATATGTCATAAGTGATAAATACTTAGTCAAAACATGCATGAGGAATCACCAAGTCACATGACATATCATACAAAGATGGGGAAGGGATCATAACCGACATGTAAGACCAAACGAGCTACTACTTAAAATTTCGATGTTCGATCCTCACTAGACAAGGAGTGGTAAACTTTGCCAAGGTAAATCAAATACTTACCTTACGGCACCACCTTTTTGTAAAATGTCATCAAATATCCCTACATTACGGCATGGCCTTTCGGTAGTTTTCACAAGGTATCCTTACCTTACAACATAATCTTTTTTGTAGGTTTAACAAATATGTTGACTTTACGACACAACATTTTTAGTAGGTACAAGCCCATATAGGGAATCAATATCACAAACCTATGGTGATACATAGTTTAGGGATAATGGTTACCAACCAAGGTCCTATCGGTGTTAGGTCAACAATCCCACGAAATAATCAATTTATATACTTAATCATATCTTACATAATTCATAACATTGGTAGCATCTTAAGAGTAGGTCATCAAAATATCACATCATAATATCAAAGAATAGGGATTTATATCATTCATAATATTCCTAATGTACTCATAAGCTTATATCATACTTGTTAGCCCCTTTTTATATTCATAACATGCATAATCTACATATCTTACCTCAAGGTTTTCATCACATAAGAAGCTTGACTCATAACTTTGATCAAATCATGGTAGGGGTGTGTACATTTGCTTAAATCATGTGATTCAAGAATAAATGACATGAGAGGAGTAAAATAGAAACATTTGAGAATTATTCAAAGTAACCCACTAAACAAAGTAAGGCTTGATTAAGAAATCATTAAACCCTCATGTACGTCATAAATTTCACATGACATTTCATTGCATAATAGTGTTTAAGGATAAAATATCATAGATTTTTTCATAATATTATCATATAAAAGAGTCATGTAACTATTATTAGTTACCCATAACTTGAAAATAGATAAGGAAGAGGGTTGGTTGAGCTTTGTGGAGGAAAGGTCTCTACAAATCAAAATCAACATACCTTGGAGTGATTGGAGATGAGAATCCTATTGCAGGATGAAGAAAATCCAAAACCCTAGCTTGCACCGTTTACTTGAGAGTCTTGAGGAAGCTTGAGAGGATTTGGGAGGAGCTTAGGACTTAGGATATTTTAGAGTGAATGAGAATGGAGTAGTTTAGGGTTGTATGGGGTTGAAAAAGGCTTAATTGGGAGCTTAACTGATGTAGCATAAGTTTAGAATATTAGAAAATGTCAAATTTTTCCATTTTAAAAATTTGTCGGACCAAACCATGAGACCTCGATCATGGGTCGTGGAAAGGGGTCTCGTCCTTTTAACTTTTTGGACCCTCAGAAACCTTCTCTAAAACTCAAACCATGACTCTATGTACGACCTTTCAACCAAACCATGGGTTGTCCTGCTTGTTCGTACACCCAACTTCAAAAAGCCATTTTCTACCAAGTTTATGCACTATTCCGCAAGCATAAGTTATGACTCATGGTTTCATTCGTGCATTGATGACCCTCCAAACTTTAAGCTATTGAATTTGCACACTTAGGACCCATAAACCTATGTACGACCCGTGTTAATTTTGACGGCCCGTAAACTTTTATGTGAACTCCACTTACACTTGAAAAATTTTCAAACTTCATTTCTTACACACTTTCATACCATCCAACATATGGGGCCTTACAAAGACCATATCTATAAATAATATCTTTCATCATATAGAAGACTCATATTAATAATATGTAATCTTTAAGTGAGACAAAATACTTTCGCAAGAAACCCACAACAATGATGAGTAGTTGGCTCAGCAACAAAGCTTCAATTGGTAAGATCTCATCTCTTTTTATAAACTAGCATTTGAGCCTAAGTATTTCTGATTCATGCTATGTAGGATCCATTTAGAGGAAACACTCTGCACCGAAGATCTTTTCATATACAAGGCTTAAAATTGAGATCTCTGATTAAAGGAGAAACAACTCCATATAGTGTTTCACATCCTGTGGAGAGGTAATCTTTTGTTTTATTTCTTCTACTAAACACTACACAAGCCTACCAATTTTTTTTTTGTTTTTAAAAATGACAAAGTCAAATCAATAAGAGGTCATAATCAAATCTCAAACTTACCTAAATCTCAATAGAGTTCTAAAAAATTGTAGGATGTTCATTATATTGAAAACACATAATTTTGAAATTCTAAATTCATCTCAGATGGAGCACATCTCATGACCCAAGCCTAGGGCCTAGACGTGACATGGCGAATGGGAACCCCAAGGGACCCAGACAAGCCTCTTAGCATATCAATTACATATCCTTGGTCGTGGAAGTAAAGTAAACAGCAACAACAACATAAACAAGGGGAAAAGGGGCTAAAGGAAGTCTTGACATTTATAAAGCATAAAGAGTCAAAGCTCAAAGCATGAGTACATCAATTGTTTTGACAACACCTCTAAACATAGATTGTGCGGAGGCCAAGACACTTTCCGGGCTCACCGTCATAGTATCAAAAGATCAACATAGAGAAACAACATAAGCAAGAGTAGCATAGCTAGTGTCCCCGAACTTGAGGACTCACGAAAAGCTTATCTTCAAGATGTCAAAACTAGCCACGTAGAGGACAATCGTGAGGTTCTTAACATCATGTAGGCATAGAGTATGCGTTAGTACATTTGAATGTACTAAGAATATAGAATGCAATGCAACAAGACATAAGCCAAAGTAGTCAAAATGCTAATCATAGACAATGGATAAGTATAGTATCAATATGGCATGCATGATCAATGCTTTAAGTAAAACATGCTTGTAAATCACATATCTTGTATAGAACATAATACATATGTAGTAGGAGACCATAATCATAGAACAGGAAACTATTACTTGGAATCCAACGCATGTCACCCCCTTGGAAGGTGATTGAGAACTATTACTTGGAATCCAAGGCATGTCACCCCCTTGGAAGGTGATTGACGTACCTACCCCTCAACGTGGTAGTACAGGCATGTCACCCTCCGATGAGGTGGTCAAGGTATATATCCCTCGAAATGGTAGTACGGGCATGTCACCCTCCGATGAGGTGGTCAAGGTATGCCACCCCTTAACAAGGTGGTAGGGCATGTCACACCCAGATGAGGTGTGGTCAACTTGCAACACTATAGATACATTCATAAATTCAATACATACATACAATCCCTTATTCATCATATAGTCGCTTGATTCATAATCCATACAATAGATCATCAATAGCTCAAGAATCCTTGTTAAGATATTTTATCAAACACTTGGCGGGTGCACAATGCTAGTTCAATAGTGAAATAATATGTGAAAACTTAATGTAAATCAACCCACCAACACATAGTTAAACCCTCGTGTAAGATACCTTGAAATCCATTATTAAATCTCATAATAGATCATAGTTTCATAGCCTAAAACATGCATAGTCACAATAGACAAACCATCTCATGGTATAAACTTGAAATAGGTAGACATGTATTTCCAATCAATATTTCATAAAACCCCTACGTAATTTGTAATCATAATAAATGATACCCATAAGTAACACAACTTGGAAACATGCACTTTTCATAAAAACGAACGTTAGGCACCATGGGTTAAAGGACCCAGTGGTTGAAACCCACATACCTTAAACTTGGGGATTTCCTTGATGTAGATTTGAAGAGAACTTGAAGCTTGAATGAAGTTCTTGAGATCCAAAATCAAAGCTTGATGTCACGACCCAAGCCTAGGGCCTAGATGTGACCGGCGAATGGGAACCCAAAGGAACTCCAAACAAGCCTCTTAGCATCTTATCACACATTCTTGGTCACGAAAGCAAGATAAATCATCATAAGAAACATAAACAGGGGAAAGTAGGACTAAGGGAGAGAGAGACTTATATTTAATTAGCTTGGATATCATAAGTGAGTCAAAGCTCAAGCATAATACATATCTTGCCAATAACACCTCTAACATAGAACTTAAAGGGGGCCAAGATAAGTTACCAAGCTTAACCTCATAGTCAATGCATACCGAAAGGAAAGATAGTCTTTAATACATAGCATATGAATGTAAACCAATGCCTCCCGAGTGGAAGACTCACCAACTAACTTGAATGGATACCACTAGCCACATGGAGGAGGATGATGACCAAATGGAGCTCCGATTCCTACATGATAACATTATGTAGGCATGGAGTATACGTTATTACATTTGAATATACTAAGTATGTAGGATGCAATGCAACAAGAGATATGCAATATAATCGAAATACATAAACATAAACAATAGATATCATATAACAATATGATATGCATGAATGGATGCTTCTAGTAAAATCATGCTCGTATAGATCATAATACATATGTAAGTAGAGACCATCATCATAGACTGAGCAAAGTGGTGCTTGGAATCCGAGGCTTAACACCCCCTTGGTAGTGGTTGAGCTACCAACCCTTCGATATGGTTAATGGACTTCTCACCCTTCATCATAGCGGTCAAGGTACTAACCCCTCAACATGGTTAATGGACTTCATTACCCTCTATCATAGTGGTTAAGGTACTAACCCTCAACATGGTTAATAGACTTCTCACCTTCCATCATAGTGGTCAAAGTAGTAACCTCTCAACATAGTTATGGTCAACATGTAATACTATAGAAGCTCATCATGAAATTATCACACATACATCATTATTTCATCATCATAAAGTCATTTATCTCATATTCCAAGCATTAGGCTTTAACAATCCAAGAATCATAATCCGGATGTTTTATCAAACACTTGGCGGGTGTGTAATGGGGGTATAAGACCATGCAATTTAAAGATGCAATCATGCAAGTAAATCCATTATAACACCATCAATCAACACCTTGCAACACCCTCAAGCAACATACATTAAAACCCTTCATCAAATCTCATATTAGATCTAAGCTTTAGAGCTCAAAACATGCTAAAACAACCATACTTTCATGAACTCAAATCACTGTGCAGTAAATTTCTTAATATACAAAACTCACATATAAAATCAACTTTAAATCATGCAATTTAAGTAGAAAGAGGATTGGGCACCATGGGGGAAAGGACCCAATGGTTGAAACCCACGTGCCTTAGCTTTTGAGGAGTTCTTGAAGAAGATTGAAAATGGAGGGCTGAAGCTTGAAGAAAATCCTTAAATTCGAAAGAGATTTGGCCACTTGATTTTGGAGTGAAATATTAGTATAAGGGTTTGAGAGAGTATTTTATCAATATAATGAAGAACTTAAGGTTTTGGTACCTTGAATGAGCATAAAAATATCAATCTAGAGCTTAGAAAGGTGGGAAAAAACCAAAATAACCCTTCCTAAAAAGCTATCTAGCGGCTATTACAGGCCCCGTTACGACCCGTAGGTAGCACTACGACTCGTAGGACCTCTCACATGACCCCTAGGCTCAATTTCGAAGTCTTTGAAAATTGCTACAAGTCTGACCTATGAGTCGTACCCCAACCTACGACTCGTAACTGTGGGCTCATAGTGCAACTCTTCTTCAGTAAAATGACCATAATTTTTGACTCCGAACTCTAAATGAGATGAAACCAAGTGCGTCAGAAAGCTAACTCAAAGGGCTTTCAGTTGAAATGTCGTGGACGACCCAGTTCCAAGTGTGCTAAAAGTTAGGCTTGTTTAAAGTTGACCCTTGCATGAACCATCACCCAAAACTCAACTCTTAAGGAAGTCTTGAACTCGTCTAGGTACTAGGAGTCTCTCATAAACCTAATACACCCCTAATCTAACCAAACAAGGCTTAAAACATGGGTACAAAAGCATGGACTTATGAGGGGTCACACTTGAGACACTTTAATTTGGATGAAATATTTGGCTAAGTGTTAGAGAGGGTTTTGAGTGATATAGAGTTTAAAAATGACTAAGTATATGTGTTTTACGCATGGGTGGGCATGGGGCCAAGACCCCAAGGCCCTTGGGTCGAAATGAAAAACTGAGGAAAAACTAACATTGCTCTGCAACAGGTCCATGTTGCTGAGCCATCACGCAGGACAAAAGTACACTACTCGATGCCCAGTCCGCGTTGCGGTCTGGTCATAGATGCACACTGGATTAGGAAATTTTTGAAAAATGATTTTTCGCTATGGTTTCTTGAAAATTGGGGTTATACCCATTTTCCACTCAATTTTGCCCCCTGATCGTGAATATGAAGTCAAATTTTTGATATCACGCACTAATTTTGAGATATATGAAAATTACAATTATGAGTATTTTCGAAGCACAGTTTTGGGGTGCTTTTGGGGCATTTCAATATCTCCCCCTTGGGAACATTCGTCTCCGAATGTCAAAGAAGCATACACAAGAGAAGTAATAATGAAGAATTCAGCCCAACAAGAATGCAACAATGCACTTAAACGCTATTTTCAAAGTCAAAAATCACCATAAACTTGTCGACATAAACATGAATGTATACAAAATGACATAAGGACTGAAACTTAAGACTTAAAAATCATATAGAGGAACTTAAATTAGTACCTTAGGCTTGAGTAGAGTGGAAGAGATATAGATATCACTTTCTCATGTCCACTTGGGCTTCCCTTGTGGCACTATCAACTTGTTGGTTTCTCCAAAGAACCTTGACGGAAGCTATATCCTTGTTTCTCAACCTCTTTATTTGTCTATCCAAAATTTCTACCGGAACCTCCTCAGAAGTCAACTTATCTTCTACCACACCCATAACATCCAAAGGTACAATAGCAGTTGGGTCACCCACACATTTTCTCAACATAGATACATGGAAAATTGGATGAATCATGTTCATATCATCGGCAACTCCAACTCATAGGCCACCTTACAAATCCCCCTCAATACTCTGTAAGGACCCACAAACCTTGGGCTTAATTTATTCTTCTTGCCAAATTGAACCACACTCTTTATAGGTGAGACCTTCAAATAGACCCAATCACCAACCTTAAATTCATGACCCCTTCTTCTCACATCGGAATAGGAATTTTGTCTACTTTGGGCTGTTTTCAATCTCTTTGTTATCAACCTTACCTTCTCCAAGGCTTCCATGACCAAATCAAGACCTAGCAAGGCCATTTCCCCCACTTCAAACCCCCGACGGGTGATCTACAATGCCTATTATAAAGAGATTCAAAAGGAGCCATACCAATGCTTGAGTGGTAGCTATTGTTGTAAGCAAATTCAATAAGTGGAAGATGATCATCTCAACTACCGTTAAACTCCAAAAAACAAACTCTAGGCATATTCATAAGAGTTTAGATAGTTCTCTCAGCTTGGCCATCCATTTGAGGGTGAAAGTCTGTGCTAAGCTTTACCTTGGTACCAATACCTCTTTGGAAAGACCTCTAAAAGTGAGAAGTGAATTAAGTTCCATGATTCGAAATGATAGACAAAGACAACACCATGTAATCTTACCAACTCATTAATGTACAATTTAGCATAATCTCGGCACTACAAGTAGTTTTGACCGGTAGGGAATGAGCCGATTTTGTCATAACCCAAATAGAATCAAAATGTTTCCTAGTCTTGGGCAACCCAACCACAAAATCCATGTTGATTTCCTCCCACTTCCAAGTAGTACTCTCTATATCTTGGGCTAGGCCACCCGACCTTTGATGTTCGTCTTTCACTTGTTGGCGATTGTGACATCCGGATATAAACCTTACAATATCTCTCTTCATACCACCCCACCAATACACTTCCCTCAAATCTCTATACATCTTTGTAGAACCGGGGTGAATAGAATAGAAAGAATCATGAGACTCATCAAAATCTTCTTTCTTGAGTCATCAACACTAGGCACACACGATCTACCTTGGTACCTAAGGGAACAATCTCCCCCTTGGGAGAAAACCTCCACTTTTTCATCTCCTACCAAGGCCTTCAATTTTAGAAAGGTGGAGTCAAGATCTTGCTTTGCCTTTATCTCCTTAATTAAGGAAGACTTAGAGCTATCACCAACCACTACCCCACCATTATCAACTTCTTCCAACCTAAACCCCAATCTAGCCAACTGATGGACCTCTCTAGCCACCTCTTTGACACCATTATCAACATGAGCTAGGCTACCCATAAACACCCTACTTAGAACATTGGCGACAATATTAGCTTTGTTGGTGTGATAATGTACACTCATATCATAATCTTTGAGAAGCTCTTACCACCTTCTTTGTCTCAAGTTGAGATCTTTTTGGGTGAATACATATTGGAGACTCTTATGATCGGTGGACACATCAACATGGACCCTATACAAGTAGTGACACCAAATTTTCAAAGCAAATACAACGGCTGCCAATTCAAGATCATGGGTGGGATAATTCTTCTCATATACTTTAAGTTGTCTAGAGGCATACGCTATCACCTTACCACTTTGCATCAAAACACACCCTAAAACCAATTCTTGAGGCATCACAATACACGACAAACCCTTCCAACCCTTCTGGTAGAGCCAAGATAGGAGCGGAGACAAGCTTATCTTTCAAAGTTTGGAAACTCTTTTCACACTCATCAGTCCAAACAAATTTTTCCTTCTTTTGGGTCAACTTAGTCATTGGAGAAGCAATTGAAAAGAACCCATTTACAAACCTCCGGTAATGACTCGCAAAACCCAAGAAAGTTTTAATATCCGATGGAGTCAAAGGTCGAGACCAATTTCTAATCACTTCCATCTTCTTAAGATCCACCTTAATGCCATCACCCAACAACACATGCCCTAGAAAAGCAACCTTCTTTAACCAAAACTCACATTTTTCGTATTTAGCATACAATTTCTCCTCCCTCAAGATTTGCAATACCACCCTCAAGTGATCCACATGCTCCTCCTCACTATGGGAATAGATCAAGATATCATCAATAAAATCCACCACAAACAAATTAAGGTAGGGTTTAAAGATCCTATTCGTAAGATCCATGAATATAGCCGGTGTATTAGTCAACCCAAAGGACATAACCATAAACTCAAAGTGCCCATACCTAGTCTGGAAGGCCGTCTTAGGAATATCACACTCCCTAACTTTCACTTGGTGATATCCGTACTGAAGATCAACCTTAGAGAAGTGACTAGCCTCTTGAAGTTGATCAAAAAGGTCATTGATCCTTAGTAGAGGGTACTTAGTCTTAATGCGACCCTATTAAGTTGTTGGTAATCAAATACACATTCTAAGAGAACCATCCTTCTTTATCACAAACAAGACCGGTGCACCCCAAGGTGATTGGCTAGGCCCAATAAAACCCTTCTCCAACAAATCCCTCAATTGCTCCTTCAACTCCTTCAACTCCACCGGATCCATATGGTAAGAGGGAATAGAAATGGGTTGAGTATCGGGAAGAAAGTCTATACCGAAATCTATTTCCGTTTTGGGAGGAATACTAGGAAGCTCATCGGGAAAGACATCAAGGAACTCATTAACCACCAGAACCGACTCTATAGGAAGGACTTTGGACTCAACATCCCTAACCCTCACAAGATGCTAGAGACGCCCCTTAGAAATCAACTTTTGGGCTTTAATGCAAGAAATGAATCTACCATTGACCACCACATCACATCACAACTTTCTCACTCAAGGACGGGCTCGTAAGGGAATTGTAATTCGACCCTACGGGTTCTATAATCAATAGAAGCATAATATACATGCAACCAATCCATCCCAAGAATGACATCAAAATCCACCATATCAAACTCAACAAAATTACAAGACAAGATTTTGTGCAATATAAATATGAAAAAATTTCTATAGACTTTTTAACAACAATAGACTCATCAATAGGGGTAGACACTTCAGAGGGCTCACACAATAATTTAGGGCTAACAGGAAGCTTTTTGGCAACAAAAGGAGTAACAAAAGAAAGATGGAACCTGGGTCAATCAAAGCATACATATTAAAATAAAAAACCTTTAACATACCAGTGACGACATCGGGCACCTCATATACCCCTTGTCTCCCTTGAAGAGCATAAAACCTATTTGCCTTGGAGCACCCCCGTGTTGGCCTCCTCTTCCCTTTGGACCCGCATTTACACCTTAGCCTTGTGGACAACTATCTCTACCCTTGTTTTGTGCATGTGGACAGTCAATCACCTTATGACCCACTTCACCACAACCAAAGCAAGCATTAGAATTCTTCAAACATGGACCACTATGATTTCTTTTACACCTTGGGCACCTAGGATTTGGAACCCCACCACCCCTACCTTGGAATCTTTGATTATCATTAGCAAACCTCCTATTAGGAAGATTAGAAGACCCTTGGACTTGAAACTTTAGGGCCTTGAGGAAATTGGCCACCTTTGGAATGTTGGGGTCCACCTTCAAGACGGGCCCTCTTGGCCTCACCACTTCTTCTTTTTCTCAACTTTTCCCCCTCTAGCTCTTTGGCATATGTCATGAGGTGGGACAAATCCATATCACCTATTAACATGGCAGTGCGACACTCCTTATTAACTAAGTCAGATATACCAGACAAAAATTTGTTCATCCTAGACCTCAGATCGGCAACCAATTGTGGGGCATACTTGGAGAGTTGGTTGAACTTGAGGGCATACTCCCTCATACTTATAGAACCTTTCTTTAGATTCATAAATCCATACTTTCACCTCCATAAGATCAACTAGAAAGAACCGGTTGAGAAATGCCGCTTTAAATTCTTCCCAAGGGATAGCATCACCATTCCCCTTCTCCATCTTCCATTAAGTGAACCATATTTGAGCCACCCCTTTGAGTTGGTAGGCCACCAACTCTACCTTTTCCTCCAAGTTAACCCTCATAATAGACAACACCTTATACACCTCATCAATGAATTCTTGTGGATCCTCATCCATCTTGGACCCATTAAACTATAGTGGTTTCATTCTAGTAAACTCCCTCACTTTTGAGGTCAGAGTAGGAGCATGAGGGGCTTGATCCTCTTCGTTGATTTGATTAGTCATGGCATGGGCCAACATGGTAATGGTATCCCGAAACTCTATATGGGCCACTCCCTCGTCTTGAGGAGCTTGAGGAGTAGGAGGGATCGGTTGCTTCTCATGAGTATGACTGTTCTTCCTCTTGGAATAGGTATGGTCTTAAATAGCAAAGAAAATTCGTTAGAGGAAAAACCTTACCTTACTCCTAAAGCAAGACATAGTTCATCAAGAAGGGAAACATTTCCTAAAGCACCTCATAGACTCTTTCTCATAGTTATGGTGCACTTCACAATCATGAACAAGACTCTAATCGACGTGGTGTGTTGGATTTCAAGGACCATTAATCGACGTGGTCTAAGGCTATGGCCTAGATGTGACATGGTGAATGGATATTCGAAGGGACCCAAACAAGCCTCTTAGCATATCTTACACATTCTTGGTCGTGGAAGCAAATTAAACAACAACAATAACATAAACAAGGGAAAAAGGCTAAGGGAAGTCTTGACATTTAGAAAGCATAAAGATTCAAAGCTCAAAGCATGAGTACATCAATTGTTCCAGTAACTCCTCTAAACATAAATTAGGCGGGGGTCAATACACTTTCTGGGATCACCCTCATAGTATCAAAAGATCAACATAGAGAAATAACATAAGCAAGAGCAGTATAGCTAGTGTCCCCGAACTTGAGGACTCAAGAAAAGCTTATTTTCAAGATGCCAAAACTAGCCACGTAAAGGATGATTGTAAGGTGCTTCGATTTCTACATGGTAACATCATATAGGCATAAAGTATACATTAGTATGTTTTAATATACTAAGTATATAGGATTCAATAATACAAAACATAAGCCAAAGTAGTCAAAATGCATAATAATAGGCAATGGATAAGTATAGTATCAATATGACATGCATGATCAATGCTTTAAGTAAAATATGCTTGTAAATAATATATCTTGTATAGAACATAATACATGTGTAGTAGGAGACCATAATCATAGACCAAGCAAATATGCTTGGAATCCAAGGCATGTCACCCCCTTGGAAGGTGGTTGAGGTGACTACCACTCAATATGGTAGTACAGGTATGTAACCCCCCGACGAAGTGGTCAAGGTACATACCTCTCGATATGTAGTATGGGCATGTCACCTCCTGATGAGGTGGTCAAGGTATGTCACCCCTAAACAAGGTGGTTGGGCATGTCACCCCTCGACTAGGTATGGTCAACTTGCAACACTATAGATACATTCATGAATTCAATACATACATACATACAATCCTTTATCATCATATAGTCACTCGAATCATAATCCATGCAATAGATCATCAATAGCTCAAGAATCCTTGTCAAGATATTTTATCAAACACTTGGCGGGTGTGCAATGCTAGTTCAAAATCATGCAACTCAAGAGTGAAATAATGTGTGAAAACTTAATGTAAATCAACCCACCAACACATAGTAAAACCCTCATGTAAGATACCTTGAATTCCATGATCGAATGTCATAATAGATCATAGTTTCATAGCCTAAAATATGCATAGTCACAATAGACAAACCATCTCACGGTATAGACTTGAACTAGGTAGACATGTGTTTTCAATCAGCATTTCATAAAACCCCAATATAATTTGTAATCATAATTCATAATAAATGATACCCATAAGTAACACAACTTAGAAACATGCATTTTTCATAAAAAGGAAGGTTAGGTTCTATGGGTGAAAGGACCCAGTGGTTGAACCCCACATACCTTAAACTTGGGGATTTCCTTGATGTAGATTTGAAGAGAACTTGAAGCTTGAATGAAATTCTTAAGATCCAGAATTGAGTTTGAAACACTTGAATTTGGATGAAATATTTGGCTTAGTGTTAGAGGGTTTTGAAAGTGCTTAAAGTGATATAGAGTTGAAAAATGACTAAGTATAAGCGTTTTTACGCATGGGTAGGCATGGGGCCAAGACCCCAAGGCCCTTGGGCCAAAATGAAAAACTGAGGAAAAATTAACACTGCTCACTCATAGGTCCACATTGTGGAGCCATCGCACAGGACAAAAATACACTGCTTCGTGTCCAGTTTGAGTCGCGGTCTGGTCGCGGATGCACACTAGATAAGAAAATTTTTGAAAAATAATTTTTTACTACGGTTGCTCTATAATCAAAGTTATATCTATTCCTCACTCAATTTTACCCCCTGATCACGAATATGAAGTCACATTTTCTATATCACGTACAAATTTTGAGATATATGAAAATTATGATTATGAGCATTTTCGAAGCACATTTTGGAGGCATTTTTGAGGTGTTTCAGCACATTCATAAAATGAGTATCAATCAGGAGACATATGTCACCACAATACGAGACCACACTAATGTAAAGCAGGAGCACATGCAAATGATAATAAATTTACTCAAACATGATAAAAATAAAAAAATAATTTATTTTTTCATTAAGAAAAAGTGTTAATTAATATTACTCTTTCAATTATTACATGGGCCATTCAAAATTCGCCTTTAATGGGAAAAATTCAATCTTGACTTTCAAAAATTAACTAAGGTAGAACATCAGTATCTGACTATGTAAAAGAATAATATATTAATTGGTTAAACCATCAAATAGCACTAGCAAATTAAGATTTGTATAAAGTTTAGATCAGTGGCTTGAGTACGAACTACATCAACAGAAAATTGAGTAGTTATATAATTTCAAGAATCCATACGCGTAATTTGATTAGAAAGAAAAAACATCGTAAAGTGAGATTTTGAACTAGTGAAAAGTATTTATTAACATATTGTCAAATTCATAGTTTACCAATGTTGCAAAGGCATACAAGTTTGTCCATTAATTCTCTGACAACTATTTGGTAGAGCCTTAAAGATATTTTGTAGGTTTACATCTTTTTGTAAATTTTTTTAAAGGGAAGCTAGTTAGAATATTCAGATATGTAATTAAATGGTGTTTTGGTATTTCAACTTTTAGGTTTTGTAGTTCATGCTTCTAATGATATAGTTATAGTTATAGTTATAGATATAGGGACTTGTTAACAATTATTACTTATGTATTAGCCCCTATATAAGTAGTATAAATAGATGTGTATTCTTTTATAATGCCATCACGTAAAAATCAACTAAAGTTTTTAACAAAATATTCTTCCTATTAATTAATTCTCTTGTGTTATCTTTACCTATAACGTCTAGATCTTAAGCTAGGACTCAAGTCATTCTTCATACACGTATAGACTCAACATGATGACTCTAATATGGTGGGGTCAATTTCGAGGTATTCAAAGTCGATTTTATGTCGTTTGGGGTCATAGGACATGTCTTACATCGAGCCAAGACCAAGGGATTCCAATTGGCTTAGTTTCGATGTGAATTCGTATAAAGATCAACTTCAAATGATCATATCTCTTAGCATATGATAAATTAGGACCTACCAAATTTTAGGTCTTTGAATTAGTTTTCCAACACATCTGATTTCGCCTTATTATGAGTTTGGAGTAAAAAGTTATGGCCATTTTACTAAAGCTTGTCAGGGTTGTCAAACAGGGTAATGGTTAGTTTGACCGCCGAATTGATCACCGAATCGCTCTGAAAAGTTTCTAAATCTGTCAAAAAGGGTAGTCTAAAGGTTCTATTCGGTGTATAGTGAAATGGTTCGACGATGGGACATCTAGACCGTCCATTTGGCGGCCGGGACACTTCAAAACCTTTTTTTTTAAACTCTTGATGATATTTATACTTTCCCAAGAAAGGGTTTTAACCCATCAAACCCACACACTTTTGTAAGTCATTTTAGCCCTAATTTTCTCCCAAAAATCATCACCACTTCCTTAATTCAATCTCAAGATTTTCAATAACTTTCTTGGGATCTTAAGAATTCAAGTGAAGCCCACTAGTCTTCCTCAAGTTCCTTCAAGAAATCTCAAGATTAAGGTATGTGAGTTTTTTCATCCATGGATTCCTTCATTGATGGAGCCCCCAAACCTATTTTTATAAATTCCTTCAAATTAAATGTTGATTATTAAGTATGGATTATGTCAAGATTCTTCATCTATTGCTTGAAATTGCATGAACTGAGTTTAAGAGTTTTCTCCTATGATATATTTTATGAGGTTTAAAGTTATGGAATTGATTATACTAGGATGTTATGATGAAATTGATGGTTTTATGAAATAAATTGCATGATTCTATGTCTAATATTGAAAGATGATATGTAGGATTGTGGTGGGTTATCTAAGAATGATTAAAACAAGTGATTTTCATTAAGTTAATGCATTATCCTCTTGAGTTATATGATTTAAAGTCTACATACATGAGCCCACCCAATTATCACAGTAAGTTTTCTAATGATGAATGATTGCTAATGGTGAGGGTGTAATGATGAAGTTTCTTATGTATGATGGAAAGGTTTTATTATATGTATGCAAGTTCATGAATATTATGAATGATGAGGTTTATCATGTATGTTTTGAAATGCATTGAATTCCTATGAAAGCTATGCATTATTGGAAATCCCTCTCCATGTTGTTATGGTATACAAGATTATGCATGTGATGAGTATATCCATGTTTGTATGTCCAATGAGACTAATCTGTTTGAAGTAAAAAATGAATGAATAATTGAGGTATGAGTTCTCCACCTAGTAAAGCTTATGAGATTATGATAGGATGATAATAGAGGCATATACAAGATTTACGAGATATATTTATGATGATGATCTATGTTCAAAGGTCTTTTAGGATGGGTTAATAGAATACCTCTGCACACTACATGATTCTATGGTTTATGTCTATGATTATTCTGTAGAAGTCGCACTTAGCACCGAGTGGACCTTGGGATAAATGCAGATACTCCTCATAGATAGGGAAAGAGACCATTAGTAGAATCACATCATCCCATAACTATGTGCCACCGTAGAAACAGGGGTCACTGGTAGTAGAGGTCGATTTCTAGACCAACCGTTATTAGAGGTTGCTTGATAACTCACTTTAGTGGATCCACTTAGGAATCTTAAGAGGTCACATTGGCAAGTGACTTCCCCCTTGTTTCTGGTATAGAAAAAATATGGGGTTCTATGGTTTAGCTCACATGGTCTATGTCGGTTATAAAGGTTGCCCTTGCACATGTTCATGTTCTCCATATGGTCCTAAGTTGTCCTCTAATGATGATTATGATGGTCCACTTATATCATATCCAAGGGTGTCATAAAGTTTATATTACTCATTGTTTTTAATGTTCAAATGGTTTTCTCTCACATATGTGTGATGTAAAGTGAAACGACCCCAAAAGGTGTTCGAAAACGTGCCTCAGAAGTGCTCGGAATCTTGTTTTCCATATATCTAAAAATTTATTTGTTATTTTTAAAATCCAACTTCATATTCTTGTTTAGGGGGTCAAATTGAGTGGGATATGGGTCTAACTCAAATTTTATAGCAACTGTATCAAAATCCAAAAATTGCAAAATGCACTATTTAGGAGGGTCAACTTTGAAAGGGCATATCTCTTAGCATACAAAGAATTGGGTAGCCCACGACTATCAACTGAAATCCTTTGAATTAGCTTTTCAATGCACTTCATTTCACCTCATTCCGAGTTCGAATAAAGGATTTATATGTATTTTCATAAAACTTGTTCGTGCAGAAAATCCAATTCTAGTGAGCATTCCGTATTTTGGTCCTGTTTTTCTTGACTTCGGTCCAAAACTTTTAAGTCTTGGGCCTAAGGGATCTCACACTTGAAAATACATATACTTTTAGCCTTATTTAACCCTCATATCATCCTAAACATTCCCCAAAAACTCACTCAAACAATTAGACTCATATTTCACCCTAAATTCAAGTCCCAAACTCAAGACGAATCTTAAGAATTTCTTCAAGGATTTCATTCAAGCTTCAAGTCTCCATCTCCAACCCCTTTCAAGGGTTCTCCAAAGCTAAAGTATGTGGTGTTGAACCATTGTGTCCTTTCACCTATGGTGCCTAAGCCTCCTTTTTGCTAATATTGCATGATTTAAAGTTGATTTTACATGTGGACCTTGTATATTGAGAAATTTACTGCACAATGATTTTAGTTCATGAAAGTATAGTTGTTTAAGCATGTTTTGAGCTCTAAATCTTAGATCTAATGTTGGATTTGATGAGGAGTTTTGATGTGAATGTCGTGGGGGTGTTGCATGGTGTTGATTGAACGTTTTGCTACAAATTTTCTTGCATGATTTCATCTCTAAATTGCACGGTTTTTTACCCCCATTACATCCCCCAAGTGTTTGATAAAATGTTCGGCTAGGGTTTCTTGAAGAATTGAAGGTCCAATGCATGTCTTATGAGTTGAATAGTGTTGTGATGATTATATGATGATGAGAGTATGGTATTCATGAGTTGATTTCATGAAAAGTAGCAATAGTGATGAAACTTAACCAATGTGAGGGGTTGGTACCTCACTAAACCAAAGTAAGAGGTTGGTACCTCATTAAGCAAAGTGAGGGGTTGATACCTCATTAAGCAAAGTGAGAGGTTGATACCTCATTAACCAAAGTGAGGGGTTGATACCTCATTAACTAAAGTGAGGAGTTGATACCTCATTAACCTAAGTGAGGGGTTGGTACCTCACACCAATATATGTTGGTCTATTCTTACACACATGATACGTCCTATGCAAGAATGAGTTACTTAAGCATGTTTTACTTATGCATTTAATATACATGCTATTTTGCTATACTATGCCTATTGTCTATTGTATGTATTTTGATTATGAAGCCTATCTACTGTTGCATTGCATCTCACATACTTAGTACATTTAAATGTACACACTCTAAGCCTACATGGTGACGACTGGAACTCCTATTGATTCTTCTTGTGGCTAGATGGATTGTTCAAGTTAGCCTTTGGTGAGTCCTCCATTCAAAGGAAAAGGACTATTATCTCACATTATATATTAAGATTCTCTTTACTTTATCATATACTTATGACTATGAGGGTGAGCTCAGTTGAATATCTTGGCCCCCGCCATTATCTATGTGGTAGAGGTATAGTTGGACAAAGCAATGTATTTTATGCTATGAGTTGATTCTGTTCTCTCTTGACTCTATGTTATGACAAGTTCTCCCTTAGTCCCTTTTCCCCTTATTTCCATTCTTTATATGTCATTTAATTATTTCTACGACCAAGGATGTGTAATGATATACTATGAGGCATGTTTGGGGTTCCTTCGGGTTCCCCATTCGCCGATCACGTCTAGGCCCTAGGCTTGGGTTGTGACAAAAGAAGTCAGGTTTTATGCAAGTTTTCATTCAAGCATACATATGTATGGCATATTGACTTATGTTCTATCGAGTATGCATCTTGTTTATGAAGCTTATTATCTATTGTTTGCATTGCATCCCATATACTAGTATATTCAATGTACTAATACATACTTTTTACCTACGTGATTTCATCATGTAGGGACCGACGCTCCTTGACATCCTCCACATCGCTAGCTTGGTCTGAGAAGATGATTTGTAGTGATGAGTCCTCTATTTTAGGGACAATAGCTGAGTTCTATCTCGATTATGTTGATACTTTATTTCACTTTACTTTCTAGTTGAGGGTGATCCCGGGACTTTTCTTGGACCCCGCCTTACTCATGCTTTAGAGGTGTTATTGAATTATGCTATGTACCTATGTTGAGATGATAAGCTCTTATGGAGACTTATCCCTTATCCTTATTCCCTATATGATGTTATTTGATAATGTTAATGTTGATAGAAGGTGATGAAAGTCCCTACTTTCCCATAGCTTGAGTCATACTTACCCTCCCCTTAGTTATTGCTTGCTATGTGATTCATGCAATTTTTTTCTTTATTTACCTCCATAGGTGAGTCCAAAAGCCTCGTTTTCCTCAGAATTATGTATTTTCTGCTTGCTTATGCTTCCACAATAAAGGATGTACAAAATATATGCTAAGAGGCTTGTTTGGGTTACCCTCGAGTTTCCTATTTTTCGTTTCACATCTAGGCCCTAGAATTAGATCGTGACATTACCATTCTCCTAGTGATTCCTAGAGCTTTTAGGCTAAATTGGCATAATAAGTAGTGCAAAAATGTAAGCAAATTGTCAAGTGCCATATATGTGTTTAGTAAAAGACTAAGAATGTGACAACATGGTATCCGAGTAAGGTTACAACTAAAAGAATGACATGTGACAAAGAAATCAACACTGCTATATCCAAGCCAATGTCATCCGAGATGTCGTTGGCTAAAAGGTCAATAGTAAAAAGAGGAATGTCGTTAATAAGCACTACAAGCAAACTGCTCAATAGAGAAGGAAAAACTTATCCCTAAAAATAAGAATCTGATCCCTAAAAGACCAATGGCGACCGGCACAACTAGTAAGCCTTAGTCGTTAAGGAACATTGGAGATCAAATTACTAGGCTAGTTGTACGTTTTTGCGACTAGTCTAAAATCAATCCTTAAAATATTTTTAGGAACTATATATTTGATACCTATTTGTACTTTTAGGAACTGAAATTTTATCGTTAAATCATTTTGTGATCAATTTTTAAATTTATCATAATTATTTGTTGACCAATTGAAGCTAGTCTATAAATAATTTGTGACCAGTTTTAAGCTGGTCCAAAAATCAATCTGCAACCGCTTTAAAGCTCGTCTGTAAATTTGTTTGTGATAAATTATAAACTAGTCCCTAAATCATTTCACTTTGAAGATAATCCATAAATCATTTAGCAACCATTATATATTTTCTACTCAAAAATATTTTAAGAAATAATAATTTAGTCCCTAAATCACATTCAATTTGCAACTAGAAAATAAGATAATTAAAATAAAATTATCTCTTTCATATATAATCTATAATGCAATTACAAAAATTATTGAACATCAGTCATCACACTATAAATCAATGAAGTAAGCTACTCACAATATTGTGATCATGAGCCCTTAGTAAAAAATCATATCCGATTCTTAAACTATAATCTAAAGTTGTGTTCATATTTTCAACAAAAATAATCAATCTGTATGTTTAACGCCAGCTTCTTGTAAATTTCAGCATCCAAAATGTGTAAAATAATTAACATTTTCATTTGCAAAATCTATAAAAATAACCAGAAGAAAATTTTTAAATCAAATAGTCATTTTAAATAAACTAAAGGAGTATTATTCTATGGTGCGGAGTCTGTGCATGCCATTGTGTTAAATGAATCACTTCAAACATAAATCAATTTTAGTACTACAACGTGTCTTATTTTTTTTTAAAAAAATATGTATAATAGATTTGAGTGATTTTTTATTTGTTACAATTCATAGAACATATCTATGGCAGCTGCTACACTAATTATTACAATAGTTGAGATTTGATGGCCTTTTCTTTTAAATGAAAAATGTGGCAATTGAAACACCAATTGTTGTAATAATTGGGACTTTGTGGGCTATTTTCTGTTGGAAGGTGTTGTAAATAATACTGTGATGGCCAAAGATAATAGAAAAGAAGCTGAAGAAGGAAGATATTCATGGTAACTCCTATAAATTATAATTTGAAAATTCTAAACAGATGATGAAACTGTCTAAAGATTCAAAGAAAGAACCCTTATTAACTCATGATATCATTTCTTGGATTAATCCTTTTCTTCTCAATCTTTCCAACACTTTCTAAGGGTGTACTTTAGAGAGACTCAAAATAGTTCACTGTCTTTGAATTTAGGCTTTAAATGACCCTATTCCTTTTCTAGGAGCACTAATAATTTTTATTCTATGTTAAGGTCCTGCACTTTTATCATAACCTTAACCATCATGGACTTTTTAAAAGTCATAGCCCTCACATATTTCTCCTAATTTCTAGCCTCTATTCTTCTCTTTTCTTTTAACTCAGACCACCTGTAGAGAAACATATACATGTGGAACTAAAGATATCTTGTAGTATGTAAATATGTTTCTGACCGAATGTTCCTAAGTTTAATATACCAATAAGTCTTGTTAGATGGGTGAATATTCTATTGACTATTTTTTTCAAAAAGAAATTATATTGACCCGGTGACAACTAGTACAAGTCAAAAGTTATAACGTGAGGTGAACTTGAAGAAATCTTCCATGTCTAGTTCTATCAATCTGGTTATCACTAATTCATCGGTCAAAAATTTTTTGAAACAGAAATTCTATCTATCTGAGTACAACATACTAAGTAATGTCATCTTATGAGACATCTGATGATTACACAAATCTTATCATAAAATAGCCTGAGTTTCCACTCGACTTAATATTGTTATAACCATTGTTTAGGAAAAGATCGAGAAATGCTTATAAAATGGCAGAGTATGAGGTAATCAAAAACTATATGTACGGTA
The DNA here is from genome assembly GCA_011800125.2 of Solanum clarkiae. NCBI lineage: Eukaryota > Viridiplantae > Streptophyta > Magnoliopsida > Solanales > Solanaceae > Solanum > Solanum clarkiae. The sequence continues at coordinate 12,799,264 of JAABOM020000110.1, read as the reverse complement.
TATAATTATAGTTTCACTTTCACAGATAAAATTGGAATAATTTAGATGCTCAACTTTTAACTAACTTAGGACTCACATCTTACCCGAAGTCACTCTTAATGTTTCAAGAGAAACTTTCACATGTAAGATCAAATTACAATCAACAATAAATTGATCAAGCAATGACATATTTTTGGTATGCAATATGTGAGGCACTCTAGTTTTACATGAAAATCTTACGATTTGCACAATTATTGTGCTATATTTATTGAATATTTATCATTATCAAATGATCAAGCAACAAATATATTTTAAGATAAAACAATCAAAAACTAACAACTTTGTAATGCAAAACCAACATAATAAATAGAAATTTCATATATATGTTTACATATATGGTATCATTAAGGATCCAAATAGTCATTCTCCTGAACTTGAGGCTGAAAATTAGGGTATTATGCTAAAAAGATTCTTTCAATTATATTAATTATTTCATCTCATTTTCAAAGTTAGACATGCAATCCTTCAAAGACTGATTTTTATTTTGAGTTGAACGTAACTCAACCAATAATTCAGCTTTTGAGTAAGTCTTGCCTTTCAAATCTTTCGCTTTTCCTCCACCTCTAAAGTCAAATACATGACTATGACTTTGATGTTAAGTAACACTTTAGATTGCATCAATTTTTGAATTTAAGACTACCAAGTGTATAGAGTGATTTTTGTCATATCCTATAATAATTATATATAAAGAATCTATTCAGTTAACCAAACACACTTGCTTCTCAATTGTTTCAAAATCAACAAGTGAGTTATTCTTCTTGCGAATCTCGTAGAAAATAGTTCCCAAATTCGATATTTTTTCATCTTTTTCTCCCAATATATGGAAGTAAACATGTCAAAGAATAAATCATTAATATTAAGATAGAAAAATATTTGATGATACAACCTTTTTATAAATAATCTTTCTAATTAGCTTGCTACCAACATGATGAAGCATCTTCAGTTCAGTCCTATTTATTGTATTTCTATTGCTTCGTGTCTATATTTGAGTAATAACATTAAATTCAAATGCTATAAAAAAGATCTTTCAAAATGAGATCATAGTATGAAATAAAATTACATAATTAGATAATATGTCAAAACTGAAAACCTTTTGAAGTAAAATGTTTCTTCACCAAGCACTACCATTGCTTCTTGTGTACCACCTTAGGCATATTTTTTAAGAGCCTCTTAGATAGGATTATCCTTTAGATAGTTTGTACGCAATTGACTTCTCCATTTGTTCTGTAACTTTTTCATCCATTCTAAGATAAGATCTCAATGACTATTTATGTCATCACTCTCAAATTTATCTTATAATGCATCAAATATAGGTGTAAATCTACTATAATAACATGAACACGCAATTGAAGAAATAATAGCTGATATATATTTATTGCAAAGTTAACACTTGCAAGAACAATATCACGACCTGAAATACTGGAGTAATGGCACTCACCTAAGCCACTAAAATCAGTCATCCTAAACCTGAACAGTCCAGTATAGTAATAAAAGCAGAAGATAATACAATCTAAATAAGTAGATAAGCATAAAGGATCCAAACTAAACTATCTTAGAAATGATATCACATGTACAAGCCTCTAAATAATAATACTCAAAAGAAAATGCAAGTCTCAATATCTAGTCCTCAAATAGAACATAACATAATAGATAATCTTTGAGTGTTTGTCAAAGAGACAAGCAACTATCTCTCAAGGGAATCCCAAAATTTGATCCTGACATTGGAAATCTATCAAGAGGAATCGGGATCACAACACAAAAATGTAGCATGGATGAGTATCAAACAAAACGATAAGCAAATAGAAACTAAACTAAAGTAATGGAATGAAGAACATAAGTACTCCTATCTATCCAACCACATACCATCGAACTACACACTTGCACTTAGAAAAGTCTCAACACAGTAACAGTATATACAAGAATACACATTACAAAATACCTTCTCCAAATAATCAACTAATTTCCTGAGTCAAGTAAAACAATAATCTATCAGACAATAAACAATTCCGATCTCATGACATAGTATCCCAATAGGCCTGTATTTACAAAGTACAAGACTCAAGTTGTCAACATATGTCACAATCTTTCAATAGCTCAACTTAACAACATATAAGGTTCGAAACGTTCTACATATCACACGTAGTACATATAAAAACTCCTAGAAAGGAATGATATGAAATGGGGTGAATGATATGAAATGGGGTGAATGATATGAAATGGGGTGAATGCTATGAAATGTAAACAATACGATTCAACGTCAAGTAATCATGATGCATGTCTGTCCTACGATACACATCCGCTAATATTTTCATACTTGAACCTATGTGGCCTCACATGGACCATGTACCCATGAACATTGCCGGCAGAGACCACAACCAATGATCATACGACTGGTAGAAACCTCAGCCATATTATCCTTTGGAATATTACCTTGGTACACCGACAAAAATCTCAGCTAATAATCGATTAAGAGAGAACTCAACCACCAATTCATATGTGACCTTGCATATCTCTCAATCTTAGCCATCAAAAGTATTAATGCTAACTATCAGTGAATACAATGTACACAATTTCAATATCATTATAATCTCAATGTCATCACAATTTCAATGTCATCATGAAATATCATCAAAGTACACAGTCTCTATATAATCAAAATCTCAATATCGATACAATCTCATATAGTCCATATAACCCTTCACAATCTGTATGGCCCTCCGTGTGGGCGTTAGTGTGAAAAATTTCTAAGCATGGAGTCACCATCTCAGAAGTTTATTAGTAAAGTTTTGGCTAAGTGTGGCTTCATGGAAGGGCACACAGTCCGAGTGACATTGGTACGGGACCCTTGGCAACATTTTATCATCCATTTCATTAATGATGTTCTTGTAATTTTTGCCACTCTTAAGGGTCTTTTGTACCTTTCTATCCTATCCTAAGACATTCAAATGACCTATATTCTTCTTCTCTTATTCAAATTCATTCAATACTTAGAATTTATTCAAGCTCTCTCTTAAGAACTCCTTTCAAGAATACCGATGAAGGCCTAGCTTGGAATTTAAGGAAAGACTCTATTCTTCATCAAAATTTTCTTGTTTCTTCTTGGTTAACTAAGATATGTGAGATTGATTCATGGTCCCCTTCAACCAAGAAGACCCAAACTCTTTTATTCTTGATTTATGAAACTGAGCTTACTAAACATGGGTCTTTTAAGCTCTAATATGTTGAATTCCATGAGTATTGTGAAAATTTTAATATGCATTATCCCTTTAAAGTTTGATTTAAGCATGGATAATTTAAATTGTGATTTAAATATAGATTTACTTATGTATTTACTTGAATTTAATATTATTATATTGTTGATTTAAGTTTGAATCTCTATTGCTCATGTTATTCTTACATTATTTATGGCATATTCATATATAAACATTGGTTTTATAAAGATTATGAAGTGGGCTATGGCCCAATTATGTTTATGAATATGATTTTGATGAGAATTTGGTTATGACAAGAATGTGATCACAAAAATATCTATAATATTAGCTCTTTGAGCATATTGGGTATTTACACCATATTGATATTGTGAATGAGCTAGTCCAATGCATGAACAGTGTTATATGAACTATGATTTGACTTTTTAGCCCAAGTATGGATGATTATGAAGAATGTTTGGCTTTTAAGCCCAAGTATGTATTGAAATGATTTGAAATGATGTGCACCTCTTTTGAAAGCATGTACATGTACATGTATTCTTGTGGGATGATGAATTAGCACCGATGAGATTAGATGCATCAGGGCTATCTTCAAGGGTCCTCTTCCTCTCTCTTGAACTATGTGCCAACATAGATATTTGATATGGTAATCCTCACTGAAATGGGAGGCTCGTAAGGTGCGGTTACAAATTGTGATATGATATGATCCTATCCGAAATGGGAGGCCCGTAAGGGAGGTTACTTCTCCGAAATAGGAGGCCTCCAAGGAGAAGTGTGGTTTTGTCACGCCCTTGAAGGGTACCCTTGGCGTGGCTGACACTCAAGGACTATTGCTAGTCCTCAAGTGAGCCAAGTCGCATTACTTTAATCATATTCTTGTAGCGAAAAACATCAATGGACAAGAATACTCAAAGGAAATGAATGACAACTGATAATAAAAAAGCCAAAGGCCAAACAAGATATCCATCATCCAAGTAAGACTAGTGTGAAAAAAACTAGTCAATAATAACATCCAATCATCACATCAACAGTCTAGTCTATGAAGCCTCTAAAACATCTGAATAATGGTGCCAATGATAGGCCCATGGCTATCTCTAAATAGAATAAGATAAGTCTAACTCAAGCTAGAATGAAACATAATGTCTTCCAAAAGTAGGGGAGAGCTCACCAATTAGCTGAAAGCTATTAGGTCCTTAATAGGGTACATGTTGATGGCTACTAATACCTATCTCTGCATAATGAAAAGATGTAGGCCCAAATGGACATTAGTAGGTGGAATGTACAAGCATATAAAATGGTAAAAAGAAACATGTAAAGGAAGAATGACATCAACTCAAAATAGCTCAACTCAAGGAATATGAAACTCTATGATCATGTCAAGAGTCTAAAGTACGAATGCAGTTTAGACAATGACTACTTATCTATCATCTACATCTCATCCACTTAGACTACTATCAAGGCCTATTTGAGAGTTTTTCTAACCGACAACAATCACCTATGAGCTGGTGATGATACAACAAAGTGATGTTGTTGCCATATCTATCTAATACCCTGCTAGAGGTATAGGAGTCCCATTAGTGGATCCAAAAGCAGTAACATCAAGTTCCTATTTTTGGACAATAGGAAACATCTGGATTTACGGTTTAATCCTCTCCTACGCCGGCTCCATAGTTATTGAGTTTGAGTTGGACTTACTCTTCTTCAATTTAGTGCTCAATTCTCCTCCCAAGACTCACCCAAGACTCAATATTCTTGTAAGACATAGTTATGGTTAACTCGTTCATCTAGTCTCATTGGAGCTTCATCAACTCAGCTCATGACATCAACTATTAACCCTTTGGTTACATCATTTTTAGGTTCAGTTCTTGACTTATAAGGACTCAATCATGAATCATTCTAACTCATTGCATTTAGGAGAACAAAGGTAGAATTAAAGCATTTAGGGGGTCCATATACTCTTTAGGTTCAAGTAATGCTCATACATGCTCATTTAAGTAAAATGTATAAAAATAATAAGAAATTATGCTATAGTTCATGTAGTATGGCAAAATCATGTAATTCAAGTATTTTGTTAAAAATATGGTAATTCATGCAAAAT
>JAABOM020000110.1:12779114-12793818 GCA_011800125.2 Solanum clarkiae | reverse complement strand
AATAACTCAAAAATTTTAAATGCATACAAAAATTTTATTCGTATCACAAAAATTGAGATAAAAAAATATTTGTTGGGCCCATGCGAATACGAGACTCGTGACTAGTATATATATATATATATATATATATATATATATATATATAAGTTGTTAGATATGAAATATAAATTGGTATTGTGCAAAATGCAAATTCAAATTTAAAAATACCACGTAGGAAACTTAAATAATTAAAAGAAGAAGAAGAAGATGAGTTTGTAGTAAATGTGACAGTAAGCATTAGAAAATATTAATGCAGATAAGTGGGGCCAATTATTAGGCACAGGAAAGCGACTTGCATTTACCCCTTTGGCTCCTATCGCTTTCGCTTTTTCACATGGATTTGTTTTATTTTTTTTTTTAAATACTTTCAGCCATTGCTTTCTTATGATTTTTCCATCAACCTAGCTCTTTTTTTATTTATTTTATTGTAATAAAACATGATTGGGTTTCTTTTTCTTGAACAAAATTAAATAAACTACTTTTCCGTGTCAAATTGGTTGTTAATTGGACTTTCCATGAATATTATATCAAGAATAGGAAAGTTATTTTGTTTTAATGTTTGTTCAAGAAACAAGTGGATCATATGAAAAGCTTCTTAGAATAAAGTTAAAAAACAGTTTGAAAGTAAAAGGGGATTTTGTCTTATTTTTTGTTAGAATTATATATAAATTTCAAAAGTTCATTTTTTCATATTTCCATTCGCCTCATAGATTTAAGTGTTCTATAGTGCAATACTTTTTTGCTCTAGAGCTAAGTGGCTTTTGTGTTTTGTGCTTTCCTTCCGATTTTTACTCTTAAAGCTTTCACTAGTTAGTTACCACTTTCATGTCTCCATCAACTTGCTCTCTTACTTTTAAATTCATCATTATGTTTTTAGAGGGCATTTATTTTAACTTTTAAGTACTTTTTAATTTTTAGGGGTGTTTGATAAAAATACAAAATGCTTAATATTTTAGGTTTAAAAAGCTTTTTTAAAAAAAAGAAGGTTAAAAATCAAAAATAGCAGCTTTCATTTTTGACCTTTGACTTTTAATTTTTAAACCACTTAAAAAAAATCATCCAAACACCTCCTTAGTGGTTAATCTATATATCTAGAAGTAGGAAATCAGTGACAACCCAAGGGGTCATTTGGTTACTTGTTAGAATTATGCAAGTACTAGTTATATAAGGTTTAGTTTGCATAAGAGTTGCAAAATTAAACCCAATCCGTTCAACCCATCTAATCTGTTGAAGTTTGGGCGGGTTAATAACCCGCTCATTTATTAACTCAACCTATCTCAATCCATCTCATTTCAAATCATTTAAAATTTGGTTGTTATTCAACCTGAATTGACTCGAGAGAGATCTTGTCAAAATATTTTTTAAAACACTTTTTAAAAAAAAATTGATATATTTTACGTAGCCAAAATAAAGAAAAATATAATTTAATTAAGTACTAAAATATTGAAAAAGAACAAACAAAGTAAGTAAAACTTAGTAAAAGTTGAGTCCGTTTGGGTCTTGACCGGCTTTATAATCCATTACTCAACCCGTTTTGACCAAACCTATTTTTGACCCAAGCAAATTTAGGTTGAGTTGGCTCTTGACCCATTTGTTGTCTTGACCCATTATAATCCGCTCATATTTGATCCAATCCACCCAATTGTCACCCTAGTTTTGCAGGTTTTAGTTATACAAGATTTAGTTATGTAGATATTAATTATGCAAGTGTAGACGATAAAATTCACGTTGAGAAAATAATAATCAAGAACGAAAATATCGCAACAATTTGTAGTATTTGATTTCAATAATGTGAGTGTTACAATCTCTACGAATCCTCTGATTCACTTTTTCAAGTGTGAATTCAAGGGCTCTGGAGCTTTTTCTTGAATTTGAAGTCTGTTCTTGAATTCGATCTTGAACTTTGATCTCGAATCTTGATTTTGATCTTGTTTCTTGATCTTGAATCTTGATTTTATCTTGTTTCTTGATCTTGAATCTTGATTTGATCTTGTTTCTTGTTCTTGATCTTGAGTTCAAGAGCTTTTAAGCTTGTTCTTGAACTTGAAGGCTTGAATGTTTGAATTCTTGAATTTGTAGAGAAATTATGGCGTTTGATCCATGAGCTCTCTCTAGCTTTTTGTTAGAATTCTTGATGTCAATTCTGAATTATGAAGACCCCCTATATATAGTTGCAGAATAAAGGAGTCATGATTGAATTAGACCTTCTCCCGGCCAATCAAATTTAAGTGACAGGACATGTTGAGTTTTAATGAAATGGGCCTATCATTTTGACACATGACATGATCATATTGGCTTCTTTGTTTGACTTGGTGTGCCATGTCATTTGACACGTGGCATCAAGTGGGCCTCTTGGATGAAGGGATATGGGGCCCAATCAAGTGGGTCATCTTTTATAGCCCAAATAAATGAATTTGGGCTTTTAGTTAAATTCATATTTTATTGGACTCAATTTAATAAACACAATTATATTAAATCCACAATATTCATTTTGGACTAATATATTTTTGAATTTAATATAATTTGAATCATACTATAAAATTTATATTTTCAAAAATTTATATGATTACAAATACCCCCTATTTCAAGTCTTGTCGAGATATTTTATCTTTTAAAGACTAAGATTGAAGTAAAATATTTTTCGTAAAGCTTATTTAGTCAAAATAGGAGTAAATTTTAATTGTCAAGTGGCCGATACGGTGGTCAGCAACCATGAATTCCAACTTTTTATTTTTTTAAAATTTTTTTAAGACCTAATAAAATCATAAGTCCTAAAAGATTTTGTGGGGCCCTTTAGGTGGAATTTGCATTTTTGTCACTTTTATGCAATTCTAGTATGGTTAGGAGGTCTCCAAAGCTCATCCACCAATAATCTTCTTTAATTTCAGTAGGAATCAAATTACTAAAACCGACTTTGCATTGGAGACTTCTCTCTCTATATATAGACTTGCACTTATTATTTTCAAACAAGATTCATTCAAAGCTTTGGTGTTGCATTATTCTCGTTATCAACCGACAAATCGTAGGTAATTTCTTTTCCTTCTTTATTTTTATTGTTTTTTTTTGCGTTCTTTTGTCCCTCTTTTCTTGTTGTATGGCCATAATTCAATATTCTTCATATTACAAGAACTTGGTCTTGAGATGTGGAGGGATAAATTCGTGTTCATGTCTTGAGATCACCACTTTAATGCTTTATACTATTCTAAATATTTAAACATAGGAGACCAACAAAATGAGGCTTTACATTGTTCTAAATGTTTAAACATAGAGGACCAACAAAATGAGTTTTTCGTTGTTCTAAATGTTTAAACACAGGGGACCAACAATACGAGGCTTTACGCTGCTCTAAATGTTTAAACACAGGGACCAACAATACGAGGCTTTACGCTGTTCTAAATGTTTAAACATAGGGAAACGTAGGGGACCAACAATACGAGGCTTTCTGCTGTTCTAAATGTTTAAACATAGGGGACCAATGATACGAGACTTTTCACTGTTCTAAATGTTTAAACATAGGGAACCAACAATATGAGGCTTTTCGCTACTCTAAATGTTTAAACATAAGGGACCCCAAACTAGCCATATTCTTTTATTTTGGTTCTTGTTCCCGTTTTTGTTGCGTGCTATCATTGATGTAGGATAACACTTTTCCTTTTATGCAGCCTGAATAATGGTCTTCTTCAAGGACTATACTTGCTCATCTTCTGGACTCAAATACCTCATAATTGGGTCGCAAGATAGCAAGGTAGAGACTAAGCTTTTAGTCCGAGATCCTCTAGTTGGTCATTATGCAGATGCATGGACACAATTGAGAAACACACTTCATCAGGCAGATTGGACCTCTAAACGCGTCCACAACTCTAAAAAAATCTTCCAAAGTATGGTATCTTGAGACACCAAATCTTCAAGGCACCAACCGTGCGAGCATTATTCCAGATTTTTTGGGGCATCACATGATCCAAGAAGGGTTACGTTGGGGAGATGAAATCCTATTCGAAAGTAAATATCATTGCATCCCTAGCTATTGGGAATGGACAGAAGATGTCCTTACCAAAAATGGGCAGAGCTTGAATGATGCTAACCTTCGAAATGTTGTAGTTGCTTCTCTTTTTACTTATTATTAGAACTCCAACATCGTACAGGCCTTTTGTGAGGCTTGGTGTCCCCAAACAAACACACTGCTTACGTCTCTTGGAGAAGCGTCCATATCTCTTTGGGACTTGTATATTCTTGGTGGCCTACCGATCAGTGGGTGTCCTTATGAAGAAGTGATACCTAATGCCAAAGAGCTTATAAGTAACGATGCGAAAAAGGATAGATTTCTTCCTCAAACTTATGAGTATTTATTTGCTGCCTTCCATCATCTTAGGGAGAAGAAGGGTGATAATTCGGGGATCTCTTTTACTGACTGGATATAATTTTGGTGTAAACAAGATATCAAGTATGAGTTAGCTCCCCTGAAAATAGAAAAGAAGGTTTGACTCTTAGCATCTATGCATAACCCAAATGGTGACATATCAACGGAGGTGAGCACATTGTTGAGCTCTCAAGTGATGATATTTTCTATGCTTGGAGCAGAACACCAAAAATATTCGACTTATTTGACATCCTTCTTATCATGTTGGTTATGCGTCTTTGTATTTCCCTCTAAAGGGGAAAATCTTATTCGTCTTGAAAACTTTTAAGATGGCAAGCTTGATGGCGAGTGGTTGAAGGGTTAGCCTTGCAATCCCAGCCTTAGCGAGCATCTATCGTGGCTTAAACAAGATTTCAAATTCTTCACAATTTGATCATATTAAGGTTTCTTTCCCCATACATTATGTTTATGGTTGGCTTGCTCATTATCTTAAGACACATTATCCTCTTACTGGTGGGTCTTCCCTCCCGCAGATGATGATGTATTCTGGCGAGGGTGTTGCAAAATATTTTGACAAAGATGAGGCGCAAAAGCACATCCATTAAGGTGAAAGCCTTGTGTGGACTGCGACCAGGCTGCCTCAGCCAACTTATTGTGTTGATGATAACAAAGCTTCAGAGTTGGATTCATCATATTTTATGAGCCTTCGCTTTAATTATCTTACCTTAAGGAAGGAGGACTCCTTCCTTATCGAGCCATACAGTCCCCACCTATTCAATCGTCAGTTTGGGTTCCATCAAGACACTCCTGAATATCTCGAACATGATATTCGTATTGAATCTCTTGAGGAAAGTCTTAGGTATCGGAGAATTTGTATCTCACGTACTACCATGTCAAGAGTGACATTTCCTCCTGCAGTCGCTTCTGCAAAGAGACTTTACTCCACTCGATACCCATCTTGGTGGGAAAAATCTCATGGGAAGTTTCTTGAGGATAATCCGGAAATTTTGTTGGAAAAGGTTAGGCCAAATTTTGCCACTCTTTTAGGGGACAAAGGTCAAGACATTCGAGAGGAGCTCTTAAAAGCTGATGCCGCACTTTCACCATAACCTCAAAGAAAAAGGCTCAAGTCCTTTAAGGGATCTAAGAAAGAAGTAGCCCATGCTCCTACCGCTACAAAGAGACGCCCCTTAATTCTTCCATATACAAAGCAAGCCTCTCAAGAGACTAGCAAAAGCAGCAATGGGGACCAATATTGGAAGAAGAAAAGACATGAACCAATTGCACTTGAAGCTGTTGAGTTGGAGATTGTGGAAGAACAAGGCAGTGATGGTCCTCCAAAAACATTAGCCATTCAGAGTGAAGAGGTTTTCCCTTTGACCACAAATCCCTTTCTTTTAAATGAATTTTAAGAAAAATTCATGGTTAACTAATTTGCTAATTCTCTTTCCCTCCCTTTTTGTATAGGTGAATGTTGTTGAGCATCCAAAGGAATTACTACAAGAGCAGCCGCAAATTAGTGTGGATTCCATTGCGACATCAAAACCTGAGGCAGAGTCAACTTTAGTTATTGAGAAAGAACAGAGAATTGCAATCACTTCTCATGATCAAACTTTAAAAGAGTTGACCCTCAACTCAAGTAGCACTCCTCCACTTCTTTCAAAGCCATATGGGGCTAAGTCTTTTTCTGAAGGAAAAATCGTTGTCTCAACTCACAAAAAAAAGTATATCTTGGGCCTTGGGGAAGAGATTTGTAGCAAGCTTTCTAGAACTTTGCTAGACTCACTTTCATCTTACAAAGAAGATATTTATGAGATTCTCCAACAGATGAGTGAGACGCATCTGATAGATCTTTCATCCTTGAAGCATTTGGTGGATTCTCTCTTTGATCTAGCTGCCTCATATGACCAAGAACGCTCCAATTTTTTTATAGTTAGGGTGCATGAGTATGAGAAGTTGGAATTGCTTTCTAAGTCCAAGGAGGGTCTTGAGTCACTTAGAGAAGAGGAGGGCGAGAAGACTAAACATGCTTTTTCTAAAAGGAAGTCACTAAAGAAGGTCAAGAAGAAGTTAGCAACACTATACGCGGAGCAAGATGAACTTGAGGCTGCTATAGCTACTGCCAAGAAGGAGATTGAGGAGGTTCAAGTGAAGATCTTAATTGCTGAGAATGAAGTGTCCTCTTATGAAAACATAGACTTCTTGACAAGTAATGATTTGACTTGCTTAGAGCATAGGAGAGAGGGCTTAGAGAGTAGTCGTCAAGATTTGATCAACTACAAATTATGCTTAGGTTAGTCTCCCTTCCCCCTTTTTTACTTCTTTTCTTTATTTTCACAAGATTTAGATTGATATGTTAGACAATTTTATAGCAATAGAATTTCTCTATTTTTTTTGTCTTATATCTTCATTTTGTGGTTCTAACTTGAAATTCTTCACATGTTTTATGTTTCTGCAAGCTTTAATAATTCAAACTTAATTTACATTTGGCACGCTAGTAAGAATGAAAATAATAAAAATCCCTTCTCTTTTGAAGTTTGTGCATTCTCCTTCCAAATTTTATGCAACTTAATGCTTTAACTTACGAAATTGATAACTTTAAAGAATATAAACACAAAACTTGAGAACTTGAGGACTTTCACTTGCATACTTGCTTAATTTGAGAACCAACTTGTAGACTTTGGAGACTTTAGCTTAGAGACTTAGGGAATATGAAAACTTCAACCATTTGAAGACCTCAAGCTTGCCATAGAAGGAACTCACATTCCATAGGGCTTTGCCCTATAAGGAATCAAGTAAAGGACATATAGTTTTTTAACACTCATGCAACTGAACTTAGAATAAAATTCCAAGCGCCTACGTACTTCAATGAAGAGGATCAAGTCACAACGTAATTCTAGGGGATTGTTTTTTTTAAGGTGCTGTACACAGTTTATACTCTTGCAGTCTAGTAGTATCATGCACTTCTATACTCAAATTCCAAGGACCACAATTTTCCTCAAGGGTAGTACTTCTTAAGGAATTTTGCATTTATAGGACCGATCCTTATGCCATCTGCATCGACAAGCTTGTAAGCACCATTTGAGTATACTTTTTGTAATACATATGGTCCATCCCACTTCGAGGTGAATTTGCCCCCGAACTTATGTGAAGTGATAATGGGCCTTCTTAATATGAGAACTTGGTCTTCAACTTGAAAACACATCGAGCGAACCTTTTTATTGAAGGCACGAGACAAACGAACTTCATAGCAATCAAGATTTTGTTGGGCTTCTAACGTCTTTTCATCAAGTGCTTCTAACTCGGCAAGACGTAGTCAAGCATTTTCTTCCTCAGTGAGCCCTTCTTGGATAGCTAGTCTCAAAGATGGTATCTGACTGTCGAGTGGCAGGATTGCTTCAACTCCAAAAGCAAGCGAATATAGGGTTACTTGAGTCGGTGTGCGGTATGTCATCCTATATGCCCACAAGGCTTCTTCCATTCTTTCGTGCCAATCTCATTTGGACTTAGAGACCACATTATTCAGAAGATTGCGTAGAGTCTTATTGAATGCCTAGTCCAGACCATTTGCGGCAGCATGGTACATGGAAGATTTCCGCTTCTTGAAGCCAAAGAGATCGCATATCTTATTCATCAACTTGTTATCAAATGGCTTGCTATTATCCGTGATTATGTATCGTGGAATGTCAAACCGGTAAACAATATTTATGTGAATGAAGTTTGTAACATTCTCCTTCTTAACTTCTTTAAGAGCTACAACTTCGGTCCATTTTGAAAATTAATCCGTCGTAGCTAAGATGTACAAGTGTCCACCGGAGGATTTCCGCAGTGGTCCAACAACATCCAATCCCCAAGCATCAAACAGCCAAGATGCAATCGCCGAGTGTAAAACTTCAGGCGGTTGATGTATGAAGTTTGCATGGAATTGACAAGCTTTGCACCTTTGAGCATAATCCAAGTAATCTTTTACAATGGTTGGCCAATAATACCCCATTCTTTTTATGTGAAAATAGAGCTTTGGTCCAGACTGATGTGATCCACATATGCCTGAATGTGCCTCTTACAAATCTTAAGTTGCTTCTTTCTCCCCTAAGCACCGAAGAGCACTCCCTTAAATGATCTCCTATACAATTTTTCCTTGCAGTAGAGAAAACGAGGTGCCCGATGACGAATGTCAATCCTTCTCTTAGCATCTTCTAGAAGTATCCCACAATATAAATAGTCGATGATGGCTTGTCGCCAGTCCTCTTTATTATCTTCAAAAACTGCGACAACATGCTCTAGCTCATCCTCCATATGTTCATCTTCGTCCAATGGTGGTACTGCCCATTTTTGGTAGATAGTAGCTTACGTCTGATCAAGAAAAGTCAGAGTCGAGGCTAGAGCAACTAAGGCATCAGCTGTTTTATTTTTCTTTCTTGGTACATGTTGGAGAGCTACATCTCCAAGCCATCCTATCAACTTTTGAGTATAACAGTGATATGGCCGCAGTTCAGGCTTCTTTACCTTATAGGTTCCCAAAAGTTGTCGAATCACCAGTTGAGAATCACCCAAAACTTGCAATTGCAATTGCTTCAAGTGAATGGCCATTTCGAGCCCAAGTATTAGTGCTTGATATTCTACAAAATTATTGGAATAATGTTGTTTCAATGTGAAGGAGAATGGTAGGACTTCTCCTTGTGAAGTGACAAACACTATGCTTGCACCAGCTCCACCACGATGCGCAACCCCATCAAAGTACATTTTCCAAGGAGGCTGGATTTCGATGGTCATTGCATATTTGTCAGGAATTTCATCAATTAATTTCTAATTATCTGGTATAGGATGATCCGCCAAGAAGTCTGCTAATGCTTGTCCTTTCATAGCCTTTTGAGGGATGTATACAATCTCAAATTGTTGGAATTGAAGTTACCACCTTGCTAGTAGGTCACTAAGGATTGGTTTCAACATAACAAATTTGATGGAATTTGCTCTAGAAATAAGGCGGATTATATGAGCTTAAAAGTAGTGCTTTATCTTTTGAATCGAAAAGACCAACGCCAAAACAACTTCTCGATTGGCAAATAATTCGTCCCATTTAGTGTCATCATTCTACTCAAGTAATAAAGGGCATGTTCTTTGCCTTCATTATTTTCTTAAACTAGTAAGGCTCCCACGGACTTTTCTTGTGCCGCAATGTAAAGTATCAGTGGCTTTCCAGGTATAGAGGCTACTAAGACCGGAGGTTTCTCTAGATACCCTTTTATAATTTCAAAGGCTTTGCTACATGTTTGATCCCACTTGAAAGGGACACCTTTCTTCATGAGATGACTGAATGTTTGACATCTTCTAGCTAGATTTGAGATTAACCTCCTCAAGTAGGATAATTTCCCTTAGAGACGTTTCAACTCATGAATGTTTCGAGGTTCGGGCATCTTCAAAATTGTATCAACTTTTGGTTTGATCAATCTCAATTCCTCGATGTCGCACAATGAAGCCAAGAAACTTTCCAGAAGCAACCTCAAAGACACACTTTAATGGATTCATCCTCATTTGATATCTTCGAAGCAAATCAAACACCATTCTCAAGTCTTTTAAATGGTTGTTCCTTCTCTTTGACTTCACCACCAAGTCATCAACAGAACACTCAAAATTTTTATGGATTAAATCATCAAATATATTTTGCATGGCCCTTTTATATGTGGTACCAGCATTCTTCAAACAGAAGGGCATTACCTTGTAACAATAAATGCCTTTAGGTGTACGAAACACCGTGAGTTCTTCATCCTTTGGTGACATGCGAATTTGGTTATAGCCAAAAGAACTATCCATGAATGACATTGCCTCATAACCAGTTATATCATCAATCATTAGCTCTTGAATAAGTAGAGGGAATTCTTCTTTAGGGCATACATTGTTGAGATCTCTGAAGTCAACACAAACTCGAATTTGCCCAATCTTCTTCCTCACGGGGACAATGCTTGAGATCCATGTAGGGTATTTGACTTCTCGAATAAAGCCTGCCTTAATGAGTTTGTTAACTTCTTTCTCAATCAATGGAACCAAGTCTGGCCTGAAACTCCTTTGAGCCTTCTTGACAGGATGAGCGCCGTGCTTGACTGCCAATTGATGGACTGCTATTTTGGGATTCAAACCAGACATTTCTTTATAGCTCCAAGCAAAGACATCCCTATATTCTTTGAGTATGTTTATATAAGCCATTTCTTCATCAGTTTCTAGGAAGGCACTCAAGTAAATTGGCCTTGGGTATTTATCCGTGCCAAGGTTAACTTCCTTTTGGTCTTCACTCCTTCTTCAAATTCTGGTGGAGCATCTCCAGTATCCTCCTCTTATTGTGGATCATTTTTATTGATTGATATATGATTACACCAAGCAATACCTCCTAAGTCTTCATCAATTTTCAGTCGGTACGAGGCATCATTCTCAATCTGAGTTGTAACATGACATGAGGAGCCTACACTTTCTTCATCTTCCTCGCGCTCTTTCGTGTAAACCGTAGTGTGAGCCTTTGCTTTTAGTACCTCTTTACATGAAACTATGAGTTCCACTCGTTGCTTCATCGTGGAAGGAACTACGTTTTCGAAATCCTTTTGGATCATAGGTGAAGGAAGCGTCGTTACTCTTAGGTAACTTCTCCGATGCTTGTTATTCTTCTTCTTCAATTGGCCTAACCTCTCGAACATAGAAGTTCTTGCAGTGGGTTTTCCAAGCCGATCAAAGACAGAAGGTCATTTATTAGAAGAAATGCACTAATCTTTTATAGTGATATAGTTATTACTCACCCTTCTTATGGAGATACGCACTGGTAGTGATTGGCTATAGCCTAAACCTTCATGTTCTTACCTGATTGTGCCCTTTGATGGGAGTTTCCCTAGCCTAGATGACTCATTAGGGTTGTACCCAGCCTTTTGTAAGTAACTTGTAAGCATTTGGATCAATGTCTTTTGTACGTTTTGTAGGGAGTGATGTACCTTGTGGTGGATTTTGAGCTACAAAATTTTCCAACAGCTTTGAATACAAGTTTATTGCATAGATCCATTTTATAGGAAGAGTCAACCCCCCTAACATATTTCCTCATACATCAGATAACTGACCCTCCTCTTTCTTCACCTTTGGGACATAACGGAGTGTACGTGCTGGCTTAATTTTTGAGGGTATGGTCTTCCCCTTACTAGGACAAGTACTAGGCTCCCCAATGTCAGCTTTGGCCCTTTCAATGGTAGCATTGATTGCTTTACCTTTGAGCTTCTCAGGCTTGGTTAGTTCGATACCCTCAAGCTTTACCCCTTTCACAATATAACTCTTCAAATAGAATTTTGCATCGGCGAAATGTGCCTCAACCTCAGTGAAAGGATTATTGTCAGCTACTATCTTCCTTTCGATTCTATCTGTAAGGTACTTCAAACACTGATAGTCAGAAGATGAGACAATTTTATTCTTATGCACCCAAGGCCTTCCAAGCAATATATTATATGAAGTCTTTGCGTCAATCACATGCACCCATGCACTTGTTCGCAAATCATCCATATGAATTTCTAGCTTCATCGAGCCTATAGACCTCTGCCCCCCTTGATTGAACCCTTGTATCAACAAATGACTTTCGCTAAGCTCTTCAGTTGTGATACCAAGCTCTTTCAACGTGTGAATGGATAGAAGGTTGACCCCGTACCCTTTGTCTATCAAAATTCTATTTATCTTCTTCTCTGGCACGTGACCTACCATATCCAAAGGGCTGTGTAGAGTTTCGCCAAATAGAAGATCATCATCAGTAAATATGATCTTTGTGGCACATGCATGTTCTTCTTGAAGAGGGGATTCCACAAACTTTCAGAAGATGACAGAGATGCTTTTGATGGAACTTCACTCGCCACTTCATCCTTGTTTGCAAGAGATACCTTCGATGAATATTCATTCGTTGTTTCTAGCCTAAAAGTTACAGGACGTCACAGTTTCTGGTGGTGATACATTTCCACATTTGGCCCTTTGGGATGCCTGATGGGTTTATCTCTTCACTACCCTTTGTCTGATTGGTTGTTCAAGTGATCTTTTCTGTGGACTCGTCTTGTTGCGTCTCCACTAAGAATCCAAACTTCATCATCATCTGTATCAGTTTGGGATTTCTCTTGATCTATTTTCCCTTCTTCTTTAGGTGGACATATTTGTACTGGATCAAGCGAGCCAAACACGATAGAGATTTGATTAGAGCTTGCCTTTTCATCATCAAGGACAATCTTCTTTTCATTAACCAATGGAATAACCTTGTCCTTAAAGATAAAACATTTTTCAAGAGGGTGGCTTACAAGTCTATGATATTTGCAATAATTTGGGTCATCAGTTTTCCCAGCTTCATCGGGTCTTTTCATCTCTGGAAACTCAATGAGCTTTAGCTCAACCAACTCTTCAAAAATTTCAGGAACATCAGAATCCAGAAAAGGGTATTCCTTTTCTTGCATCTCTCTCAAGGTTAGCTTTCGATTTGGATGCTCTTGAAAAGTCATCTTTACACTTTGCTTCCTACTCTCCTTTGTAGTAAACTTCACGAGTGAGATATTGACATTTATCGATTCCTTTTTGTCATTCTTGGGAACAAATCTGCACCACATCTTGGGTTCCTGCTTGTCCTTTCATTTTCAAGGATCGAACAAGCATCTCATCTTTTCCGGCAGAAGACATACTCAACTCCATATCATGAGCACGAGTTGCTAGATCTTCAAAAGACTTAGGTCTGATCCATTGTAGGATATACAGAAGCCCCCAGTACATCCCTTGGATGCACATTTCTATAGTAGAGGTTTCACTAAGTCTGTCTTTGCAATTAAGGCTTACGTTTCTCCATCAATTTATGAAGTCGATGACAGGTTCATCCTTTCTTTGGCAAGTATTTGTGAGTTTTACTATGCTCATTATGCGCCTAGTGCTGTAGAAGCGATTAAGAAACTCATGCTCTAGTTGCTCCCAACTGTCAATGGAATTAGGCTCAAGGTCCGTGTACTAGTCAAAGGCATTTCCTTTCAAGGAACGGACAAATTGTTTGATGTCTCCAGAGGTCCCAACATTATTACATGTCTCGACAAAATGTACAACATGATGCTTTGGATTTCCTTTGCCTTCAAACTACTGAAATTTGGAGGGTTGATAACCGGCAGGCATTCAGAGGTTATTTAATCCTTGCAGTGTAAGGCTTAGCATACATATGGGAAGACCTTGTGGAGATTTCATACTTGTCTTTAATGGTCCCTTCGATGAACTTCTTCAATTGATCAAGTGGGATCGTTCCTTCGACAGAAACTAGCAGTTTTTTGATAGTCGGTGGTTGCTTCACAGAATTTTCAGCCTCTTGAATCTCAATACCCTTCCCTGGTGCATGGATGGATTCTCCATCTAGTAAACCTTCCACCTTATTCATCAACTTATCGATCCGAGATTCTTGGTGTTGCATATGCCTAGTCAATCCTTCAATCGTCTTCACTAGGTTCGCAAGTTTTTCCTCCTTGGATGAAGCATTAGTTGTCATCGCTTGCATGAGCGTTGGAATCACAGAAGAGTAGCATGGATTATCATGGAAGTTGATCATTAGGGGTCTCACATCATGCGAAACATGGAGATGACTCATTGGATGAGTCATGGCCCTTCTTTGTGGTAGAGTTCTTGGAACTAGAGACCTCAAGCAGAGCCAACATCTACTTGATCTTTTCAGCAACACTGCTTCCTTCTTTGGAAGCATTTACAAAGGACCTCACTCCCTTCGGAGTTAAAGAACCAAAATCAGGAGTTGGTGCGGATGACATTTGCAGTGTTTGTTGTCCCAGTATAGTAGCTTTGCTTCTTGTAACAGCTCCGACACTTCTAAAACTAACACCAAGGATTCCCTCCACTTCAGCAGAGAACTTGGAATCAGTAGCCTTAGAGGAAGTTGATTGGGAAATCTTCTTAGAAGCCATTTCAGTATTTTTTGGTGCTTAAAGAGTTGAGATGAGAGGTAGAGACCACCCCACTAGGTATGCCAGAATTTATAGGCGATAAAATTCGCGTTGAGAAAATAATAATCAAGAACGAAAATATCGCAACTATTTGTAGTATTTGATTTCAATAATGTGAGTGTTGCAATCTCTATGAAACCTCTGATTTGCCTTTTCAAGTGTAAATTCAAGTGCTCAGGAGCTTGTTCTTGAATTTGAAGTCTGTTCTTGAATCCGATCTTGAACTTTGATCTCGAATCTTAATTTTTATCTTGTTTCTTCATCTTGAATCTTGATTTTGATCTTGTTTCTTGTTTTTGGTCTTGAGTTCAAGAGCTTTTAAGCTTGT
>JAABOM020000110.1:12760805-12779014 GCA_011800125.2 Solanum clarkiae | reverse complement strand
AAGGGTAAAATTGGAAAAAATTTCCAACATATCCCTTGAAAAGTGAACAATTCACTTATTTTGAAACATCAAAAATTCTCTAACAATTAACTTAATATGAAACGGAGAGAATAATAAAAATTAATACATATATTAATTTTTCTAACACATCTTACTAAATAACCTCTTAAATTATTTATCACTATTTTATTTGGGACCCCTAACTAAAAGGCTTTTGACCAAGAATCAATTTGAGAATGTATTCGAAATAAACATTCTTTATATATAACATTTGAAATGAGTCTTAAGAAGACTAGATCCAAAATAACAAATAGTAAAATAAATCAGAATAAAATACAAAAATGTTTTCCCTCTCTTAATCCCATCTTCTTGCTATTTCCTATTCGGGTGTGCCCTGAAGTTTATATTTTATTTGAATTCTATCATAATTAAGATTTCTTGATACAACTTTTTTTTTTTTTTGGGTAAAATAAAATTGTTCTATATCTAGTTTTTCTTGGAGAAGAAGATCTGAATTTTTATAAATAGAAGATCTTTAATTATTTCTTGTACATAACACAATATTATCTAGAATCTAGTTATTAAAAGAGTCTTATGGATATTACTATATGGATATGTTTTAATTAACACAATAGAAGATCTTTAATTACTTCTTGTACATAACTCACTTGTGATTGTGTTCATCAAAGACATTACAATCTACTCTAGGATTAGAAAGGAGCACGAGCTACACTTGAGGATTATCCTTGAGACCTTAGGAGTCGTTTGGTTTTAATATAAGTTATGATTGGAAAATTTATGATGGGATAAATTATGTTGGGACTAGTAATGATGGGATAAGTTATGTTGAGGTTATTTCTTATTGAGTGTTTAGTGTGTTGGATAAATTTTAAAAATATTGTACTTGTTCACAAAAATACCTTTCACTTTATTAGTTTTTAATGTATTTTCTTTGCTAACTTTAGTATCAACATACCCAGTATAATCCCACTAGTGGGGTCTGGGGTCTTTGCTAACTTTAGTTATTCAATATTCGTTTTTAAAATAAATCTCTCATTTTATTTAGCTTAAATATTTTTAGGTGTGCATTTCCATAATAATATTGTATGCATCTAAAGTAATTTTTTAAAAAAATTAATTTACAAATAGAACTTGCATTTTTAAGCTTGTTAAAGTAAAAAAGGATTTATGAAATATCAAAATATAAAAACATATTAATTAGTAAATAAAAATTATACTATATAGTGTAATTTTTTAATAGAAAAATATGATGAAGCATTATAAAAATAAGGAGTGAAGGTTTTGAATATTATTATATATTGTATTAAAAATAATGTAAATATATATACAAAATAAGGTATAAAAAGCGATAAAGGGAAAGTTACATTTGTCATTTTATAAATTTATCCCATGACAATTTGTCATGGGATTATTATACCATCCCTTAGAAGGGATAACTTATCCGGGCTATTTATTAGTTCCGAGATAAGTTATCCCTTCTAAGCCGACCAAACAGACATTTAAGAAGGGATAAAATTTTATCCCCAAATTATTTTCATTTATCCCTTACACCAAACGACCCCTTGAAGAATAAGTAGTCGTATACTAAATTCACTAAATGAGAATCCTGGCGTGAGTCTATAAAATTCTTGGAGCACATGGTGTTTCATGACAAGATCATGGTAGATCTGAAGAACATTGAGGTAGTTTTTAAATTGGATTTGCCTCACTTTAGCTATCGATATTCAGAGATTTGTTGGTTGGTTGGATACTACGAGCATTTATGGAAGAATTCTCTTCTATTGAATCTTTGCATCACATGTATGTACTTTTAAGAAGAGAGTTCTATAGGCTACTCAGAAGATAAGGGAGACACTTTTGCTGGAGTTTCACCATTGCTTCTTCTTTGTCGATGGGAGACATCTTTGATGAATTTTCACCAATTGTCTTTCCTTTAACAGTGTTAAAACATGATGTCTCGCTGTTGTCTTGGATATTCTTAGTGTGAAACTACCTCGACAAGAACTCTCCAAAAGTCACAGAACGTCGTGATTTCTGGTAGTGATGCACTTCTAGCATTGCTTTCTTTGGATTCTTGACTGATCACTTTGTCTTATTTAGTCTCCTCACTATCCTCCCTCTAGTTGGTTGCTTAGATGATTCTTTTCGTGCACTTGTCTTGTCACGTCTCTGCCTAGTTATGAGAATCCAACATTCATCATCATCTTTATCAATTTGGGTTTTGTTAGGCTCTAATGATTTCTCTCTTTCAGAGGTATATATTTGGACGGAATCAAGCGAGTCAAAGGTGATAGGGATTTTACTAGAGCTTGTTTTCTCATCATCAAGGACAATCTTCTTTTCCTTATCTAATTGCATAACTTTGTCCTTGAAGACAAAAGCACTTCTAGAGAGGGTGACCCAAAAGTCTATGATATTTGCAGTAGTTCAGGTCGTTAGTCTTCTATCTTTATCTGGCCTCTTCATCTCTGGCAACTCAATAAGTTTTAGCTCAACCAAATTCATCAAATATTCGAGAAACATCAGAATCTAGAAAGAGAGATTACTTTTTCTGTATTTCCCTTAAAGTCAATTTTTGATTTGGACGTCCTTGAAAAGTTGTCTTCATTGTTTGCTTCTTGCTTTCCTTTGTCATGGGTGATGCATTGACATTCGTGGCTTTTTTGTTGTCATTTTTGAGCACTAATTTTCTCCATTTTTTGGGTTCTTGTTTGTCCGTTTCTTTGCAAGGATCATGGACAGGAATCATATCTTTCCCTGCAGAAAATATGCTCAATTCCATGTCATGAGCGCAAGTAGCTAGATCTTCGAAAGACTTTGGTTTGATTTAAGATGTAGAGAAGCCCCAGTGCATTTTCTGGATACATATTTCGATTGCAAAAGCTTCAGTAAGTCTATCCTTACAATTTAGGCTCACATTCCACCATCAATTTATGAAATCGATGACTGGTTCATCCTTCCTTTGGTGAGTATTTATGAATTCTACCATGCCTACTCGGATCATCCCTTCGGTAGAAACTAAGATCTCTTTAATAGGTGGTGCTTGCTTCATAACATCTTCAGTCTCTTGAATTTCAATACCCTTCCCAGATGCGTAGCTAGATTCCCCATCTAGTAGGCCAACCACCTTGTATGTCAACTTATCGATATGCGACTCTTGGTGTTGCACATACTTGGTCATTCCTATAATCATCTTTGTCAGATTTACAAGTTTGTAGCTCCATAGATGAAGCATTAGTTGTCATTGCTTGCATGACTATTTGAGGCATTGAAGAGTAAAATGAATTATTGTGAAAGTTGATCTTTAGAGGGCTCATATTATGTGATGCATATGGAGAAGATTCATTGGATGAGTCATGGTCTTACTTTGCGGTAGAGTTCTTAAAACCAAATACCTTAAGTAGAGCCAAAGTCTATTTGATCTTCTCAGCAATGCTACGTCCTCTGTCAAATCATTTGCAGAGGACCTTGCTCCTTTTGGGGATGAAGATCCAAAATCAAGAGTTGGTGCAGACGACACTCGCAGTGTTTGTTGTTCTTGTGATCGGACCCGACGAGATTCTGGTAGATTTTTGGAAGAAGGACAAGAATGGAATAGAGTAGCTAACTAGACTGTTCAATGCTATTATGAAGACAGCCAAGATGCTTAATGAATGGAGGAGGAGTACAATGGTTCCATTGTCCAAGAACAAGGGGGATATTCAAACCTATAACAATTACAGGGGTATCAAATTGCTAAGTCACACTATGAAGGTCTAAGAGAGAGTGGTGGAGATGAGGGTGAGGAGAGTAGTGTCTATTTCAGAGAACCAATTTGGATTTATGTTGGGGCAATCAACTACTGAAGAAATTCATCTTGTTCGGAGATTAGTGGAGAAATATAGGGTTTAAAAGAAGGACCTTCATATGGTGTTCATTGATCTCGAGAAGTCCTATGACAAGGTTCCAAGAGATGTCCTTTGGAGGTGTTTAGCGGTGAAAGGTCGCCCAATGGCATATATCATGGTGATTAAGGACATGTACGATGGAGCCAAAACTCGGGTAAGAATTGTGGGATGAGACTCAGAGTACCTTCCTGTTGAAATGGAACTCCATCAAGGATTTGCATTGAGTCCTTTAATTTCCTGTTTGCCTTGGTGATGGATAAGCTGACGCGATCTATCTAGGAGCAGGTTCCATGGTGTATGCTATTTGCAGATGACATAGTACTGATTGATGAGACTCGGCCTAAAGTTAATGATAGGTTGGAGGTGTGGAGACACGCCTTGGAGTCCAAAGAATTCAAACTGAGCAAGACCGAAATAGAATACTTGGAGTGCAAATTCAGTGTTGTGAAGGATGAAGCAGATATTGATGTGAGACTTACCACTGTACCTATCCTTAAGAAGAAAAGCTTTAAATATCTGAGGTCTATCATCCAAAGTAGTGACGACATCGACAATGAAGTCACACATTGTATCGGGGCAGCATGGACTAAATAGAGGATTGCCTTGGAAGTATTATGTCAAGAAGATACCACTTAAAATCAAAGGTAAGTTTTACATAATGGTGGTTAGACCATCTCTGCTATATGGAGTGGAGTGTTAGCCAATAAAAATGCACATGTTCAGAAGATGCATATCGTAGAGATGAGGATGTTGAGATGGATGTGTGATCACACCAGGAGTGATAAGATTAGGAATGAGACTATTTGAGAGAAGCTAGAGGTGGCCCCTGTGGCTGATAAAATGAGGGAAGAGAGACTGCAATGGTTTGGAGATGTGCAGAGAAGGAAAATCGATGCTCCTGTTAGGAGGTGCAAGAGGTTGATTTTTGGAGATACACGGAGGGGAAGAGGTAGATCCAAGGCTTATTGGGGGGAGTTGATCAGACAAGATATGGAAAAACTTGATCTCACTGAGGACATGACCTTAGATAGAAAGGAATGGAGATCACGAATTAGAGTAGCGGGCTGATGGGTTGGTAGGGTGTAACATCTCACATCTCACATGTACTAATCCTATGCAAATGGAATATAATATGACTTGGTCAAATCAACACCCATTTTTAAAAGTGCTTCAATTTAGCTTAGAGGGCTATGTGTACATCTAATGCTTAAGACGAGTGAGTGTATATAAGTTTTAAGTCAAAGTGAGAAGATCGCGACCTTGAACGAAGTGAAAGAAATGAGGTACTTGTAGGACTTAGGAAGCTTGCAGGTGAGTCACCTGCGTGTTTAACTTAAATAGGCTAGATAGATGGAGACGAGGCTCAACACCGAATCTGTCTAAGTCCGATAATTAATAAAGTATGTGTTAAGGGTATAACTTTAGCCCGTGTTTTGGCATCATAAATGGATAATATTTACAGCCCAAGATGAATAATAAAAGGGCCCAAGTACATTCACAATTCACTTGATGATTTGGGCCTAAATAAAGTGAAGGAAAAAGGGAAATGTGGCTAGCCAAGGCCCATCAAATTAAGACACATTTAGGCCCAAGTGAAAGGGTAAAGCGGTTGCATCACCACCTTGATAATATAACGCTTAAAAGACACAACAAAGTCGGCCAAAGGGTCCTTTAAAAAGGGCTTACAAGTAGTACCTTTAAGTCATTTTAAACTTGGAAAATTTTTAGCTTTCACAAGATTTTCTCTCTACTCTTTCTTAACTTTGCAAAGAAACCACAAGAAACTTTAAGGGTTCTTGAAGAAACTCTACACCCTTAAAGTAAAGGAAATTAAAAATATTTGTGGATTTAGTATAGTTTTTTATGAAAAACAAGAGGAATAGGCTCATTAAACTTGTGCTGGAATTTTTGGACAGCATGTGTTCTAAAAATTGTTGTACACTTTTCTTGTTTATTTGAAAATTTTTCTCTTTTTGGTTGGCTTGATTATGATTAAAAGTTATTTTTTTAATGAGTTTTCGTTCTGTAATGATGTAGAAGGGTTGCTGCACTATTTTTGTTCTTTTTGAAAATGAGTTCTTATATGATACCTTAATTGTACCTTTCATAGGAACTTATGAGTTGATGGTTTAAGATTGTTGTTTTATGTTCTCTATCTACTTTGAGACTACTTTTGGACTATTTTAGAACTGTTATTATGTGTAAATATGGTGGGAAGAGTTTGGTTAAAGTTGGAACAGATTTGGGTCTGTTGACGTCAAAATTTAGTGAAAGGACGTAACGTTATGTTGCCTACTTGATT
This sequence comes from Solanum clarkiae, assembly GCA_011800125.2. Classification (NCBI taxonomy): domain Eukaryota; kingdom Viridiplantae; phylum Streptophyta; class Magnoliopsida; order Solanales; family Solanaceae; genus Solanum; species Solanum clarkiae. Next base: position 12,772,804 of record JAABOM020000110.1, on the reverse strand, counting down.
GTTGTGTAGAATTGTTATATGTTGTGCTTTATGGGCTGTTTTAAGACTGTTACTGGACTAACACAAGCTGGACATGACATGTGTATGCGAATGTGTATTAGAAAATATGATTATAGGTGGAAAGATTGAAAGAATATGTTTGGGTTGATAGTTACACGTGTGCTGCCCGTGCGTTCTTTTTATGACATTAGACCTGCCAAGACGTATCTATTATCTGCTAATACTAGTTTTACCACCTACTCTATTATAGATAAGTATTTAGGGGAAAAGAAGGTTACTACAAGGTAATAACATGGTCGTACAACAAGACATGTAAGGCTACTTGATTTCACATTATTTGGCATGAAGCCTAGACCCTTCTTTGGCACATAAAAGCACTTACCAACTCCAACATGCCTAATAACCGTGTCTTCACTCTTTCATATGTTCATATGCTTCCATACATAGTCGTTTTCAGATCTACATACATACTTGGATAGAAAGATACATAGGTTCTTGCTGCTAAATAAAGTTCATGAGTTGTTTTATCTCCTACGCATTTCATTATTTGTGTAACCTACTTTTTTCATTGTGGTATTTTCTTGTATAGTTCTTTACATGTCACATACTATGACTATGGTCCTACAGCTCCAATATCATGACCACCAAAATAATCATCTCAAAAGTAATTGAAAGAATAAGTAAGTTGCTTATTGATGGATGGTAGCCCAGGGGTGGAAGAATCACCTAGCATAGGTCGATCCTACATTACAGGGGGTATTTGAGTGGTGAAAGGAGAGTCTAGCATGGGTTGATCCCGATATTGATTTACCACTGATCAACTATCATTTGTATTATATGTTGTGCATAGATTATACAGTACAGAAAGGTAAAGTAACAAAAAAAAAATAAAGTACATAATTTCACAACATGCCTAAAGGTAGTCTCTCATCCGAACACCGGTGCATAATTTCATTGAAGTTCTTATTTCATGTACAGTACTTCCTGACTTACATATTCAGTACATTATCTCATACTGATGTCCCTTATGGGGGACCTGCATTTCATGTTGCAGGTACAGGCGCTAGTAAATCTCCCCAGTAAGAGTACATGATACCTAGCTGTTGTTACTAAGCTCCATGTTGTTTCGGGGCTTTGTGTGTCTAGAGCTTATATTTTTGTATTGTATAGTAGTTATTCATGAGACGGGGCTTCTCCTGACCTTTATCAATTGCTTTTTCTTATCTAGAGTCTTTGTAGACTATGTAAAGTAAAGTATGGTCATGTCTCGTACTTTAGACATTGTTGCTCCAACGGCCTAGTCATATGTACTTCTTATTGGCTTGTTATTACTGTCTACTTTTTTGAAAGCATGTTGAATATGGTAATGCCTTATAGTGTTCATAGAAAGTGTATAGTTATATGTTTGTTCTCCCAAGCCTTTGCCGGCAACGGGTGCTAGTCCGCCTTAATGGGACTTTGGGCGTGACAAAAGTGGTATCAGACCGGGTCATCCTAGGGAGTCTATAAAGCCATGTCTATGTAGAGTCTTGTTTATGGATGTGTTGTGCACCCCATTTATAAGCAGGAGGCTACGGGGCATTTAGGAGCTGTCACTTTCTTTTCATTTTTAGATCGTGCAATATAGCCAAGTGTAATAGGTGGACTGTGTCTAGCCTCTAAATTGTGTTGTACAATAAGTATGCCTGAAACCAGGAAAAATAAAGGCAAAAGTAAGGAAGTAGAAGTGGTGATTGGTATACCCAGTCTGGTGAGACAACAAAATGAGGCTCAAGATGAGTCTCTGTCACAGACATTTTCAACTCCACCAGCTCCTAATGAACCAGCAAGTGATGAAATTCCCCTAGAACCACCTCCTGATGCCATCCAAGATCTGAGAAATGCAGTCCAACTATTGACTTGTATAGTTGCTAGCCAAGGTCAAAGATGACAAGGCCCAGTTGTAGGTGCAGGTGGTGCGAATAGGGTAGTTAGCACGAGGATACGTGACTTTCTTAATTTCGACCCTCCATCCTTTATCGAGTCAGATCCTAATGAAGATCTACAAGACTTTATTGATAAGATCCAACGTACTTTGGATGTTATGCATGTGAGTGGTACAAAAGTTGTTGAGCTAGTGACATATAGATTGAAGGGTGTAGTTATACTATGGTATGAGGTTTGGAAGCAATCTAAGGATATATAGATGCACCTCTAACTATGTTAAAAGAGTTCAGAGAGGCATTGCTTGACAATTACTTGCCATTAGAGATCCGAGACACCTGTGCAAATCAGTTCTTGAATCTCCACCAAGGGAATATGAGCGTGAGGGAATATATCCTTCAATTTAATTCCCTAGCCATGTATGCTCCTAATATAGTTGCTGCTATAGCAGATAGAAGTCATCTATATGTGGATAGGTGGGATGCATATTGGGTTAGAGATTGTACCATTGCTTCCCTGAATAAAGACATGGTATAGCGAGAATGCAAGCTTTTGCACAAAAACTGGAGGACCAGAGGCAAAGAAGAATGACACAAGAGTTAGAAAGGGCACAGTCCAAGAGGGCCAGATCTACAGGGCAGTTTATTCCATCCCAAGGTGAGCTTAGGCCTCGATTCTTAATAGAACACCTAGGCCATCATCCTCCTACTCTGCAGCTAGTGCTCCACCACAACTTCAAGGGTCTAGAGGTAATCAGTTTAGTCAAAGAAGTGAAGGACAAGGTTCAAGAATAATAGGATATTCGGCAGGCCAACAAATGACTCCTAGGCAGCCTTGCAAACAATGTGGGAGAAGTCATTTAGGTACATGTCGTGTCGGGACAGATGCTTGTTATTGGTGTGGTATGTCGGGGCACATGATAAGAGATTGCCCAAAGAGACACATGGGTGATATAGCACAACCTACTAGATCAGTTGTTGTATCATGATCATCATTTGTTCCTTCATTAGGTAGGGGTCACCAAGGACCTACAGGTCATGGTAGAGGTGTTAGAGGGGCAGCTAGCTCTAGCAGAGTCCAGAATCGCACTTATGCTATAGGGAGTAGGCAAAATTTAGAAGCTTCACCCGATGTGGTCACAGGTACATTGTCCATCTTCTCGCACAATGTATATGTATTAGTTGACCTTATTTTTACACTATCATACATCACTCCACTAGTTGCTGGGAAGCTTAAGAGAACACCTAAATTATTGAATAAACCATTTGAAGTGTCTACACTAACCGGTGAATCTATTATAGTAAAAAGGGTTTATTATGACTATGTAGTAACTGTTTGTGACCATGACACATTGGCTGGCCTTATTGAGCTAGAAATGGTGGAATTCGATGTATAATGAGTTTGGATTGGTTAGCTTCTTGCTATGCCACCATGGATTGCCGAACTAAGGGAGTGTACTTCCACTTTCCAAATGAGGTAGTTCTTGAATGAGAAGGCAATATTGAGGCACCGAAGGGTAAGTTTATTTCTTATTTTAAGGCAAGAAAGATGATTTCTAAGGGATATATATGTCATTTAGTTAGAGTGAGGGATATGAAGGCGGAATCACTAACTCTTCAATACGTTCTAGTAGTGAATGAATTTGTGGATGTGTTTCCTAAAGATCTTCCAGATTTACCTCTAGAACGAGAAGTAGATTTTGGTATTGATTTACTTCCAGGTACGTAACCTATTTCCATCCCTCCATATCGAATGGCCCCGACAGAATTACGTGAATTCAAGGAGCAATTAAAAGACTTATTGGAAAAGGATTTTATTAGGCCTAGTGTGTCCCCTTGGGGTGCACCAGTGTTACTACGTAAAAAAGGATGGTACCTTGAGAATGTGCATCGACTATCAACAATTGAATAGGGTGACAATTAAGAACAAGTACCCCTCCCCAGGATTAATGATTTATTTGATCAATTACAAGGTGCCAAGTACTTTTCAAAAATAAATTTAAGATCAGGTTATCACCAAGTGAGGGTGAAGGAGAAAGATATACCCAATATCGTTTTCAGGACATGCTATGGTCACTTTGAATTTCTTGTTATGTCATATGGGCTAAGGAATGCACCGACAACTTTCATGGATTTGATGAATAATATATTCAAGCCATTCTTAGATGTGTTCGTGATAGTATTTATAGATGATATTTTGGTGTATTCAAGATCAGAAGAGGACCACGCAAATCACTTACAATAAGTATTACAAGTTCTTCGTGATCGGCAGTTATATGCCAAGTTTTCTAAATGTGAATTTTGGTTAAAATCAATGGCATTCTTAGGTTATATTGTATTCGATGAAGGAATAAGGGTTGATTCACAAAAGATAGAGATAGTAAAGGATTGTCCAAGGCTAACAACACCCACAGAAGTTCGAAGCTTCCTAGGATTGGCAGGTTATTATAGAAAGTTTGTTGAGGGTTTTTCTTTTATTTCTGCACCTCTAACAAAGTTGACACATACGTAAACTAATCCACTGAAATGATTCATGTGAAAGGAGCTTCCAAGAGCTGAAAAATAAGCTAACTTCTGCACTTGTGTTAGTTCTTCCAGAAGGCACCGACGGGTATGCCGTGTATTGTATCTGGAGCTGGCTTAGGGTGTGTACTGACATAATATGGTAAGGTAATTTCTTACGCCTCTAGATAACTACGACCGCATGAGAAAAACTACCCAACATATTACCTTAAGCTAGCAGTGGTTGTGTTTGCTATGAAAATATGGCGCCACTATTTATATGGGGTTCACATTGATATATATATTGATCATAAGAGTTTGTGGTACATCTTTAAGCAGAAAGACCTAAATTTAAGGCAGCGGAGATGGCTAGAGCTAATAAAAGATTATGACATTGATATACTATATCATCCAAGGAAAGAAAATATGGTAGTTGATGCTCTGAGTCGTAAGGCAATCATGAATATTGGTGATCAGACCATGGAAAATCAAGGAGCGACTAAGGATCTATGTCAACTAGCCAGTTTGGGAGTTCGCTTTCTTGAAACTCCAAAGGAAGGTGTTGTTGTACATGATGTTGTAAAATTTTCACCGATAATAGAGCTGAAAGAAAAGTAGTTCAAGGATCTCGTATTATAACGACTTAAGGAAAAGGTGGGTCAGGATAGGCTGAAGGGCTTTGAACTTATACAAAATAGAGTACTTTATTGCCAAAATAAATTATGTGTACCTGATATCAATGACTAAGAAGGAGAATAATGGAAGAAGCTCATCATTTAAATATTTTATCCATCCAAGATCAACTAAGATGTATCATGACCTGAAGGGAATGTTTTGGTGGGGAGGCATGAAAAAGGACCTTGCTGAATTTATTGCATAATGTCCAAATTGCCAGCAAGTAAAAGTAGACCACCAAAAGCTAGAAGGTTATATGCAATGTATAGAGTTTCCAGCATGGAAATGAAATATGATTAATATAGATTTTGTTACTAGGTTGCCTCGCTCATTTCAAAATATGACTCTGTATGGGTAATAGTTGATCGACTCACAAAGTCAGTACACTTCTTGGCAGCTAAGAGTGATTTTACGGTTGAAGAGTATGCAAAGTTATACCTCAAAGAGATAGGCAGGCTACATGGGTTCCCGATCTCCATTATATCTGATCGGAGAGCTCAGTTCACCACAAAGTTTTGGAAATCCTTCCAAAGGAGTTTAGGAAGACAAGTGAATTTGAGTATAGCTTTCCACCATCAAACATATGCTCAAGCAGAATGCACTATTCAAACACTTGAAGATATGTTGCGGATTTGTGTAATGTTCTTCAAAGGTAGTTGGGTGGACCATTTGCCACTTTTGAATTTGCGTATAATAATAGCTAACATTCAAGCATTAAGATGACACCTTATGAAGCTTTGTATGGAAGAAAATGTAGGTCTCAAATCGGATGGTTTGAAGTGGGTGAAACTACCTTGCTTGGACTAGATCTAGTACAACAAGCCATGAAAAAAGTTAAGATAATACAACAGCGACTAGAAATAGTCCAAAGTCATCACAAATCATATGCGGATGCTAAAAGGAGAGGACTGAAATTCTCAGTAGAAGATTGGGTATTCTTAAAGGTGTCCCCAGTGAAAGGTGTTATGAGATTTGGAAAGAAAGGAAAATTGAGCTTGTGTTACATAGGTCCATATAAAATTATTAAGAGGTTCGGGCAGGTGTATATGAACTAGAGCTACCTCAAGAGCTTTCGATGGTTTACCCAGCTTTTCACGTCTCAATGCTTTGAAAATGCAAAGGTGACCCATCCCGTATCACTCATATTAAAGATATGGAGATTACAGAAGATCTCACCTATGAAGAGGTACTTATTGCTATTTTGGATCGTCAAGTTAAAAAGCCAAGGAATAAAGAAATAGCTTCCGTAAAGGTACTTTGGAGGAACTAGCAAGCATAAGCGATAACATGGGAGACTGAGGACGCAATAAGATCTAAGACCCTTATTTATTTGAAGCTAAAGAGGAAGTTCAACGTGCAGAGTTGGGGAATGAATAGGTATGTGTGTGTTTGAATACTTATTATGTTGTCAAAAGTTTGTTTAAGTAAAGGTTTGAACTTGGTTAAGCTATCCAATTATGCTCACATTAAAGGATGAATTCTCCTAAGGAGGGGAGGATGTAACACCCACATCTTACATGTACTAGTCCTATGCAAATAGAATATGATATGGCTTGGTCAAATCAGCACCCATTTTTAAAGGTGCTTGAACTTTAGTTTAGAGGGCTATGTCTACATCTAACACTTAAGACGAGTGAGTGTATATAAGTTTTAAGTCAAATTGAGAAGATTGCCGCCTTAAACAAAGTAAAAGAAATGAGATGCTTGTAGGACTTAGGAAGCTAGCAGGTGAGTCACCTATGTGCTTAGCTTAAATAGGCTAGATAGATGGAGACGAGGCTCGAGACCGAATCTGTCAAAGTCTGATAATGAGTAAAGTCTGCGTTAAGGGTATAACTCTAGCCCGCGTTTTAGCATCATAAATGGACAATATTTATAGCCCGAGATGAATAATAAAAGGGCCTAAGTACATTCACAATTTACTCGACGATTTAGACCCAAACGAAGTGAACGAAAAAGGGAAAAGTGGCCAGCCAAGGCCCATCAAATTGAGACCTATTTAGGCCCAAGTGAAAAGGCCAAACTTCTGCATCATCACTTTGATCCTATAAGGCTTAAAACACACAACAAATTCGGTCAAAGGATCCTTTAAGGTCTTACAAGCAGCACCTTTAAGTCATACAAGGTTTTCTCTCTACTCTTTCTTATCTTTGCAAAGCAACCACAAGAAACTTTTAGGGTTCTTGGAGAAGCCCTACACCTTACAGGTAAATTTAAGTAAAAATACTTGTATTTTTAGTATGGTTTTTCATGAAAAGAAAGAGGAATGGGCTGGTTATACTTGTATTAGAATTTTTGGACAACATGTGTTCTAAAGATTGTTGTACCCTTTTTTAATTTATTTGGAAACTTTTCTCTTCTTGTTTGGCTTGATTATGAAGGAAGTTTGTTGTTTTTAATGAGTTTTAGTTATGTAATGATATAGAAGGGTCGCTGCACCATTTTTGTTCTCCTTGAAAATGAGTTCTTATAGGATACCTCAATTGTACCTTTAATAGGAACTTATGGGCTGATGGTTGAAGATTGTTGTTTCATGTCCTTCATATACTTTGGGACTGCTTTTGGACTGTTGTTATGTGTTATGGTGGGAATAGTTTGGTTAAAGCTGGAACAAATTTGGGACTGTTGACGTCAAAATATAGTGAAAGGACATAACGTTATGTTGCCTACCTGTATGTTGTGTAGAATTGTTATGTGTTGATCTTTGTATGTTGTTTTAAGACTGTTATGGGGCTAACACAAGTTGGACATGACATGTATACGAGAATGTGTATTAGAAAATATAATTTGAAGTGGAAAGATTGAAAGAATACACTTGGGTTGATAATTATACGTGTGTTGCCCGTGCGCTATTTTTTATGATATTAGACTGCCAAGACGTATCTATTATCTGCTAATACCAGTTTTATCACCTACTCTATTGTAGATAAGTATTTGAGGGAAAAGAATGTTACTGCAAGGTAATAACGAGGTCGCACAATAAAATATGTAAGGCTACTTGATTTCATATTATTTGGCATGAAGCCTAGACACTTTCTTGGCACATAAAGGTACTTACCAACTCCGACATGACTAATAACCATGTCTTCGCTCTTTTACATGTTCATATGCTCTCATACATAGTCATTTTCAGATCTGCATACATACTTGGATACCAAGATACATTGGTTCTTGTTGCTAAATAATGTTCATGGGTTGTTTCATCTCCTACACATTTCATTATTTGTGTAACCTACTCTTTTAATTATGGTGTTGTCTTGTATAGTTCTTTACATGTCACATGCTATATTTATGGTCCTACAGCTCCAATATCATGACCATCAAAAGAATCATCTCAAAAGTAATTGAAAGATTAAGTAAGTTGCTTATTGATGGGTGTAGCCCAGGGCTGGAAGAATCACCTAGCATGGGTCAATCCCATATTATGAGGGATATCCCAGGGGTGAAAGAAAAGCCTAGCATGGGTTGATCCCAATATTGATTTATTAATGATTAGCTGGTCATTTGTATTATATGTTGTGCACAGATTATATAGTACAGAAAGGTAAAGTAATAAAAAGGACATAAAGTACATGATTCCACAACATGCCTAAAGGTGGTCTCTCATCCATACACCAGTGCATAATTTCATTTGAGTTCTTATTTCAAGTACAATACTTCCTACCTTACATATTCAGTACATTATTTCATATTGACGTCCCTTATGGGGGACCTGCATTTCATGCTGCAGGTACATGCACTAGTAAATATCCCTAGTAAGAGTAAAAGATACCTAGTTGTTGTACTAAGCTCCAGGTTGCCTCGGGGCTTTATGTGTCTAGAATTTATATTTTTGCGTTGTATAGTAGTTAGTCATGAGCGGAGCCTATCACGACCCTTATCAGATACTTTTCTTATCTAGAGACTTTGTAGACTACGTAAAGTAAACTGTGGTCATGTCTCGTACTTTGGACATTGTGGCTCCAATGGCCTAGTCATATGTACTTTCTTTTGGCTTGTTATTACTGTCTACTTTTTTTTTGAAGCATGTTGAATATGGGAACCCCATATAATGTTCATAGAAAGTGCATTGTTATATATTGGTTCTCTAGAGCCTTGCCGGCAACAGGTGTCAGTTTGCCTTAATGGGACTTTGGGCGTGACATAGGATTAGGTGGATGTGTGGCCTTGGGGTTTAGTAGGGATTGCAGGAATAGTCGTGTTTATATCATGTTTGTCATTATCTGTTGTATGTGTGTAGATTTTATCGTATTTACATATTGTTATGTGTTTTTCGTTATTAGTCGCTCTTTCTATTCTTTTTCCTTTCTTTTTTATCATATCTAGTTTATTCTGCTTATAGATTTTTGAGACGAGGGTTCCCAGGAAACAACTTCTTTACTTCTATGAGGTAGTGGTAAGGTCTGTGTACATTCTACCTTCCCAAGACCCCACTTGTGAGATTCCACTGGATATGTTGTTGTTGTTGCTTTGTCACTTCCAAAAGTAACACCAAGAATTTCCTCTACTTCAGCAGAGAACCTGGAGTAAGCAGCCTTAGAGGAAGTCGATTCGGAGATCTTCTTGGAAGCTATTTTAGTATTCTTTGATGTTTGAAAAGTTGAGATGAGAGGTAGAGATTGTCCCATTGGGCATGCTAGAACTTGTATGACAATAAATTTTGCATTGAGAAAATAATAATCAAGGAACGAAAAATATTATTGTAATCGTAGTATTTTTGTTCTAAGGAGTGAGTTCTACAATCTCTTGAATCCTCTGATTTGCCTTTTCAAATATAAATTCAAGGGTTCGTTAGCTTGATCTAACATCTTGTAAAACTTGATGGACTTGATCTTGACTTGTACTTGAATTCAAGAGCTTTTGCACTTGTTCTTAAATTCGGTGTTCTTGATCTTGGTTTAAGAATTTGATGAACTTGAACTTGATATGGACTTGTTCTTGAACTTGATCTTGACTTGTTCTTAAATCGAAGGGTTTTTGGGCTTATTCTTGAATCTGGTAATCTTGAACTTGAATGTTGGATTGCTTGAATTTTTGAATATGTTGCTTGTAAAGAGAAATCTGGGCGTTTGATCCTTAAATATGCAACGTTAATCATCATACCATGAAGAAATTAGAAAACAATCAAGATATCAATTATTGATGCCACTGCTGCTATTGGCTTGTCTTTGGATCCTATGATAACGGCTTTTGAAGTCCCCCTATTTACATTTTCAATTCTTTCTGTTTAGAGCCTGTTTGATCGAGTGGTTAAAGTTGCTTATTTTAAAAAAAATATTTTATAAATTTTGTCAATTATTTTATAAATGAAAAGTGGTGAAAATTTCATATTGTGTTCGGGTAATTCTTTAAAAGCATTTTGAGAGTCAAATTACAAAAAAGAACAGCTAGTCACAGATTTAATTCAAAAATATAAATTTTAAAAATATCACATTTGAATAGCTAGTGAATGGTGGGGGCAGATGGAAATGAATGAAATTAGTTGACTGGTCTATTGAAACTGATAGTGGAGAAGTGACGTGGAATGTTTAGGAAATTGAGCTTCACCTTTTGCAAATTAGAACAACAGCAATACTTGACATCTCCTATGAAAGAAAAGAATCTTCATGCACTTTCCTAACCAAAAAATAAAATATATATGCATTCCCATCTCACTTTCTTCATTATGAAGTTATATCCAAATGTTCACCATTGGTTCTTCTTGTCCTTGCTATGTACCACTTTTTAAAATTAAAATAAATTTATTTTTAATTATTTTTAAAATTTAAATTATCAATCATTATGACTTATAGTACCTTTTTATGTAATTTATAAATATTTAATTGTTAAAAAACAAGAAGAGTTACATAAATTGTGACACAGAGAATCCTAAATACAACATTTATGATTTGATTAAAAAGATAAAAGTTCATATAATTAATTTATTGAGCTATTAAGTAGACGTTTGATCATATTTCATTATAAAAGATTTTAAAAGGCGATTTTTATTTTTAAAGGGGAAAAGGAAACTTATTCTTGAAACTAAAATTGTTTTTGTCATGAATATAATTTGAAATTTTTAAATCTTATGTAATTAATTTAAAGAGAAAATAAAATAAAAAATATATCTTTTTATTATTTTTCAAATACTTGAAAATTTTGAAATTCGACTTCGGGTTAATCAAATTGAATTCTAAAATTTTATTATCAAATACGTTTTTTTCAAATTTTAACTTTGAAAAGAAATGAAAAGTTTCACAACCAAACGCATGCTAAGATTCCCCATTTCAACATTCATATTTAAGATCATAATTTGTAAGACTAAAATGATTGATGCATTATAAATAATTTTAAATTTAAGATTATAATTCCTTTTTTCTCTTTTATTTATTAAAAATTTCATAATCAATTAAACTAAAATAAATGATTAAATGAATAAAGAAGTTAAAATACCTTAATCTTTACTCTTTCAACGAGTTTAGTGTTATAAGTAACATGAATAGATGAGAGTAATGAGTGTGAATCATTTAGATAAATATTCTTATGATTACGATTTTCAAATATGTTAAACTTGCTTAAGAAATTTAAAAGATAATATATGAACAAATAAATACTTATTCACCCTCAATATTTCTTTTTTTCCATATATAAATACAAAATTTTCATCATAGTTAAAGCATAAACACGTGTAGTAACCTTTTAAAGGTATAGTACATGTGCATTTTAAATGTCTATTACATAAATTTTCCACTTATTAATTTAATAATTAAAATAAAACATAAATCAATACTTTCTTTGTCCTATATTATATGGATATTTTTTTTATTTTACATGATTATTAAGAAATTATTAATATATTAGTAAATTTTATCATTTTACTCTTTATTTATATTAATATATATTAAATTAAGTTAAAAAATT